>BSBM01000455.1:0-397500 GCA_027924585.1 Larix kaempferi
AACAAAAAAGAATAATACAAAGTAAAAAGTAAATATTAACTTAAACTAGAGACTTTAGAGCTTAGGATTAGGTGGCTTAGGTATTGCACTCAACGAGCTATTCAAGGAGAGATTTGTACCTTGGTAAATTTGATCCCTCTCGAGGCTTGATAGAGCCTAGGATTTGGATCTAGGCTAGTGAAGAGTTTTATGCAAATCAAGTCCTAGGCCTTCCATTGAAACTATTCATAGGATTAGTGATTTCTTAGTAGCTAGGTCAAATATTTATGTAGACGCTACCAGCTATACCTAATCTTTAAGTTGAGCTAATTGCTTGGGTGAAAACAACTAATGGAAAACCTTCATAAGTTGGTAAATAATTGTTACAATTTCATATATCTTATTTTGAAATGTTTGAATAAATATTAGTTGTGCAACATTTAATGTTTATTTTATATTGGTATGTATCATCTAATAAAAGAAATTGCCAAAGTCACCTAGGGATAGCATTATCCCCAGCTTGGACCATACTAGTCAAGTTTCCTTGCTGACAATATTCGCACCTTAAACGAACGAGCTAATGAAAATTGACATAAAAAATTTCGAATTTCATAAAACTAAGTTGGAGAAAAAAATAAATTTGTTGAAGTAATTTACTAAATTTCTTTACTAATTTATTAGAAATCAACTATAATATGGAATATAATAGAAATTACTACCACGCTAAACAAATTAAAAATAGATTTGTATTTCATATGCTCATTGCTTTCATTGAATCATTGATCCACGGTAGTTATCCTTTTCGCTATAAATCTGCATCTACAATCTTTCTTTGAATTTTTTAAACCAATATTTTTTAAAATGGACCAGGCCAGAGGCTAAATATCCATGTCTTGTATGGAAACATTGCGTCTACCATCACAATTGAGCCAGTGAATAAACCTCACATCATCACAGCCATGGCAGGGGTTGGTAGAAGAAGTGTATAAGGGGGAGCCTTCTAGATAGCCAGTTCACTTGGTTCATGTAGTTACTCGATGTCCTCAATCCCACCATGCCACCAATATATATCCCTTCAATAAACAAACAAGGCATCGTTATGGCGCCCTAACAAATCTTGCAATTCTTACTAAAATGGGGTATGCATTGAAATGACCCTTTCATTCACCAAAACTTGGAAACCACCAAGAATCAATTTCACATGGTGGCAATTATCGAATGTTTTTTCTTATTACCCTCCAGCTTGTAAAATACATAGTGGTCCATACATAATTTTTTGTTTGTTTATATTTTAAGCTATTAACTTAAAATATGATGTAGTATCACATTATATTTTGGAATGACTTTCTTTTATTTTGATTGGTTTAAATATCTTATTCAAAATAAGTAAAATACTTATTTACTAAATATATTTAATTTTTATTGGTTTTTATTTATGTTCAATAGGTAAAAAAGATATAAATTGAAGATAGCCCCAAAGAAAAAGACTCAAATTACTATTAAACAACTTTTCAAATAGTCAAGTCCAGTGCAAAATTCTATAAATAAAAAGAATTTAGAAGAAAATTTTGATTTTGATTTGAATATATATGGATGCAATCAAGAAGAACTACTCAAGAAGAGGTTAGCTGAGAAGTTGATGTAGAGGAGACTAGTAGTAGCAAAAAAAAAAGTTAAAATGGACTTTCGAGATTCTTGGGAGACAAAATATCCTTTTGTAAAATGTCTACATCATGAAGGGAAATATGTTATGAAATGTGGAAGGTGTGAAACCTATCAGGAACCTAGTCCATTAGGACTTGGTAATGGTTGTGCTTCAATCCAACATGATGTCATTTCTGCCCATGCAATGTCAATTTCCCATAAGTTGTCAAGAGCACATTGGATTTGTGGATATCAAAAAAGCAAAAATCAATTCCAGAGCATATAAGCCAAATCAATGATGCTAACAAACAGAGGATTCTTACAATAATGAAACTCACATACTAGGTGACCCAACAATATTTTTATTTTCAAGGATATAAATTTTTATGCTCCCTTGTCATGTCATTAAATGTACCGAATATGCCAAAACATGTAGATCATTTATCATATACAAATCAAATTGTAGCAAATGAATTTATTCTTTCTATTTCTAAGTACCTAAGGGATACAATTCAAAAAAATCCTAGAGAGTCCTTTCATCTCTTTTATGTTGGATGAAAGTACTGACCACGGCTTGGAAAAACATCTTGTTATTTATACAAAGATTGTAGATTCAAAGGCTTCAAGAGAAGCTATTTCACAGTTTATGAATCTTATGAATGTATATGATGGTAAAGTAAAAATAATTTATGAGACACTAGACATTAAAAGTTGAAAAGACAATACCAAATAAAAAATTGATAGTTGTTCCTGCAGATGGGGCTTCCTCCACGACTGGGAATGAAAATGAATTTGTCACCTTATTGATGAAAGATATGCAAAATTTGGTATGTGTTCATTGCATTTCTCATCAAGAGTCATTGGCAGCATCAGATGCTTCAAAAAAATTCCCCGACCTAACTTTTGTTGATAAATTGGAAAATAAAATATATTATTAGTTGCAACATTTTGACTAAAAGGGACAATGAACTTGTGGCTCTATAAGAATTGGAGCTTGAAAATCTCCATTGTCTTCAAATTCATGGAGTTCTATAGTTATGTAGGGGGAATTTGTTAAAAGGACAATACAATTAATGCCTGCTATAATAAGCTAATGGAAAAAAGGAAAATGATGACTCTTCGTTGATAAAGCAAAAATATTTTCTACGCAATTTTGCTTACATATGCTTGTTAATGTAACGACTGAGTTAAACAGGTTAAAAAAAAATTCAGGAGGAGCACATTGATACTCTTGGGACATTTATTGATGATGTTGTCAAGACTTTGAAGAGATTATTCTTGAGACATGATACATCTCTAAATGGTTCTTCTTACTTATCCAATTTATTAGAGCCATCTAAATTGAGTTATCTAGGAATCAAGGACAAAGAGGGAAATGTTTAGAAAAATGATTTGTTTCAAAGGGTAGTTCCATAGATTCACATTGATCATGCTAATACACAAAATCCTCACATTGATGGTTCACTAGAGGGTTGTAATCAATTCACAATGGGATATGTTCAACATATTACAAATTGCTTGAACTCAATATTTCCATATATTTCTACTTTGAACGTTATGTTCAATTATTTATTCCTTTCTATTTTTCACATGATGCTATTACTCATGAGAGAATCTCAATTCGTTGGCTTGATATACTTATTGAACATTTACAACATTATTCATGTGATGATAGTGGTAATGTGCCTTCATTTCATATTGCAGTGTGTAAAAGATAACTGCATGAATTTGTTGATACATTTCATTTAGGTTGTGAAGGGTTCTCTATGAAAATTACATGGAAAGTTTTTTGTTTGTCAAATACTTGGAAAATAAGCTTTCCAAATATGTTAAAGTTATGGAAAGCCATAGTTATAATCCCTGCAAGCACTATGTCATGTGAACGTAGATTTCTAAGAAAATACAATCAAAGATATAAGGAGAATATGTTTGTCACTAATTGCATTGGATGCTCTTATTCAAGCGTCATTAATTGACCTTGATTAATGTTTGATAGAATATGATAAAATATATCAAATTTGGAAACAAGCAAAAACAAAGAAAAAATTAAATTGTATTTTCAGGGTATTTTTGTGATGTTGTTGTATCCCATATGAGGATTGTAACACCAAGTCTTTTACATGCATTCTATTAAAGCATTGTTGTGTTTCAAAAGACTTACTTGTACTAAGATATCAAGTTATATTATCATACTTATCATACATTGTACTATACTTTCATGAAAAAATTATTTAAAGTATTGTTGTGTTTCAAAAGTCTTACTTGTGTTAAGATATACAATTATATTATAATATATTGAACTATATTTTTTAAAACATTTTATTTTTGTATTATATGAGGCAAGATATGAGAATTCAATACTTCATATATATATATATATAACATTTGTTGTTTGTATTATATAAAAAAAGGTTTGATATAATACAAACAACAAATGTTCATGATATATATATTATTGTTGTGTTTCAAAAGTCTTACTTGTGTTAAGATATACAATTATATTATAATATATTGAACTATATTTTTTAAAAAATTTTATTTTTGTATTATATGAGGCAAGATATGAGAATTCAATACTTCATATATATATATATATATAACATTTGTTGTTTGTATTATATAAAAAAAGGTTTGATATAATACAAACAACAAATGTTCATGATATATATATATATATATATATATATTGAACATTGGTTGTTTGTATTATAGAAAAAAGGTTGCAGTTGAACCGTACAACCTAAATATACATTTGTCTAGATCTTCATGATAAGAGTAAACATAAATTTTTTCAAAAACTTAATTCCAAATTCCCGATAGTCATAACCTATTAGCCTCCTAATTTTGCTATCTAGTTTGCAAAGGTAAATCCTATAGTATTGTCCTAGAAGAAAAAAACATTTATATTTCATTACAAAATTTTGTCATGATCATTGCCTCGCCACTATGTATCTTCTTCCACCCGTCGAACTACTGAGGATGTGTATGAAGTGTGCATGCAATGTTGTTCTTTGTGCAACTATTCCATTATATTATCTCCCCATGCAATTAGTTTATCAACACCAAACAAACTAATTGATCCCTTGGGGGCTGGAGCATTTCTCTATACTACAAAGCCTAGGTATTATTCCAATTTGAGATACTTTACCTTGATTTACAAAACTTGAATTTGCTCCACATGTTCTTCATTTTTGTCTTTTAAACATTTCAACTCAATGTTTTCCATTACCAATTTGCTTAAATTCAACCTATTCACTTGTGCTTTAGTCACCTCAATTTGCTTTCGAGAAACTGATAAATATCAAACAAAATTTACCTCCCATTTTTCCCTCCAATTCCCCATCTTCTAGAGAGCTTGCACACCTATTTCCTATGCCTCATCATGCATGAATTCCATTCTTCTAACATACTTTTCCCTAATCTCGCAAGAGCTCTCCATTATAGTCCAAATGATATTAACCCATCTATTGGAACTACCACCTATATTCAAGAGGGAATAACCTCCATTCCTAATGCATTGTTCAAAATTGATATAATATTTATCCATGAGAACATGATTTACATAATTTGGAGCTTCATTAATTACGATTTTTACCATAGGACTAAAGGATCAATTCTACCTTGCCATCAATAGAAACTTCAAACCACACCAAACCATTCATAAAATCCCATTGATTGATTATCAGTTTAAGTAGTTCTATAGATACCTTTAGGTCCATATCTTTGTCCCAAATCAACTTTGATTTGGATCCTAAATCTCCTATCTTTCCCCAAGACATAGTCCTTTCTAGCTTAACAGGGATTTCCATATGATCTTACAGTAATGCTATGATTGCACGTGAATGTATAAATTGGAAATTGCATTAAAATGAATTATTAAAGATTAATGAATGCTTGTAAGACTGAAGTTTAAGAATAAACAACAATAAAATAAAGATAAAGAGGAATAAGTTGATAACGAAGTTCACCCATTTTGGGCTCCAGGTCGACTTTAACTACACAACCGATCCATTAAAACGATGTGAAGCACTTAAAATGCTTTATTACATTCAATTGGATCTCCAACCTAAAATAAAAAATTTCTTTACCACATACATGAAGATTGTTGCATTTCTATGATGCTCGTCCCACTCTCAATCTGCATGAAAAATAACTCCAGATCCTCATTCTTCAGTTCTTTCACTTCGTTACTTTAGAACAAGAATGTTGTTGCTCACACATTCTATTAAGATACAAAATTTCGTTGTATTGGGAAAAATAGAGAATTTTTATAACAAAAGTCACGGGCTCAATACCCAAACTTGACATCATTTAAAGTTACAGAAACTAAACTCCCTGCAAAAAGAACCTATGCACACAATATCCGAATGTTGTGGGCCAAGGGCCTGTTAGTAAAGCGTTGTGTTTATAACATGGCGGTTGAAGGTGTGAACCTCCACTTGGCACCAAATGTTTGGGATAACTTGCATAAACTTAAATATAGAATCTCTACTTTATTCACATATGAACAACCTTTTCTATGGCAATAAGACTTCTCAATTTGAAGCTAGAGGTTGTGGGTTCAATCCACAATGGTGGCAACAATTTTATGTATGTTGATAAGTTAACAAATTAAATATGATATTCATTTATCAATTGCACAAATGAATTGGGTGGAATGTTGGTAAAGTTGTTGTGTTTGTTGCGTGGAGGTTGGGGGTTCAAGCCACACACCCATTTTTTGCGTGGTGTAGTGGTTAACCCAATCCGATGTAGACCATCATTTTGGGGATGCCACATGTTGGCTTGTGATTGGCATGCTAGCCCACCAAATCAACATGCCATGTCAACAACGCTACACCGGCATACCGTACTACCAACTTGTCATACCATGTCAGCACCTACCATGTCATCAGACCACGTCATCTTGCCACATCATCATGTTGTACTACCACATCAGCTGATAGTACTACCATGTGTATTGTATGTATTGTCACCTATCCTGCTGACACCTGGTGTCTATACTACCACATCAACAATCATACAACCATGTGTCACACCTACACATCTTGTTTCCTGTTTGGAGAAAACTTTAGTAGCCTATAACGTTTGCATATAGTGTCCATTTCTCTCCATTCAAGTTGCATTGAAAATCTCTTGATGAGTTGCTCGTCATGAGTACATTGTCATCAACATTTGAGAAAATAATAATTCCATGAATGTGGATATCCTCATGGATCACCATAAGAGTTTAAAATCCTTGAAAACCCGTCCCAATACCCTTTCTTTTAACAATATCCAAGTCAACTAAATAGCTCCTCTATTTCCATGAATAGCTACCAAAATTACCATATGTTATCTTGACTGAAGCCCAACATGTCAAATTTATTGTGTTTCCTTTGACAACGTATGACATAGATGGAATTCTCGATAGATATAATGCCTTAATGACCAACATGGATAATTTTAAGAACCCCCCCTAGATTTATATGTATAATAATTGGGTGAATCCCCATGATACATAGGAAATGTTGAGGGATATTTTATCAAGAATATAATATGTATATAATTTTTTAGCGATTTTTTTCATAAAATTATGTAATCTTGTAAAATATTAGCGATTTTTTCATAAAATTATAAAATCTTGTAAAATCTTGGCAAATCTTTCATTGAATTATAAAACCTTGTAAAATATTGGCAAATCTTTCATAAAATTATAAAATCTTGTAAAACCTTGGTGAATCATTATTTGATCATCGTGTTCTATTTATAGTTCTTTCAATCATAACGTGCATGGTACAGTGACATAAGGAATTAAACTACATGCATGGTGCACTTCATGCATGCCACACTCACTCCATGCATGATATATGCCTTAACCTAGGAGGTTTATATGTTATTCATATCACTCAAATGAGATGCATCACTCAAAAAATATTATATTGTAGCATCAGAACATGGACCACACCATTCTCAAGGCTATTATTATCCTTATTTGTAACCTCTTATTCTCTTGTTATATACAGGCGAGGAATATGCACTAGTAAGACTAGTCAATATGACTCAAAGTGTGAGCTTGTGAGGAGTTGAGTGAGTATAATTGATGTGATATTTCTTTTTGTATAATAGAAAGAGATGTGATTGTGGCTACAGATATTTAATATGTTGATTTGTATCCAAATTTATCTTTTCTTAGCTCTGCAATCCATTTAGTTTCCAACTTTGTAGCTAGTGTTTTCACACCCGGCCTGTGCAAAGCGGAACCTACTAAGGATTGTGGAACCCTTAGCAGCAGTTCGAAAATAGATAATGTGTGAGTGTAAATAACAATGAAAATAAATCTAACTAATTACTATCATAAAAACAACAAATAGATCGGAACCCATGAAGTACATTTTGTATTATGTTGCAAGCAAGGGTTTACAATAAGAGTTACCTCTGAAGGTGAGTAAATGTGGGCCCTGACAGCTATACGAAGAGTAGTGCGCTAGGTCTATAGAGTTCCTTGATCTTCTCCAAATGTTCAAGAGGTGGCCAAGACTCAATTGAAAGGGGAACAAAAGCTCAAGGTGATAGGATAAAGATCAATAAGAATTTTGGCAGCATAAGGGTGTGAAGAGTTGATCATGGATGTGAAATGGGGGGGCCTTCATCACCTTTTTATAACAATTTTGGGGGGTGGAGTATGGACCCATGGTATTGGGAAACCAATAGTATTGGCTAGTGTTATTTTGAGTTTTCCCTCTTTTTTATTTTTTTTTTACTTTTTTCCCTTTTCTTTTTCTTTTTTTGGGATTTTGATTTTATTGGATTTTATCCTTTTTTTGGAGGATTTTCATTAATTGATGAGGGAAGTAATGATTTTATGGCCATTTGGTTACCAATTTATGGCTTTTTTGGGCTTTTGGAGGCCAAAAATGTAGGGAAAAGGGGTAAACGGGTTATGTGACTGGGAGATGAGCTAGGTGAACAATTTTTGGGTCTTAATAGATTTTCCCCTGATGTGTGAGGGCATGAGATTATCATATGGCCGATAGACATCATAGGTTCTGAATTTTTCCAGGGGTGTGAGCACTGTTAAGGCTTAGAGAAGAAACTAGTTGGAGACCGGAACCCATGCTTCATACAAACCGTGAGGGCAAAAAATGGAAATACATCACCTCAATAATGGATGAGGAACATAATATCAAATATATGGACGAGGAGAGCATATCCATGCTCGTATCAAGATATACAAATAATAATGAGGCCGAAAGGGGACCTGAATAATACATAGAGAACTATTGTGTACATCATAATGGTCCAAAGGGGAAACAAATCTGGGACATACTCATGGTCCAACCATGAGTGATCTAAAGAACTAATACATGGAGACAATGACATTCATCCTAAATGCGGTATCACAACAACTGATGATCTGCTGTATTTGAGGATTTCCAACAAATTTATGGACTCAATGACCAAGAGTCAGAATCTCAAAGGTACGCTGAACTGCATTTGAACTAGATACTCTAGGAAGCATATATCTTAAGGGCTTCTAAACACTATTGCCAATGAAGCCTAGATATCCACAAGAACATACAACTTAGGGGTTCCAAATAGACTCACCATTGTGCTAGAGTCAGGGGACATCCGGGGTGTTTGACCAATAAATGAAGGGACCAATACCCTACACAAATATCAATGGTGCGATGATGGAGTTGAAGTCGAGCACGTGAGAAACAACCAGTCTAAGAGGCACTAAGGACTCCTCTCAGATGGTTCGTAGGCCCTCACCACTGATGGAGATGAGTTCGAGGTACTAGGACCTCTCGGTCTGACCTCTAGAATAGATGTGCTAGCATCGACAGTGGGAGACCAACAACTACCAAGGAAATGATTTTTCCTTAATAGGATCATGAGGTGTACAACCAAGAGGTGATACTACTAAATGTGAGACTGACATACTGTGGGGGGATACATGGGACGTAGAGTGGGAGGACTCAAACTTCCTTTATTCAGAGTACGACAACAAGGATGACCAGGAAGCATATTAAAATGGCTTCGGGGAAGGGGATCATATCTTTAAGGGATCAAGGATTGTGACTGCAATGGGGGAAATGCAAGGGGGGAACTGATGAGTGGGATCAGGGGACTCCAAGGGTGACATACCGTAGAATAATCTAAACAAAGGAGACGATGTTCGGGATGCTTCCATAATGGTAGGACTAGATGTGATTGGTCGGGGCGTCGAGAGGGCACTGTTTGGGCCTTCTTCATGGTTTAAGGAGTTCAAAGAAGGGATAAAAGTTTGCTCTAAATGATACCATCCTGTGTATTTGTATGATCCCAGGATGGTGTATGCTCATGGGTGATTTCAATTTTAAGGAATCTAAAAGCGATAAGAAGACTTTGAAATGATGAGGAGGTACCATCTGTGGATTTATACGAGCCCGGGATGGTGAATGCTCGTGGACACTTTCAATATTAGAGATTCTGAAAGCAATAAGAAGACTCTGAGGGGGTTCTTTTTTGTGTGTTAGTCCACAAGGATCGAAAAAGCATAAAAGTACGCAATGGAGAACTCTTCTAGCCAATGTGACTAGAGTATTTATTTTTTGTAATTAGTCTATGAGGTCTAGAAAAGGGTTAAACTTATACCAGATAAATGCCCTTTCAGATAATTTAATGAGCATGAAAGGAAGCAAGATTGCTCGCCGATATTTTCATTCTTTAAAGAGTTAGAAAAGAGCTTAACATAAACTCCCTGAGTGCCTTTTTCATAAAGGAGCTACTCAACCCAAAAAAAAGGGATAAACCTATACCGCACAGATGTAAAATCCAAGCAAGGATGAAGTGTTCAATCAAGGGACAAATATGGGAACCAAGAAGGGTAGGGGGGGGACACTGATGGGGCCTCCTTGTGGGTAGATTAATGGTTGAAAAAATAACGCAATGAATGCAATATGGAAGGATCGGAGGGATCATGAATAGGCCGCGATAGAAAAAATGGTCAAAGTGGTGCAAAAAACGACTACGTCCTATGTGGAATCCAAATCGAGGCGGCAAGGGGTGTGGAAAAAAATGCCCAAAAAAGTATTGAGTGAGAGCGAGAAATGATCTCAAGCATCATCACAGTCATGGAATTCTGAATCCGTCAGTGCAAACGGCATGAAAAACAGAGTTTGGATGACTCCGGAATGGTCAAAACAAAAAAGGGAAAAAATGGTTATAAATAGCAAGGGAGCCCACCTCCACATTTCATTTTCACTATGCAAATTGGGAGGAGTGTGGAGGGGCCCAAAAAGAGAAAATTCAGATTTCTCTCAATCTTTTCGATGGAATCGAGTTGTGTTACTAGCAGGTAAATCTTTTAGTGATTTATGACGTTTTTGATGCTTTTTGGTTTAGATTTGCGTCCTCTAGGGAGCCCTGGAAAGCATGGCTAGGGAACCATAGTGCCCAAGCGCACTTTTCAAGGGAAATGGAGTGCCTAGGGAATAGCTATGATCCATACAGTCGCTTGGTTGGGGTGCGAATGTGGGATGCACATCCGTTCTATGGAGCATGGCTTTTGCTGAGAAAAGCACACTCCAAGTGCAAATGTGGGCTCGATAGGAACGCTCGAGGAGCACGCATTTCAAGGGGAAAAGCGCACTCTAGGGTGAAGTTGAGAGGAAAAATGTGCACTTTGGAACACGATTTTTTTCCCTAGACGGGTGACCTGGCCCCTAGGGGACAAGCGTGCGGTTTTACAAATTAATGATGAGGGAGTTTTCATGTGTGTGCAAGATGCCGAGGGTGAGTTGGTGAGAGTAAGAGCTTGGTAGGCTATTGGATGACATCGCTGATGATGAGGATTTCTAGGATACATTGGCCCAGTGTGGGTTACTGAATTTTTCTCGGGTGCCCCCAATGCATTCAACGAAGTTACTGCTGAACAAATTGGTAGATTTTTGGGATGTCGTTCTGGGGGATTCATGATTTAGGGTGAGCGGATAGAGGTATAGCTTTGGTCGCAGATGGCGCTAGCCATCATACGCAGCGACTCACTTCTGCTGTGTGGGTTATTTATTCACCTGACAACCAGATTGTGTCTTCGGGAGGTGCTTGCCTTGGTCCTACATCCAACAATGTGGCTGAGTATAGTGTTGTTATTGAACTACTTCGTGACACCATTTCACATGGTATTAGTCTTTAGAAGTCCTCTTGGATTCGCAACTAGTCGTGTCTCAATTGAATGGCTAGTATTACATGAGGGATCCTACTTTACTACGGAGGTTCTTAAGGGTAAGACTCTTGGTGCGTCATTTTGTTTCCATTACATACATTCATGTTCCGTGATGTTTTAATCATGTATCTGATGCATATGCTAATTATGTCCTAGATTGGCATTTGTCACATCAATAAAGAAGCACACAAATAAACACTCATTCATACATTTGCACATACACATATCATAGAACCGGAGAATCATAGTTTTTTTATAAATAATAAGTCCAAAAAGTGGTGTCACAGTAAAAAACTGGAGCCTGTAGCTCTCAAAATAATACATAATCCATACAATAATATGGGACTCTGATATATCTAAGCTCCACGGGGAGGCCTCACTGCCTCAGCAGGATGCGTCTGAATATAGTAGTGTACTGCATTGGCTATGCGCCGCAGTAACCCCGCCCAGGTGCTCGGTACTCCTACTACATGTCATTGCATCTCCTTTGGCAGATGCTCCAGTTCAATCATGGGTACTCTGGTAGTCATACGGGACAGATTGATCGATACAGTCTCTAGTGTGCACTCTGCTATAGCTCCAAATACCTCTCCACCCCTACCTTGTCGACAATGTCTCAGAAAGCCCTTTGGTCTTCGCGGACTAGCATCTGCGAGCAAATAGTAGAATGTCAATATGCGATACTACACCAAAAAGATTTTTGCTTTTCCATTATAATAAAAAATCCAAAAATTAAATTCACAAAACATTAAAAAGAGTAACATACTGATGTCTCCGAATGCATCCCCTGGTGGGAGCCGCATGTTGCAATCACCACAGAAGTCTATCGCTGCATATGGGTAGTTGTCAATGGAAATGACCTGTTGAGACCACCAGTGGAAGAACTCATGTGAATATGGTGATTGTTGTCGGCCACCACCCTATCGTGTCAGTACCTCTGCCCATTGGGTCAGGGCTGGGTCACAAAGACTATGCGGAGGGACTTCAACCCTCAGACTGAGCCCCAGAACTCTCTTAAAGAAGAAGCTGCATAGTATTCTTCCATACCCGAAGTTCTTTTCCTACCCATGCTTGCACTCCGTTAACTGGGTCTTCATCGACACCAGTAATGTTGTGCACCAATCATATAATATAGGCCTCATGCACTTTGCTGTGTAGAACATCACTGTCCTTGAAGCCTGATGTAAAGCTGCTGAACCTATGATCCTGATGAGGGTGAGCACTATGATCTTCATGCTCAAACTCACAATGGCCCCAATGGGTACCTAACTCCCCACCTTTTGGGTACCGGGAAGACAGTACTGGTCTATATAGTCAGGAATGGTGATCCCACCACCTATAGTGCGAGATCAAAGACTAGCAACCTCCCCTCGGCGAGACAACCCTGTAATAAAATATATGTCATCCACCTCTAGCGAGAGTGTTTGACCATCCAAGTTGAAGTTCTACACATCTACATCCCAGTAATCTATCAACCAACGGAGCAGTTGGTTTTAGGCCCTTAAACCCCCAATGCTCCAGAATTTATAAAGCCCACACGCTTGTAGTGCTTGTTGCGCAAGCAAATCTTGGCAAACAGCCTCATCCACAACATCATGTTCTCTTTCCCTCCACTCTAGAATGATCCTGGAGGAAAACCAAAAGTTTTTTTTAGATTTTTGCATTTAAAAAACATCTTCAGGGCCATACCCATGGGAAAATGAGTAGATAGGGGCATGTACCTACGGTCAACGCATGCGTTGACCGCGTCTAGCAGGCCCTACTCACGACCCATAGAGCTGTAGCCCTTGTACAGCGCCATGGAGATGTAGGGCTGGCCTAATAAAAATAATGGACCACTAAAAACTGAAATAAAAGCTATGAAATGAAAGAGGGGGATGAGATGACTAACCTGCTCTAGATGGCTTGTGAAATGGATTCCCACAGCTTCCAGAATCAGCAACTGAAATCTGAGGTGAAAACTAACCAAAAACTCCAATTTGGTAAAATGTGAAAATGGAATAGTAATTGTAATTTTTTCTTACTATTTATAATTTTTAAAACCCACTTTCCTATAGTTTTTACCATTTGAAGCTGTTTTTGACTAATATGTCATCCTGGAGTACCATTTTGAATAGTTTTTCGGTGAGAAGTTGATTTTTTGACCGTTTCGTGCTTATGGCAGGTATATTTCACACCCGTCATAAAGGTTAGATGTCATTTTCATCTGCATTATGCATTTGACCTTTGACCATTTGTTATTTAACCCTAGGTGTGATCTTGCTTTTTAACTAACACGGAGCCTTCATTTCGTTATAGAAGTGTTGTTATTTAGTGATAGCGATTGTCCAACTATGGGTGTCCTAGATAGAACCTTTTTATGCATTTTGGCGCCCATGCCGCTGTCTCTCCATAGGATCGGGAGTCCTTCATAGTTACGCCAGGAATTTGCGATCAAGACTCATACTCTACTTTGTCTTATGCTGGCCATCTCCCATAAGGACTCCCCCATTGTATATCAAGTTGTGACTTCATTGCATCATCCTGCTTGCTGCTTGAGCCTTGTGTCGGATCCTGATTACTCAATTGTCAGCTTGGTTCTTGAGCACTTTCCTTGTCGAGCCCTGCAGAGCTTTCATTTGACTTTCACAATTTGATGACCTTTTGACCATGAGGGAACACCCCCCGAGTGTCCACGTCCTAGACATGCTTCCTTGCATTGATCATAGGTATGTTCCATTGCTTGGGACTAGTCTGCTCACTATTTGGCACTCGTTCCCTCACGTGTTGTACTATAAGCAATTTTATTCTTTTTAAGCTTTTCCAAATATGAAAAAGACCAACAAAAATCAAATATTCCAAAAAGCCGGATGGGATAATCGTTACTTCTTTTTGTTGGAAGCTGTCGTGTCGCCCTTGAATAGAGCATTCATTCCACTCCATCCATTATGAGTCGGGTCTATACTAGGACCTTAGGAGTTGTATTCATTTCTCAAATTTTACTCCACCGGTTGGTTAAGCTTCCAGCCATTAAGGAGCCCCCTTTGTCAATACCTCCTCTATCACAAAGTGTTGTTGTTATCTTGAGTCCATGATCCCTGACTCTATCCATCTGCTCATGCTCTTGTTCAAATGAATTCCTGAAACTAGAGTCGTCCACTCCTCAGATCTCCTGACTATTGCATGTTGGCCATCCCTATTGAGTCAGTCTGTTCGTCCGAGTTCTTCCAAATATTTCAGCGTAATTGTTTCCTCATGCTGGTTGATGGGGGATGCCTTAATTCCCTCCTTCCAGTGAGTTTCATGCTGTTGACTTCAACTCATTTATTCCAGAATTGAGACTTAGGGTTGGTTGATTCTCTCACCATTGACAGTTTTGGGAATACATCAATGTCCCCTGATTGATGGATTCGTCTTAGTGTTCGACCTCAACACATCTATTCACACTTTGATGATTGTAATCTGTGCATTGCTGCCCATTTTCATTATTGGTGGGTTATCTCGCGTCTGTTAATGGTATACATCATTGACCGGTAATTAGACTATGTCACATCAGGTTCGACTTCAACACCTCTATTCGCTTGATGGGACTTGCACCGTAGATTATTGGTGTAGAAGACCCTAGATGTTAGTAGCATTCAGTATGCTACTCATGATCGTGATTGTACTTAAGAGATCTTATTTCTCATACTTCAGCATTTTGTACCTCTAGTATTGCACCAGTTGTTTCCTCTCTCAACAGGAGACCATATCTTACTGTATGAATCATGGCTATGATCACCTGTGACTTGTATTCATATACTGCGTATCATGGCCACTGTATCAGATTGTTGTATTGTACTGACATGTATTCAGAGATATTATTGTATTATGACGAGTGGGCTACTCTTTCCATTTGTGTCTCCATCACTCCACTTCTGAGATTTATAATGTATTTCGGCCATCGTAGTAACTTCTCTGACCTCACACATAAGGGGGCATCTATTACAGCATATTTTTCCACCCTGTGAGCATCAGCATTGATTGGCCTTCAGGATCCATTTTATTGACTCACACCCATCATTTTCCCTTCAGGAACACATATTTCCCTATTTTTGTTCATGTAAGCTAGCTGTTCCACTATAGCTAGCGTACACGCAGGCTATTCCACTATAGCCAGCATACACATAGGCTGTTCCACTATAGCCAGCGTACACCAAGTTAAATGGTAAAAACCAATTGATAATTACTTTTTACTCCCAAAAAGCGGTCTTAGGGTGACCTTTGGCCCTCCATATGCCCTGAAACGACTCGATTCGACCTTTCACTTCCCTTAGGAAGGTTATATATTGAGCTCTTATGGTATATGGAAGGGAGGAGAAAGAGAGAGCAAGATAACTCTAGTGGATTTTTTCCATGACTTGAGTCTACACTCATTGATCCTTGTTGTTGTGAACTCCTTATGTTCACCTACCAAACTCCTTTGATAGTTTGAGTTTTCCATTGCATGGGGTATTGAAGTGGTGGAGGCACAAGTGGAGAGACCCAGTTCTTGGTTCAGATTGGTTGTCAGCAAGAGGTCTTATCATGTACTTCTTGTTATTATTAATGGAAATACTAATTTTCTCATCCAATTGATGTTGTGAATGTTGTTTAAATTACATTGGGTTACATTTGCTTATGATATCATGTATCATGCTATTTATTATGCTAATATATTTCACATCTTATATGCACTTCCTCATACTTGTTGTTGAGACTAATCTACAGGTTCAAGTGTAGAGGTTGAAAGCTCAATTGGTATCTACTTCGAACATTCGGTTGAAGGTTGGTTTTTCTCCATTATCTTAGCATTGTCATTTATACTAGCATTGCATTGGGAATTGAGTTATTTTCTGGTAATCAACTGTCTGTTGTGGTCTTCCCCGAAGCCATAGGAAGTTTTGTCCGTAACAATGTGTACTTTCTGACGGGGCTCCCGTAGTTCGGTATGATTGCAGACACTCATCTGAGGAATCCCATTGATGTGTCTATGGAGGACCTACGGGAGCGTAATTGTTATGCCACAACTTATGTTCATGGCAATGAGATATCGATCTCTGACATAGAGAGTCTACAGACTCAAGCTATAACGACTCTAGTAGTGCGAATACTGGGGTTGAAGGTGCCCCACAGGATCTTTAGAGGGAAGATGATGTTGGTTGAGAAGGCCTTGGAAAGTACCTACTTCGGGTGGGGATATATGTACTTCACAGTTGTTTGATGATATCTGAACAAGGTTAGACACACATGAGGGGATTTATGTTTCCCTTCATTCCTATGCTCATTCTTCTTTGAGAGAGTTTCGATGCTACGACCGCACAGAGCAGTACATGGGTGAATCCATGAAGGTGGTTCACGATTTTTGGCAAGCGGAACCCAAAAAATTTGTTTTTCATACTCTCGATTGAGGTATTTGTTAAGAATTAATATGCTAAGATAGAAAATATCAACATTACATTCCATTTCACAACAATAGCATATACAGGATCACTAAAAGAACAACAAGCACAACATAAACACAAGAGACACAGATTTATCCTGGGAAACCCTCATGGGGTAGAAAACCCAGCAAAGCTTCCTCAATATAGATGACCAGCAAATACAAAATATGTTATCACAAACATGATCTCCTTCTCCTCCATAGCAGATCTCTCTCTCACCTATGCGCCACACACAAGTGAGTGAATGTGTGTGTTAAAGGAGGAACACACCTCCTCTATTTATACACAATTCCGACTTGTCTTTTACACTAACTAGGTCAACCCCTACTTAACTACTTTACATAATGATGACTGGGCCGAATCCTCTAGGGTGGTCTAATAACCCTTTAATCCACATGACACATACAGGGCCGACCCCCACTAGGGAATTCTAATAACCCAAGTTACCAGATTCTTCATGGAGGAATGAAACATCTCCGGAATAATAAAGTACAAGTATAATATTCTTAGAAGTTACAATATCTCAACACTCCCCCTTAACGAGAAGGATATTATAATAACATCTGCACAAGCAAGGAGTCATCAACTACATGATACATGATACATCTATAAATGATTCGAAGCTTTCTTTATACATCATTAGTAACTCAAACAGTTACTGGAACATCTTCAATACTGGAACATATTCAATACTGGAACATCAATATCTTCAGTACTGAATCTTCATCTTTTGTAGCACGCGAATATCTACAACAACATCATCATCGGATCCTCTAATCAACAACATCATCTGGATCTCTCGATCTTGATCAACATCATGAGAGCATCAACCGGATCATCTCAATCTATAGCATCATCATCTAGACCATCACTATCTGCAGCATCGTCATCTAGACCATCACGATCAGCAGCATCATCATCTAGAGCATCACGATCAGCATTGTCATCTAGACCATCATGATCAACAATATCATAGTAGCATACCCTGCAATACACATGATCCATTTAAGACATCATAGCATGTCTAGGCACGATGCAGTTTACTCATCAACTTAGACAGAGTCTAAGGACCTCTTTTTCGAAGACATATGTCTACGGATCAATTCAGGGACTGAAGTCCGGGGATGATACAATCCCCTCTCGTCCACTAGGGTCCATGGAGACATATGTCTACGAATCAATTCAGGGACCGAAGTCCAGGGATGATACAATCCCTTCTCATCCACTAGGGACCACGGAGACATATGTCTACAAATCAATTCAAGGATCAAAGTTTGGGGATGATACAATCCCCTCTCATCCAATAGGGACCTCAGAGACATATGTTTACGGATCAATTCAGGGACCAAAGTTCGGGGATGATACAATCCCCTCTCGTCCACTAGGGACTACTTCTCGGATACATCTGTCTACGGATCAATTCAGGGACCGAAGTCTGGGGATGATACAATCCCCTCTCGTCCACTAGGGACCATAGAGACATATGTCTATGGATCAATTTAGGGACCGAAGTCTAGGGATGACACAATCTCCTCTTGTCCACTAGGGACCATGGTGACATATGTCTACAGATCAATTCAGGGACTAAAGTCCGGGGATGATACAATCCCCTCTCGTCCACTAGTGACCACAAATATATATGTCTACGGATCAATTCAGGGACCGAAGTCCGGGGATGATACAATCCTATTGTCAACTTAGACAAATTCTAAGGACCATCCATCGACCTCATCATCGACCTCATAGTCGAAACAGGTAACCTCATCATCGATACAAGTATCCACATCATTGATACAGTATCCTCATCAATACAATATCCACATCAACGATACAATATCCTCATCAATAAAGTATCCACATCAACGATACAGTATCCTCATCAATATAGTATCCATATCATCAACCTTATCGTCAATATAGGCAATCTCATCATCGATACAGGTATCCACATTGATAGTAGTATCCAAGAATATCTTCATAGATGATATCACTCCACCTTTCGAGGAGGGTCCTTCTGAAATATAGCAAGCTTGTCTCGGAAATACTCAAACTTTACTTGAGATAGAGGTTTGGTCAACACATCAGCAACTTGTTCGTCAGTGCTCACATACTCGAGCTTGATAGTTCCTTTCTACACCATATCCTGTATATAGAAATATCATATCTCTATGTTCTTTTATTTATCATGGAACACTGGATTCTCTGTCATCTTGATACAACTCTGGTTGTCACACAGGATCACAATGGGGTCCATCTCTAAGTCAAACAGTCCTGATAAAAACTTTTGAAGCCATACCGGTTCACCACTAGCAGAGCAAGCAGCTATATATTCTGCTTCAGTTGTGATGAGAGCCACACTAGATTGCTTCTTGCTAAACCACGAGATCATGGCAGATCCCACACAATAACATCCACCCGATGTACTCTTCCTGTCTGATACACTTCCTGCCCAATCAACATCTATGTAGCCATACAATTTGAAGTCATGATCTCCAAGATAACATAGACCAAAAATATATCGTACCCTTTAGGTACCTCATCACATGCTTTGCAGCTATCAGGTGAACATGCCTAGGTTCTGCTAGGTATTGACTCAAGGTGTTCACAACAAAGTATTCGTCAGATACATCAATGACCCAATAATCTGTCTGTACAGAGTCACATCCACTAACTTTGATGAGTCATCAGTTAACAGCTTCAAGTTGGAATCCATGGGAGTGGTCATGGATTTACATTCCAACATATCAAATCTTCTCAATATTTCCACAGCATACTTTCCCTAGTTGAGAAAGATTCCTTCTGGGCCTTGCCATACTTCCAGACCTAGGAAGTAATGCATCAATTCAAGATCTTTCATCTCAAATTCTGTAGCTAGCTTCTTCTTGTTTTCCATGATCTATCTCTCATTCCCTTTCAGAAAGAGATCATCCACATACAATAATAGTATCATCCACAACCTTAAGGTAAAGGTTAGGATCAACTTTACTTCTGGTAAATCCCAAGCTTGTCATGAAACTATCAATTCTCCCTCTGCGACTGAACATCATTCACACTCTGCATTGGGTGATCTTTTGCATATCTATCTGTGCCATCTCTCATCAGATGGGTCTACTGATATGAGCCTCAAGATCGTTCGAACTCTGTGGTGAGTTCCTTCTTCCATCCATCTAAGAGAAGAATGTCATCTGTATATAGATACCATCTTCAACCTTGTAGTAAAGATTGAAATCCGCATCACCCATTTATCTCATCAAATGACTATCGATCCTGGGTACATGTACAGAGCCTGATTCACACTTCTTCTTCAATTACACCATTAATAGAATGGTTTTATCTAACATCCTCTCTTGATCCTCTTCCTCTTTCTAAGAGAATCTTCTAGCCACAAGCTTTCTATAGTATGTTTGATTTGTAAGTCTTCTTGTTGAACATCCATCACTTGTTCTGTATTCATCATTCTTCATGATCTTTCCTACAAAACAAAGTTAATTAGTAATACTTCATAATCATATAATCATGTTGACATTTCAATGATAACCTATTATGCATACTAATATGATTCACATGGTTATGCAACTATCTTGACCAATACTTTGGCACAACACTTTTCCATATCCTGTATCCATACAGTGTCTATCTAGATTCCTTCCATCTCTACCATAACATACTATCAAGAGCGTGCACAGCTCTCGGCATGTCAACAAAGAGGTTTCATTCTAGACAAGTAACAATGGAATGTTTGTCCAACTTACTAATCATATGCATATTAGTAGTATACTGTTCAATGCTATATGAATGCTTACACTCAACATGATATATTTCTAGGAATACAAATATGCATATAACTATTATGAGCAATTCATTGACTATTCAGAGATTCAAGAAGTAATTGAAATGACAACTTAAATACTTATCTTTTATGTTTGTCTGGTTTCCTCCCGCTTGATCTCTATTTTCCCTTTATGATTATATGTCTTTGAACTTCTCTCCATCCTGGACCACTATGCATGCTTAAGTGTGCACTAGTGTCATCATCATGATCTCATACATAATCATGCATTCATTAGTATAGTCTTAATACTATCAAAACATTATGATTCTAAATAATATTAAGTATGTATGGTCATGATCATTTCATACATAGGTATACTTACCTAAGATCCTAACAACACAAAGTAGGACCCTAACTTGATATAGGAAAACATACCTAGATTATCATGCTTGGTTATGTCTTAACATACCCAAACAATATCTTCTTTGTTCTCTTCAATGATTTAGAGACTTTGTGCTAGAACCTGCATATCTCATAAGTTAAGCATAGTAGAACAAAGTCATGCATACCTCGTAAGTAGAGCTTCTATGTGGTCAAATACTATGGATGAGTCTTTGTCTTTATGTCATCATGGTCATCGAACTTGATTTGTCTTTATTTATGTACCTGTATCTTGTTAGCAGACAACATCATCCTTATACAACACCACAGGTGCATTAGTACAATCATATAACCCTAATCAATGAATGTCTTTTATTATTCACATGCATTCATACTTTTACTAGGGTGATAAGACAATTCTAAGATTAATCAAGATTGTACTAACCTCAATAATATGAAGACAAAACATATCATAAACTTAATCATGAACATATTTCAACACATACCTGTATCTCCTCAACTTATACCTGGGTTTGGAGATGGATTAGGGTTTGTTAGAGAAACCCTAAAAATTCAAATTTTGAATTTCAAAATTCTGAATGGATGGAAAGATGCGCCATGGTGAGCTAATCAAGCAGGTATACTTCAATTTTTGAAATCTCCAAAATTTGACCCCTCAAAATTAACGTTGAAACTTCCAGATCTTCTAGACAAGATCCTGAACTAGGGTTTGATAAAGCCCGGTCTTCTGCCCAACCAAAAGGTTCGATCTTGTACTCTAAACTTTTATTTTTCTGAGGATCTTCCAACCGTGGTCTTAGATTTCAAAAATTCCAACTTTTGCAAAAGCCCTAATTTTCCACCTTTCTAATCAAAATCCTGAACTAGGGTTTGATCAAGCTCGACCTTCTACCCAACCAAAAAATTTGATCTTGGTCTCTAAATTTCAATTTTGATGAGGAGCATCCAGCCATGGACTCATATTCCAATAATTCCAACTTTCTCTGAAACCCTAATTTTCCACAGCAGTGATAAGCCAAGAATGAAGGTGCTCATAATACAATTCTGTTTTGACATAAATATGCACCTGGTTGTTTCTGGTGCATCTATGAAATTACGAATCCCCAGGATCTGAAACCTCGTTCTGTGGTATCCTGACCTGTCATATTTCCAACCCCATAGGTATGACCTCAATTGGATTCTCTGAGAGAGAGTTATGCCAAGTGTCGCAACATGACCTGTTTATGGGATAAAAAAGGAGAGCAAACTTGTACGCAATGCCACGTGTCAATGGTTCAACTTAGGCCTATGAAAACCTTATTTGAGAAACTACAGTCCATTCTCTACCTGTCATGTTTTACGAAATTTCATTTGGAGCTTCCTAGCCCGAGATATGACCTTTTTCCTAGGTCACCTATTTATGACTGAGATCAGGAAGATGCAGAAACCCTAACTTGTACTGATCATATCTCACAAAGTACAATGAATTAGAGGCCTTCCTTTGGAAACAAGTTACAGAGGGATGTTATATACGACCTGTAAAGTTTTCAGATCCTGACCCTCTGCCAAAATAGATTTATAGGGAAAGTTCCATGATGACTGGCTTTTGCTATATAAAACCCTAACCTTCAAATTGTCGCAAGTGAAGCAAGTGTCATAAGTGCCATACATTGCCTTCCTTTAGGATATTTCTGATACCATGTTAATATTCAATATGCTAAGATAGAAAATATCAGCATTACATTCAATTTCACAACAATAGCATATATAGGATCACTGAAAGAACAACAAGCACAGCATAAACACAAGAGACACAGATTTATCGTGGGAAACCCTCATGGGGTAGAAAACCTAGCAAAGATTCCTCAATATAGATGACCAGCAAATACAAAATATGTAATCCTAAATATGATCTCCTTCTCCTCCATAGCAGATATCTCTCTCACCTATGCGCCACTCACAAGTGAGTGAATGTGTGTGTTAAATGAGGAACACACCTCCTCCATTTATACACAACTCTGACTTGTCTTTTACACCAAATAGGTCGGCCCCAACTTAACTACTTTACATAATGTTGACTAGGCCGACCCGTCTAGGGTTGTCTAACAACCCTTTAACCCACATGACACATACAGGGCTGACCCCCACTAGGGAAGTCTAATAACCCAAGTTACCAGATTCTTCACGGAGGAATGAAACATCTACAGAATAATAAAGTACAAGTATAATATTCTTAGAAGTTACAATATCTCAACAGTATTTTCAAGCCCTCGATCGAGGTTTAAACACCTTGATCGAGGGTTTTAAAATACCTTGATTGAGGGTTGAAACAAGACCTCGATCTAGCTTTTGAAAAGATAAAAAAAGGCCCGCAACTTGGTTTTTAGGCCCTTGATCGAGCAATTTGCTTGATTGAGGGTTTTAAAATACCTCGATCGGGGTCTATGTAGAACCCTCGATTGAGGTTTCATTTAGCCCTCATGCTAGGTATTTAAAATATCTCGATTGAGGGCCTAAAAATAGGCTAAGAGCCCTTTTCACTGCAGAAAGAAAGTTTTCTCTTCCTTTCAGAGGCTTAAACTATGTCATTAAATGCACATTAATGGGAGGACTTGATACCATTAGATTCGTCAATGAATCCTCTATCCATATACATAAAATTTATGAATTTTTATCTTCGTATGTCTTTTGTTTTTAAATTTCTACTAAAACTTGCCCTAAAAAACCCTATCGACAACTTCGATTGAGCTCAAAGATAAATCAACAACATTCAAAATACACATCCAAAAAATTTGAAAAAATACAAAAGCACTAGATAAGTGCGTCCTCTTCAAAAGAGTATTTTTAGTTTTGCAAATTATGTAAACAATCAAATTATTTGGTGCACACACACACATGTGTGCAAAATGCGACTCAAATATTCATTTGTCAGTTTCGAAAAATAATAATAAATATATTTTTTCGAGAAAAATTAAAAGAAAAATATGTTAGCACTAGTGCATTCTATATAGATCATGTTCACATATTTCATTTTTTAAATTATTACTTTAACATTAAATTATTGTGCACACACACAAACCACTTGTTAATTGCTCCTCAAATTTTTAAGTACACACATTTAATTAAATGAAAATTTGACACGATAAATGACATTGGTTTATTTCAAAAAAAAAATCATTGGAAACCCAACATAATTCTCTACATTTCGTTTTTTAACTGCATGTCAAAATTCATGTAGCAAATATGAGTTTCGAGGGATTTAATTTAATACATGGGTAAAATTTTTGTTTTTGATCGCCATATTTGGCCAAAAAGAGTTACCCATCTTCATGGAATCGCCCACATGATGGTGGGCCAACAAAGCCGAGGATGCGGTGATGGGGTGAGATGATGACTCGCAATGGTGGATTGGCTCTTCACTCGAGAGTTGTTTACATAGTGGTGGCAGTTTCCAGTTGTGATCTAGGACTTCCATTATGTAGATATATGGACTACAGGGGAGATAGAGAGCTACCATGACCTCCTTGCCAGGCACGGGGACCAGATCGTATGTATCACTCACTTTGTAGTATCATGTTGTTTCTACTTCATAGCATATGTGATAGCTAGAGGATTGTTATGATACTGAGACTGATGATGTTCTGATGTGTGCATATGTGGGGTCATGGCCCTGTTGTGGGGAAAATGCACCTATAGTTCAGGGGAGAAACTACCAACTTACGGTGATAAAGATAGACTTACAAGCATTCTGCAAGTATAACTAATAAATGAAGAGATTAGGGTTTAGAGATGTAGGCACCTTATTCAGAAGGTTGATCCTAGCTTTGCCTCCCCCGCTCTTCAATGCTTATCCACTGTCGCAATGCCCAGACCTGCAAAACAACTTGATACATTTCTCAAACACATTTGACTACATATATAAGACTGATATCCATAATATAAAGAGACATCAAACTATAATCAAACAGTAATCAAATATAAGACACACATAACTAGGTCATATTTGGAAAGAGAAGAATGTTTGATCTTTATTAATGAATGAAAGCAAGTACATACAATTATACCTTCCTTCAAGCTTGGCACTTCACGAAACTTAGATTCAAGGTCTCCTGCTTCCGTTCTCCAAGGATCCCAGCCTCTAAGCAGTTGTACTAGGGTTTACCAAAACTTAAGCACAAGTGAGGGGATGAGGGTCTCCATTCCTCCAGCATAACTTTGCAATTGGGCTTGCTCCCCCTCACATGACCCTTCTACCCTCCTTATATAGTCAATGAGGAAGAGGAAAAGAAGTTACAACCGCTCAAGAGGTTTCCCAACCAACTTAACTTACTCGAATTTCGAGATTTTGACCAAAACAGGTGTGTACTCTACTCTATAGTAGACAAAGTCGCGTACATATGGCAATGGGCGCTACTTTGAATGAGGTAAAGTCGCGTACACACGCTACTATTATAACAGTAGAGTCGCGCTCATAGTGAAAAATGGCCAAAAACAGGCTTTTCTGCTCATTTTCAGGAGATGGTTTGGTCTGGAAAAATGTTCCTAAGGGTCATATACATCAAATGGGTCAAGAATGAGGTAATTTCAACCATTTTTAGTGTCCAAAATGACTCCTCCATCCACAAATGTCCTGTTGTGTGACTAAACTTGATCTCAAGAAGTGTCGTCATGCGACCAAGGGAAGCAAGTGTCGTCACGGACGAAGAGGTGTCATTTCAAGCTATAACAGATGCCCCCTAATGTATGAGGTCAGAGGGAGTACGGGAAACGATGGCTGAAATACATTATAAAAAAAAAAAAGTTGAATTGTGGAGGAACGGAGAAAACCAAGAATCATAGGCTCAAATGAAGTACCTGAAAGCAAAGGCAAAGTCAGACAAACTTATCCATGGGGTAACTGTCCATGTTCAAATGGTGGAACATGATCTCCAAGAGGATACAATAATGATCCAAATACTGATGCATATATCATGGCCACTAGAATACAAGCGTGGATCCATGAGGAACATAAGTGTAAACATAGCCACATAAATACAAGGTGGATCTATGTCAAAACTGGAGAACATAGCCATAGAGAACAAACTGGATCTATGTCTCATCAAGAGCCAAAAAGAGTGTGGCTCAGTCTTGCGCAACTTGGGCGATAACATAAATGAGGTGATGCTATCGAGGATCCCAAGGTCTTCATCCAAAAACAACCCAAGGTACAAACCTATCCATGCGAATAAATGAGTTGATGTCGAACATGGGAGGTATCGTTTGATTACCGGTCATTGATGTATACCGTTAACAAACGCGAGGGTGTCCACCAATAATGAAAATGGAACCCAAGGTACCTAGTACATTCAAGCAAGTGCGAATAGATGGTCTTTCCGTCGAACACTTGAAGAATCCATCGGATAGGAGACATTGATGTATTCCCATCTATCCAATAGCAAGGGAAACTGCCACTAATGACTGCAATCCCCAAGGTACTAACCGAAACTCTAAACTTCATTCCCAGAGCACAATGAGCTGAAGTCAATGGGAAGAAGTCTGTTGGAAGGGAGGCCTTAATGCATCCTCCATCATCCAACACGAGGGACACTCAAAAGGTATGAGCTGATTTGGAGTAGGACTGAACACATGATGAAACAGACTGACACCAAGGAATGGCCGACACATGAGGTCAAGGCAACTGCAGAATGGCCGACACAGGTTGTATCCTTGAACAGTGAGCACGACACAAGAGTGACTTAGGCAGCTTTTGAACACAAAGGGACCACGATGCAAGTCTGCAATGTAGGAGACATTAACAGATTCTCCAAATGATTGGAAGACTA
Source organism: Larix kaempferi (assembly GCA_027924585.1). Lineage (NCBI taxonomy): Eukaryota > Viridiplantae > Streptophyta > Pinopsida > Pinales > Pinaceae > Larix > Larix kaempferi. The sequence goes on from BSBM01000455.1 coordinate 27,229, forward strand.
ACCAAACGGAGGAGTAGGAACTCTGAGATCAAGTTTACCCTAAGGCCAACGCTAGAACCCAACTTGTTTGAAAGACTCAAAACAGGTGCTTTGTTCAAGAAGATAGTTGACTTGCTGCCATCATATTGAAAGATATTTTAACATTCTTCCCTTCCCTTTCCTTTTTCATTTTTTAACGAGCTTGACAAAGAACTAAAGCATGCTCGACGGTATTTTCATATTTAAGGAGTCTGAAAAACCTAGAAGAAAACTCCATACACCTATCCGTGGATTTTATATCGAGCTCGGATTGGTCTGTGCTCGGCGGTGTTTTCTTGCTTATAGAGTTGAAAAACTTAAACAGTCCTCTATACACTTATCCGTGGATTTTATATCGAGCCCGGATTGGTATGTGCTCGCTTGGTGTTTTCACATTTCGAGAGTCTGAAAACCCTAAAGACGACTCCAAAGGTCCTTTTTCGTAAAGTTAGTCTCCTTCCCTGAAAAAGTGTAAAATGATGGAAGAAGAACTCTTCTAGCGCATACAAGAGTATACCTAGAGTATACCTTTTCCGTAAATTATCCACCAAGGCCCGGAAAAGGGGTAATTCTATACCTAAGTGGATGTCGGTTCAGTTATTTTAACGAGCCCGAAAAGACAACTATGCTCGGCAAACTTTTCCTATTTAAGGAGTCTGAAAAGGGCTTAAAAGAACTCCATAGGGATCTTTTCCGTAAAGGTTTAACGAGTCCGGAAAAGTAAACTCATGACCTCCTTACTGTTTTTAACGAGCTCAAAGGAGATAGGAAAATGCTCACAACTTCCTTACTGTTTTTAACGAGCTCGAAGTGAAGATGAAAGAAATGCTCATAACCTACTTACTGTTTTTAACGAGCTCGAAGTGAAGGTAGAAGAATGCTCGTAGCCTCCTTACTGTTTTTAACGAGCTCGAAGGAAAGGTGGAAGACTGCTCGTAACCTACTTACTGTTTTTAACGAGCTCGAAGTGAAGGCAGAAGAATGCTCGAAATGGGAGGAGACGAGTGTCAGGGACATGCAAAACTAGCTCCAAGCGCATGGAACAAAGCTATGCCTAATGCAAGGAACATGGGCAAGATAAGGACACTCAGGGTGTGTCTCCTCCAGGTAAAAGGTGTCAAATTGAAAAGGCAAAATGATACAGGGCTTAGCGGAAATGAGATCAGAGATGGAGGCTTATACAACGGGCTAAAAGCGTGGAAGCCGGCTTCAGGCTCATTAGCGCAAGCGGGATCATAATAGATGCATATACAACTTGAGCACAAAGATGGGAGCCTTATCAGGGATGGCCAGAAATATATGAGGAAGAAAGATATGAGGCTTCTTCTCAAAGTCATGGTGAATCTAAAAAGGCTCCCGAACCTATGAGAAAAACTCAGCATGGGCACCAGAATGGCATAAGGGTGCTGACTAGGGTGACCCATGTTAGGTAGGCTCTGCTGTCGGACTGGTGCACAATGCATAAAGAGATGGCTAACACACCAATATCCAACAGGTTCGACCCTATGGCGAATTCGGATGGCAAAAGGTTCAAATGCAACATAACAGCGGGGAAGCCTAAACCTATATGCAAGGTTCTGAATATACCTGACATGGTTGCACAAGGTGTCGAAAAGGACCAGTAAGCAAGTATACATCCAGCTAAGAATCCTATCTCCAAGAAACATTAGTACCGGGATCATATCTAAAACATATGTAAAGGAAGACCCGATACAAGTCACTGTGGTAGAAATACTTTCAACTTCACTATCATCAACAGCAGGCATAAACAAAGCAGAGTTTTCGAATGAAGACTCTATGGTGCCCAAGCCCGAGGACTTACAATCAACAAGATCAAATTCAGGATGAAGATCAAAGTTGAAGGACATGATGGAATCTGCAGAAACAAATTCATCATCACGGGAGTTGAAAATTCTAGAAGCAGAATCAAACTCAGCAGGAACACCGATTTGCAGATCTATAGGAAAGTCCAAAGACTCAACAGTAGGAAGATCAAACTTTAAGGTCAAACCGGGGCTGGACATGACTGCGACTGGATCAACATCCAAATGAATGGCAGACTGTACTATAGACTCTAGGAAAACTTCATCGGAAGGAAGTATATCATCCCAGATAGAATACATATCTAAACATTCAGATGGAGGTTTCACTTGGTCAAAAGCTGGGACCAAGTCCCGAGAAGGTAAGCATGAACTCAGAGACTTCTTCTCAGTAGCAGTTGAACTCAAGGAACAATATGCCACATGAGGCGCATGTGACATAGTAGTGCCTAATGACGAGGGATCAGACTGGTCTACAGATGGGTAATAAGGAGGATCAACGAATGCAAGCTGGTCGATGGTGACAATGTTTTCGTTATGAGGGAAATGCATCACACGGAAAAGCGTAGACACCACAGCATGCATACCATAAACGTAATCACGCCCGAGGATCATATCAAAGTCCATAGGGTCCTTTAAAACCATAAAATCAACTAAGAATGTTTTTCCACCCAAGGTAACAGGTGCCTGACGGAGGAATCCGATCGGTTCACTAGGTCTTCTATCAAAGGTCAACGGCCAATTAACAGCTGGAATAACATTAGGGAAACCCAAATCTCTCCAAGCATAAGCGGATAAGATACTAACAGAAGCACCTTCATCAACAATACATCGATCAACCGTATGGTTCCCGATATCAACCTTTATTTGAAAAGGTGTCGAAGAAGGAAGACGAGGCTCGGCTAGACTATTCCAATCAAAGGAAACAATCATAGGGCTTGGTAGGGGTTCAAATGGCACAGATGAAGTGCCCCCTTTTTCAGGAACATCCAAACTGGAAATGCAGAAGACTTCAGTAGTAGGTGCATCAATCTCTGAAGGACTAATGGGATCGGTCGAAGATTGCATCGATTCAAACACTTCACTCTCCGAAGGAAGAGTGGGGTCGACCAAAGATTGCATTGGTTCAACCACTTTATCAACCAAAGGTTGATCTGACTGTAGGGAATCTATAGACAACTCAGGAACAGAGGTTCCTTCAGACATGGACCACACTCTTCGTGCCTATGGAATGGCAGGGCATCGGTGAGTAAGGTGATCTCCCTTACAAAGTTTACAAGGGAACTTTGGTTTCCGTCCTATAGGTTTAGACTCCTTTACAACGTCAGTACTCTCAGCATGACTAGCATTGGCTGACAGCTTGCCCCCAGCGTGACTCACAGAGGCTGGTTTCTCAGAAGCAGAAGACTTTTGAACTAAGGACCACACTTTTTGCACTTCTGGAAGTACAGGGCACAAGTAAGTAAGGTGGTCTCCCTCGCAAAACTTACAAGGGAACTTAAGCTTCTGTTTGTTGGGTTTGTCGACAATGTCAACTCCCTCAGCATGACTTGCAGTGGCTGATCTGGTATCTCCAGTATGACTCACAGGAACTGGTGACTTGTCATTAATATGACTAGCAGTGATCAATGACGTGTCCTCAACATGACTGACAGTGGTTGAAGACAAACTTTCAGTATGATTTTCAGTGACTAAAAGTTTTCTCCCAGCATGACCTCCAGAGGCTGGGTGGGTGCCCCCTGCATGATCTGCAGAGGCAGGGTGCTTGCCCCCTTGTTTTGGCATCTTCTTCCTATTCTTCCCCCGTCTATTCCTTTTAGACTGCTGGTTACTAGTATTGCTACTTTCACCACATGAGGTAGAAGGAGGAGGAGAAGATGTTACTGGCAAAGGAGGCACAGGGTTCTGATGCTCTTGATTTGAGGTGCTCACAAAAGAAGCGTCAGGAGCATGCAAGGCATTCGGAGTGGAAAACAACCAAACCGGCAGCCCAATAGTGAATCCAGGAAGATTCAGAGTAGCCATTAAGGGAGCACCAATGTTTCCAATGAATGGAACAGCACAAGGATCCCCCGGAACAGGGGTACCTTGATTGGCACTCGCCGGAATGCTAGACATAGTTTCTCGCTCAAATGAACAAGAAGTTCCCTAAGGCAAAATAAAAACAAGTAGCACAAAGAGAACACCACTAAAAAAAGGTCCTAAGTAAATCAAACCAGGCAAACAGATGCCTTCCGGAGAAGAGTCTGGGATGATGAGGGCCCAGAACAGATCAACGAAGGATGAAGGACAGTTACCCGGGGTCCACAATACAATGACTAAGGGTGCAAGCGCTGGAATCACCCAACCGCCCTCCCAAAGACCTGCAAGGGATTTCCTCCCACGTCTGTCCTAGGTACAGCAGATATACCCTCCGCTGTCACCTGTGTATGAACCTAGAGTCTGATACTAAGGATACCACAACACCGAAAATTCCTGGGGGAACAGTCACCGGTCGAATCAGAAAGCGTGGGCAGGGTAGCTAAGCCCGAAACTCGAAAGAGTCCCCAATACGCAATCCGATCCTGGCGTATGCTCGAACAGAAAGTAAGAGGGGTATTCCCACAAACTGATCTCACATTGACCTACTGCATATGCTCCCAGGCAAATTTTGAGTGAGGTGGGTTTGCCTAATGATAGTCTCACTACGATTTTTGCGCAATGTGTGATCTTGGGTGGTTTAAGGTGTTTTAAACCCAAGATCCTAACCAAAACTAGTTGGTGTAGTGTAACCTAGAAAAGAAAATGTTGCTAGTTCATTTTATTAGAGTTCATTTTAAAGGTTACTTGATTACTCAAAAAGGTAGTGGGTGTGTGAGAGTGGTTATAATAGAAATAGAGTACTGAAAATGAAATATTTACCACCAAACAAATCTTTTTCTTTTCAATGCAAGTCTTAAAATTCTGATCTAGAATGCATGTGCAAATGCAATTTTTTAATCTTTTGAATGCAAAAAAGGTAAAAATAAAGTCTAAATGTAAAAAAAATTAAACTCAAAACCTAAGAATGCAGCTACTCAAGCAACTAGGTATGCAAAAGAAAACTTGTTCTTTTTTATGCAAAGCACTCTAAAATCTTTTAAGCCACTTGCAAGGTACTCTATTCAGACGATAAATCAAAATTCTTTATGCTTTTCAAAGGTAAGAAACAAAAACTGAAACCAACCTACTATCAAAGCAAAGCAAATAAACTTTCAGGTTCTCTTTATGAAACAGTAAAAGCTACCAAAATGACTTTCAAATTCTTATTGATGTAAGCATGCCAAACATTGGGAAAAGAGTACAAAAACTACTTTTAGACCCAAACGAAGCAAATGACCTACGAAGAAGTATGGTTTGGTAAAGTCATGTCTGCACGTAAACAAAGCAAACAAGGTCTTGAACAACAGCCAAAAACACTTGAGCTTTCACTACAAAAGAAAAACTAAAAGCATAAGGGAGGACAAGAAACCAACCTAAAAGAGAAATTTCACTCAAATAGATACAAACAGGGTCAAAAAGACTCAAGAGGTTTCAAATCCAGTGGAAATGGGGCAAGCAAGTTCAATCAGACTCAAATTAGGGTACAAAACACCAAACAGGTCCACAACCCCCCAACTTAAGTCAACAAACCCCAAAACTTTCCAAACAAGCCCAAATTGATCAAAAGAGGTTCAAATTATGAATGTAGGATCAATACAAGGATGGGAGACCACTTACAGGGGTTTAACACAGACCTAAGGTCATCAGGGACCCCAAAAAATGCAGCCACAGCCCCCAGATTTGGGTCCACAACCCAAAAACTCAAAAATTTCAAACCCAGATTTTGAGCGCTACTGTGTATAAAGGAAACTAGCGCCTATAGTAGGATGGGCGCTACTGTATAGAAGAAAACTAGCGCCTATATCAGTATGGGCGCTACTGTGCAGTACAAACAGTAGCGTACAGATGGAAAGTTTAAAAATGGGGTTAAAAACCCCCAAACTGGGTCCACAAAGGTTTACAAGGGATGGGAAGGGTCTGTAAAAAGCCCAGGAGGGTCAAACAGAGCCTACTAACTGATCCTAATCAAGAAAATGAACAAAGACCATCAAACAGAACTGAAGAAATGACCTTGGATACCCCTAAGCAGTTAGGCTTTCCCCAGCGGAGTCGCCATTCTGTTGTGGGGAAAATGCACCTATAGTTCAGGGGAGAAACTACCAACTTACGGTGATAAAGATAGACTTACAAGCATTCTGCAAGTATAACTAATAAATGAAGAGATTATGATTTAGAGATGTAGGCACCTTATTCAGAAGGTTGATCCTAGCTTTGCCTCCCCCGCTCTTCAATGCTTATCCACTGTCGCAATGCCCAGACCTGCAAAACAACTTGATACCTTTCTCAAACACATTTGACTACATATATAAGACTGATATCCATAATATAAAGAGACATCAAACTATAATCAAACAGTAATCAAATCTAAGACACACATAACTAGGTCATATTTGGAAAGAGAAGAATGTCTGATCTTTATTAATGAATGAAAACAAGTACATACAATTATACCTTCCTTCAAGCTTGGCACTTCACGAAACTTAGATTCAAGGTCTCCTGCTTCCGTTCTCCAAGGATCCCAGCCTCTAAGCAGTTGTACTAGGGTTTACCAAAACTTAAGCACAAGTGAGGGGATGAGGGTCTCCATTCCTCCAGCATAACTTTGCAATTGGGCTTGCTCCCCCTCACATGACCCTTCTACCCTCCTTATATAGTCAATGAGGAAGAGGAAAAGAAGTTACAACCGCTCAAGAGGTTTCCCAACCAACTTAACTTACTTGAATTTCGAGATTTTGACCAAAACAGGTGTGTACTCTACTCTATAGTAGACAAAGTCGCGTACATATGGCAATGGGCGCTACTTTGAATGAGGTAAAGTCGCGTACACACGCTACTATTATAACAGTAGAGTCGCGCTCATAGTGAAAAATGGCCAAAAACAGGCTTTTCTGCTCATTTTCAGGAGATGGTTTGGTCTGGAAAAATGTTCCTAAGGGTCATATACATCAAATGGGTCAAGAATGAGGTAATTTCAACCATTTTTAGTGTCCCAAATGACTCCTCCATCCACAAATGTCCTGTTGTGTGACTAAACTTGATCTCAAGAAGTGTCGTCATGCGACCAAGGGAAGCAAGTGTCGTCACGGACGGAGAGGTGTCATTTCAAGCTATAACAGGCCCCCAGCAGGATATCGAGTGTGAAGGGGTCGAGTGGAGGGATTGTATTGTCCCGGGCATGGGCACCGTTGACAATGGAGTGCATCGACGACATTGGAGACGCTATGTGCGGGTATTCACCACCTACTGGATGGAGTGGTTGTTGATGGTTGGCAGCACCTGGATCAATAACTGATCGACATTTTCTATGACATTCCATTGGAGTGGAGACTAGTTATGTGGTGGCTTGCGATGGAAGTCGAGGCATTAAGGGCCATGGTGTAGGGTGATGCCCCATATGGTGATGAGGAGGAGGATACTGAGTTAGATGATGACGAGAAGGAGGAGGAGGAGGAGGAAGAGGAGGAAGAGGAAGACGAGGAGGAGGAGGAGGAGGAGGAGGATGACGATGATGACGGGGATGACTAAGATGACTAGGCAGTTGATGGAACTTCGCGCCAATGCAATGAGCATCGGGAATTTTTGTATTCAACGATTATTTTTATGATGAGGAATTTGTTTGGGATCCTCAATGCATTGATGTTTATGTTATGATCGAAACATTATGACATTTTGATGATATATATATGCACTTGGATGTAATTTATTATGATGATCCTATTTTTTTTTATGATGTTGTATGCCTACATTATGTATATGTGCATGTGGCTGATATGATGATGCATTTTGTATGGTTTACTTCCTATATGTTGTGATTTATGTTCCATTCTAGAATATTGTTAGCAATTTGGTTTGGAATGTTGTTCTGAATTCATGGGATGTGAGTGAATGTAATGAACTCAAACTGTCTAATGAGTTGTTTTTTGCGCAGGAAATTTCTAAAAAGGTAAGGATACCATACCTGGTAAAAGTTATTGAGTTGGGTGACAAGGAGCTGGGAGTCAAGAAACACATGAAGGTGACTAATGCCCGACTAGAGGGTAGCGCTCAAGAGACCGGTCACAACATCGTACTCATCCTGGTTATTCATGGAAGCACAAATACACACTCCGTCGAGGTGGATAAACTCGTGTGAGGGGGAATACATTAGCCAAGCCGTAGGGGTGAGGTTTGGAGAAAACTATACAACATGGATTATTGGGTCCGAGAAACATTAAGGGAAAAATAATTTAAGATACAACCCGTTGCGAGGGTTGGGAAAAGGGTTTCCTTTAGAATCCATAAGGATGTATGTCCCCTTGGAGAGACAGTTCTAGATAATGTAAGGGCCCTGCCACATGGATTCAAAATTTCCTTTGCCGTGCTTGTCATGAGCTTGGTCATAGACGAGCACTAGGTCTCCTTCTTGGAATTTGAAAGGATGAACATGCTTATCATAATGGGATTTGGAGCGATGTTTGGAAGCCTCGATGATTTGTAAGGCCACTTGTCTGTTTTTGTATGCCTGTTCCAACAAGAGTAAACATTGCTCAAGTGGTGAGGTGTCTGGGACAAGGTCCACGACAATAAATATTAAAAGCTGATTAGAGATTAATTATGGAATTTATTCTAACTACCACAACCTCCCTAACCAATTACCTTCTGAGTCTATCCTCTCAGCCTTGCTATAAATACAAGGAGAGGGCCTTGAGAAATGGAGAACCAATTTTGATAATGAAATGCTAGAGAAAATTCCACTGAAGGAAGAGGAGCAGAAGCCAAGGGTCAGGTTTCAATAGTGCCAGTTGCAGAATAGGTTTAGTTGTTTTCCTTTAATGCAAATAATATAGACTTTCCTTCCCATAAATATTTGTCTATTACATGAATTTATGTCAATGAATCTTTCATATCTATTTATATTTGAGCTTCATTTTAAGCATTCATTTCTATTTGGTCAAAATCTTTGAGAAGGGTATATGTTTTATTACAGGTAATCCATCTGGAGCAGTGGAGCAGGAGACTAAAGTTTGAAGCTCGGATCAAACATCGGTTATTCAGGTGTTCCTTTTGATTTTAGATCTTAGTTCTTTTCAGTTGAAACAAGTATTGCATGCTACACCTATTTTCTATTCTATCTCTGTAACTCAATTACACATATGTTGATGATATCTTCAATTCCCTATCATAGGTATATTTACTGCACAAAAAAACTGGCGACTTCGTTGGGGAGTTCTTGTTGTTGCTCTGGGATTCCTAGGGTATTTTTCTTTAGTTTCATTATTCATGTAGATCTCTGGGAGAGTTTATAGGGTTTCTGTATCCGTATTTGTGAGTAAGACCTGGTCTTGCTTGAGTTTTCTTTCATTTTTAATTTTTTATCAAAGCATACCTGCAAGTTGTACTTAGTTACAGTTGCAACTTTTTACCTTTACCTGTGAGTTGCCTACTTCTGGACCCAAGGGTCACCTGCGTGGTGCTGCACTGACAGTCGTGGTTTTTCTTGAGTTTTTGGATTTTTATCCTAGGGTTTGAGCTTTGGGTCTTTGTTTTGTTGTTGAAGGATTTCTCTGTTAAGTTTTGGACCAATTACACCTATTTGTGGGTTTACACTGAGTTTTCTTGGCTCTTTTTTAGATTCATTTGGTTTCTTTGGTTTGCTTGTTGAATGTGCCTAGGTATTTCAAATCCATTTTTTGTTTGGTTGATGCTTGGATCTTTCCCTTTATGGTCATTGGTTGTTGAAAGGAAGTCTGATATCTTGTTTGATTCTATGCTTTCTTCTTTATGTCAGTTGATTACGTAGTGTCTGTTTACCGAACTTAATTACTTCTTGCTTCCTAGAAGAAATTGTTGGGTTCTTTATCTTCAGATTCTTTTGAGGGTATATTTCTGACTTTTATAGATATAAGTACAGTCATTTTATACTTGCATTTTATAGTGTTCTTGTCTTGTTTATATTTATTTTCCATTTCTTTTGTTAAAGAGAAAACCAAAAGAGTAAGTACTTTTTTTAAGCAAAAGCATTTTTTTTCTAGATTTTAGATGTATATGCTAACTTTATGAAAAAGTAAAAAACATTTTTAAGATTTTAGGTTTACTTTCCAAGATTTTAATTTTGAAAGATAAGCGGAAAAAAAATTGTGAAAACAATGCATTTTATACACTTTGCTTTTTCAGTTGTAACCATTTTGCACACACAATCACTCCTTTCTGAGTAAGTAAAAACCCTAAAAAGAATATTTCAAAATATATTAGTAACTTTTCTTTCTAGGGAAAACACACCAACTAGCTTAGGCTAGGGTTTTGGATCATATCATCTTGAACTATCCAAAATCATTTTAACTCAAAATCGTAGTGCACTATCTTTAGGTAAATCCACCTATTTGGAAGGTGTGTCGGGAAGCTCCACTCAAACCAGATTTAAGCATGAGGTCGTGTAAGGTTTATTAGTTGGGAATACCACCCCCTTTTCAATTGAGCATCTACCAGGACTGATATGTGTAAGTGGATCCACTAGTACCTTATGTGCTCTTGGATTTCAGGATTAGTTACCCTTCCCATGCGTGTTAGTTCGACTTGCCACTATCCCCCTGGAATCTTTTGCATTGTTAGTGGCGTTAGTATATTGACCATTAGGGATCTACACATGTGAGAGTGAAAGGATATTTTCACTTAACCTAGGAAAAATATGGGTGGAAATCCTTTGCAGCTCTTTGGGAAGGTGGTTAGGTGATTCCAACACTTGGCCCCATCATGACTGTATCCTGGACCCCAGATAACTGTTCTTCATTACTCCATTGGCTTGTTCTTTGCCCTAATCATCCCATACATCCATTTGGGATACTATCTATTTGCTTGGTCTGGATCACCATAGGAAATTTTGTACTGGTTTGTTGTGTGTTTATTATTGTTCTAGCGCCCCCTAGGTTTATTACATAGACTATTTTTTTTTGTAATTGTTGAGGATCAACCTCCTCGTAGGTCAAGCAGTTTTAGAAACCTTCCTCCATGTTAGTTTTTCATCATTTAAGTCAATATGATGATAGGATATTAACTGAGAGAACACCATGTATAGCATATCAAACACAAGAGACAAGAGACACAAAGCATTTCACTGGGGAAAACCAAGAAGGTGAAAAACCCCACAACTTCCTTAGAGATAGAATAAGCACCAATACAAAGATCACAAAAATGGAACCCCAAAATATAAATTTCTATAGTAGCTACTCCTCCTCCACTTGCGCACACTCCTCCTCTCTCTCACTAATGCGAAGTGAGTGAATGAGTGAATGAATAGAATGAGAGAGACACACTCTCTATTTATACAATGGCTTGACCTGTCTTTAACTCTAACTGGGGAAACCTCCCTTAGGAGATTCTAATAACCCATTACCACTTGTCACTGGGCCGACCCCACTAGGGTGGTCTAATAACCCTTTAACCCACATGACTCATACAGGGCCGACCCCACCAAGGTGGTCTAATAACCCATCAAATATAAGTTACAACACTTACAATATAACTTGCGACACTACTCCGGGGTCTAATGCCCTATCATACATGGGAGGATGGAACTCAATGACTTTACATGAATCAAGTACAATAATGACTTCTTCAACCCAGAGGAACAAACATCTTCGTCGGAGGTAGAACAATAGAATACAAATGACAACACTTCCAATTGGAGGAATAAGACATCTCCGTTGGGGATACAATAAAGTACAAATGTAATACATACAATATACAAGTGAATATCTTCCGAAGTTACAAATACATCAACAATCCCTCTTAACTAGGTAGGTATTTTCTTGACATAGGTCATCAATACATATAGGCACAATTATTCAATTCTGGAGGTGGATCATCGTCACTAGATCACGAAGCATCATCGTCACTGCTACTGTACTTGTCATCTCGATCATTGGTGTTATCTCTCAATTCTTCTCGTCATAGGAAGTTCTATAGAGCCAGCCCTTTTTCATGTTGGTTGTAGGCCTAGCCTCATATAGGTATTCATCATTTCTGCGAGCGTACCATCTCATGGAATTCTCAGGGCTGATTCTGTGCGTCAACAAAACCTCAAAAGAGCATCCCAGGACTTTTACGAGCATACTGCTCAACCTATCGGATCTCCCAGGATATTTTACATGTGACCTTCACAAAACCTTAAAAGAGTGTCTTGCGACCTGCAAGATCTCTAAAGAGCATCCCAGGATCTTTTACATGCCTAGCACAACCTATCTGGATCTCCAGGACTGATTACATGTGGTACTCCTTGATTCACTCTTTCAAGGAGTACCATAAGATCAACCTAACGTTGCAACTGGTGGACCACCACCTAATCCTCCTTCGTCACCAAACTCTTCATCTGAAATTAAACATTCTTCTAGCTCTTCATCTGAAGAAGAGAAGAACAACCTATGGCTGGAGAAGGACAGAACAGACCTTGGCTCAACCAAGATGTAGTATTTATACTTGGGGATCAACATAGATTGCCTAAAAACCTTGAGAAGTGGCTTCCTAAGTTCAATCCAGATGATAAGTCACATGCATTAGATCACATCAAAACCTTTATGCAGGCCATTAGACTTAGGCGTGTTGTCCATGAAGATGTGGTTTGTCGACTTTTCCCTTACACATTTGAAGGAAATGAATCCAGATGGTACTTTGCCTTAGAGGCCAAATCCATAATTTCTTGGGATGAGTTTGAAAAACTATTTATCCAGAAGTTTGGGGATGATAAAACACCACAAGATCTAGTCTTAGAATTGTCTTCCATGAAGATGAGAGGCAAAGAAAGGGTCAAAGACTATAATCAAAGATTCTCTTATCTAAAAAATAGAAGCCATGCCACTATTCTTCCTGTAGAACAACTTTTGGTTGCTTATTATGAAAAAGGCCTATCTGTACCTATTGCAATGCGGGTCAAAAGAGCACATAACGATAACTTGTTTGAGGCTTATGTTGAATCCATTCAGGTTGAAAAGGATATCTATTGTCTAAAAGATAATCCCGATGCTTTAGAAGAACAACCTTCCACATCCAGGAAGAAAACTGATAATGCTCCCAAACCCACTACTCAAAACAAAGATGCTTATGAAATGACTGATATTAAAAAGTTTCTCTAGAAAATGTCAAATGAGATGGTTGATTTAAAAAACAATAACAATGAAAATCAAAATAATAATAGAGGTTTTGCAAGGCCACCTTTCAGGAGAACTTATCAACCTCCCCAAAATCCACCACCTCCTAATCCTAGTGAAGGACTAACTTTGGAAGAGATTTATTCCATCTTCAAAGCTCTGGACACTGAATCACAAAATGTCCTTGAACCCTCTGATGAGCAAACAAACCAAGATCCATAGTTACTAGAAGGAGGAGATGAAGAAGAGGATCCACAGATTAATACTATTAGATATTTCTCTGAACTCCCAATGAATGAAGAAGAAGAAGAACCTAAGACAGTGTTCAATGTTCAACACCCTTACAATACTATATCAAGAGGACAACCCTCTTAGGAACCTTCATCTTCAACAACAGTTCCCAACAAAAGTAAAACTGTTCCTCAAAAGGATACAATTATTCCTGAAATGGAGTATAGTTTGGTTGAAGATTTGAAGAGAGTCAAAACAAATATCTCTTTGTTTGAACTTCTGAAAATCCCTTCTATGAGGGATTATCTACCTAAAAGTATGATAGTAAAAAAACCAAGGGAATCAGAAAGCAATAACTTGGACTCTTTTACAAAACCAGATGATCAGAAACCTAGAAGCAAGAGGACACCTCCTTTCTTGCTTACCTTTGAGATCTTCAATAGAAATGTACACAATTGCATGATAAATTCAGGTGTCGCCTCAAATGTGATGCCCCTATCTATATGCAGAAAATTAAATGCCACTTGGGAACCTTTCCCTACTCAGATTGTCCATCTTGACAGATCTAAAGTGAGAGTAGTGGGGATATGAATAAATGTGTTGTTGACATTATCTGTTGATCCCCGGATCCACCATACCATAGAAATCATTGTAGCTGACATCCCTGAAGCCTATAGAATGTGGCTGAGCAGATATTGGTCAGAGAAGCTCAAGGGATAATTTCCCACTGATTGGTCTCACCTGTGGCTACCCTATAATGGACAACCAAACAAGATTAAGATCAGTAGGGAACCATTCATGAAGTAGAAAGTCACTAACCTTAATGATTCAAGTGAACCTGCTGGTTATTTCAGTTCACGTATTGAGCATTTCACATTTGATACCTTCTTTGGGGATTTGCCAGTTGATTCTTCGCCAGATGAGAATATACAAAATGAATCATAGATTGCCAACGTTACTACTGTACCATTCTCTGGAACTATTGTACATAATGTTTATAATGTTAATACGAATTTTAGGATAGACCCTATTGCATGGAATTCATTCTTTCATGGCTCCAGTTCTAAGGATGGAGCTGGTGTACGTTGTGTCCTTATTGATCCAAAAGGGACTAAAACCATGATTGCTTGCAAACTTGAATTTGATTGTACCAATAATGTACCTGAATATGAGGCTTTGGTGTAGGGACTCAAGAAGGCTATTGACATGGGTGCACAAGTAATAGAATGTTTTGGAGATTCTGAAATTATAGTTAAGAGGGTAAGAAACAAGATACATTGTTTGTCTCCTCGTTTAACTAATTATAAAAAAATGGTAAGATATCTCACTAACTCATTCTCTGTGTTCAACATCAAGTCAGTCCCTAGGTCACAAAGCTTTGATGCTGACCTATTGGCAAACACAACATCTAGGCAGATTCCACCAGAGGGCCTATCACTTGAAACCTTTTCAATAGAACTTATGTACATGCCTTCCATCCCTCATAATGTAACAAACTGGAAAGTTTTTGATGATGATCAACAGATATTGGAATTCCTCACAGCCTAGGACATATTTCAAGGCATGGCAATAGACGAAGCCGAGCATGAGAAATACCTGTCTGATCCTTCCAACATCATCCCAAAATCAGTGATCAACCTAGAGAATTTTTATGAATTACAAGATAAGTTTAAATAGAAGACAAACTACAAGGCCTAGAGTTCTTCTCTAAATTATGAGCCAGTCAACCTTGATATTGAACAAAATCCCTGATTTATCAATCTTGGAGTTAACGGCTCTATCGAAGAAAGAAGAGCTTTCATCAGATTATGTAAAGAGTACAAAGATGTTTTTGCATGGACCTATGATGAACTAAAAACCTTTGACACTAGCATTATGCATCATAACATACCAATGAAGCCAGAAGTGAGGCCTTACCAGCAGAAACTGAAGAAGATTCATCCCAGTTTGGAACCCTCTGTAAAGAAAGAAATTGAGAAGTTACTAACAACTCGAATCATATTCCCTGTCAGACACACACAATGGATAGCTAATCTAGTACTTGTTCGGAAGAAGAATGGGGAAATTAGACTTTGTGTCAATTTTGGAAATTTGAACAGAGCTTCCGAAAAGGATAACTACCCTATTCCTCTGATGGAGCAAATTCTACAAATGGTAGTAGAATCAGAGATGTTCTCTCTCCTATATGGTTTTTCGGGATACAACCAAGTTATGGTTGCCCTTGATGACCAACTGAAAACAACTTTCAGAACCCCTTGGGGTACCTTTTCCTACAGGTGAATGCCTTTCGGATTGATAAATGCAGGAGCCACATTTCAGAGAGCCATGGATATAGCTTTCAGAAGGTTTAATGCATAATTCTATCATAGTATACTTAGATGATATCACTATCTATTCAAAAAAAGGACATGAACATATGTCTGCTCTCAAACAGGTTTTTGAACGCTGCAGGAAGTAAGGTATTTCACTCAACCCTAAGAAGTCCATATTTGTAGTAACATAAGGTAAGATCTTGGGTTTCATTGTTTCCAAGGAAGGTATGATTATTGATCCTGAATACACTAATGCTATTTCAAAGATCGGTTTGTCTGGTTAGCGCAAAGACATGCAATCATTCCTCAGTAAGATCAATTTTATATGAAGGTTTGTCCCAAATTTTGCACAAATTGTTAAGCCATTGCAGTAGTTAGTTAAAAAATATGTACAGTTTGGATGGTCTCAGGAACAAAAGGATGCATTTGTTGAAATTTGAAGGGCCATTGCAGAAACTCCTGCTCTGATGTCCTCCAATTTCAACAAGGATTTTATTCTATATACTTTCGCTACTGATTTTTCTTATGCAGCAGTATTGACACAGAAGCATGATAATGATGTCGAGATTCCAATTTCATTCATGAGCTCAACGTTTAAGGAAGCAGAACTTAACTAATCTCAAATAGACAAGCATGCTTATGCAGTCTACAAGTCTGTGAAACATTACAGACCATAATTATTGAAATCTCACACTAAGTTTATCGGTCCTTATACTGCCATTAGAAATGCGATGGTCGAGAAAGAATTAGGAGAGAAAGAGCCCATTGGATGAGAGCTTTGTAGGAATACAACCTAGAAACAAGACCAGCGAAGATTGTAAAAGGACAAGGTTTGTGCCTGCTTACCGCTTAGTCCAATGAGCCTGCATGGCAAGAGACTGAATGGGAGTAGGAGGAAAATGTTCCTATAGGTTCTGTTAATGCCATAGATACTCCAACATCTGAATGGTACGATCATATCAAGTTTTTTCTACACCATGGGTTTGCACCTCAAACCCTTGACTTCAAAAAATGCAGAGCCTTAATATTAAAGGCTGCTCCTTATCAATTTATTAGTGGAGTTTTGTTTAGAAAAAATTATGATGGAGTTTTCCTTAGATGTTTGGAGAAGAATGAAACTGATGACATTCTTTTACAATTTCATGCAACACCTATTGGAGGCCATTTTTCAGGTGAAAACACAACTCACAAGATTCTTAGAGTAGGATATTACTAGCCTACTCTGTTTAAAGATGCCTATGCCTATGTCAGAAGGTGTGAACCATGTCAGAAGTTTACAGGGAAATTTAAAAAACCTGCTTTTCCTCTGCAACCCGTGATAGTTTAGTTTCCATTTCAGCAATGGGGACTGGATTTTGTTGGACCAATTAACCTTGTTTCCTCCCTACAACACAGGTATATCCTTACAAAAACTGACTACTTTACCAGATGGGTAGAGGCAATCCCTCTTAGGCAATGTGACACAAACCAAGTGATTTCCTTCCTCGACAGCCAGATAGTTACAAGGTTTGGTGCTCCTAAGTATCTTGTCTTTGACAATGTGTCCTACTTTTCCTCAATCGATTTGACATAGTATACCCTTGAAAAAGGGATCAAACTAAAATTTTCTGCCAATTATTATCCACAGGGTAATGGGCTTGATGAATCTTTTAACAAGAACTTGATAAACATTTTGAATAAGACAGTAGGCTCTCATCACAAAGATTGGAATACCCAGCTTTATAATGCTCTTTGGGCAGATCAAATTACCCCAAAGGAAGCTATTGGAAACTCTCCCTACTGTCTGGTTTATGGCAAGGAAGCCATCCTCCCATCTAACCGTACCATTCCTTCATTACAACTAGCCCAATCCATTCAAGAAGATGATTCCTCCCCTCTTCAGCAGAGAATTGATACCTTGCTTATGCTGAAGGAAAACAGGGAAAAGGATAAAAATAAATTATATGAACATCAGCAGATAGTTAAAAGGTAGTTCGATGAGAAATCCTCTTTTGACAGAGAGTTTTCAGTAGGAGATTTGGTACTGAGATGGGATAAACAACATAAGGATAAAAAATGAATATACCAAATTCCAACGCCTTTGGCTAGGACCTTTCATTGTTACAAAAAAGATTGGTCCTAGTATTGTTCGGTTGTAGACACTAGAGGGAGTCATTGACAATTATCCAGTGAATGTTTTACTGCTCAAGAAGTATTTTGTCTGAACAATTTGATTGACTTTGTACATAAATTTGGTGTGTTTTTCATTTTATTTGTTTTGATTGGTTTTCTTTTATTGGTTTTTCTTTAATAAACTCCACACATTTGGTAATGGTTGATGGTCAACTTGTCTCAAGGATAATTTGAACTGAAGTTTTAGAATGCTTTGTCAATCTCGTCTTTTCTCAGCCTATGTCAGAATTTGTTTCACAAAGAGTAGACAGTCAATAATTACAGAACTTTGATTGATACCTTTTCACCTCGGTCATTATCTTATACATGTTTTATTTGTTTAATTGAGGTTGTGGAAAGTGACTGGTTTTCTTTCCCTATGCTTCATTAGTGAAATACAACTTATCTTAATAGCCTGGTCAACCTTTATCTACTCTGGATCCTATCACAGTCACCTTGAAAAATGATATTACTTAATAATTGTGGCTTACAAGATGGGGGGTCTTATCGCAAGCCATCCCATTAGGTTCATATATGTGAGTGGAATGACATATTCACACCAAGCCACCAAACTTGGAAGATGACTTTTAGTTTACTGAAAGGTGGAAGATCCTATAACAAGTCGGTTCATTTATGATCTGCAAAGATTCAGTGAGTAACGCCACTATCATATGGTCACCAAGCCATGGTGGTGTCTTGTAATTCACATCCTAATAAAAATTTTGTTTTACTTTTCTTTATAAGACAATGTTGTATATGAGGACAGGGGGTATTATCACAATCCATCCCTGCCATGATCATGGGTTTGATTTTGGATTGAAATTATCATTATGTGGTCACCAAGCCATGATAATTGCTTTCAATGTCACAGCTGGAAGACAAGGAGTCTCATTACTGAGCTAGCTTGTTCAGTTTCTAGATTAGGTTCATGAATGGCATTGCCAAAATCTAATCACCAAGTCAGGGTAGTGGTCTTATGTCAATAAGGTCTTATGTACAGATTTTATGTTAAAAAAAAAAAGGGAGAATAAGAAAATGAATAGATTGTTAACAATGCATTTCTGTGTAAATAAAGCAATTAATAAGTCAAGGTGATCTATGATTTGGATATCCAGAGTAGTTTTAAGCTTACCCCCAGGTTCATCTAAAAGTTGTCTTCCTATGATTACATAATGGCAAAAGGGTTCTTGTTTTTTCTTAAATCTCCTTATAAGATTTGCATTATCTTTAAATTGATCATGGATGGTAGTATATCAATCTTATGTTTAATTCTGATTATTGACTGTCCTTTTAAAAACATTTTCTAAAATCCAGGTTGAAAATCAGTTGGCTGACATACTTTCTCTAACTGAAGTTTTATTTGCAGAGACAACTGGTTCTTCCCAGCGAGTCACCATTTGTTGTAGGTACAACAGATCCCATGCTTCATTTGAACATGGGAGCCCCAATTTTTGTAAATTCAAAGGTATTTGGGTAAGTTTCTTATTATAACGAGGTTCTTAAACCTTGTTTGTTATGATCTCATACCTTTGCTTTTGGTTTGTGTAATTACCATTCTTCCTTTGAAAAAAATTCTAAGTTTGGGTTGTTTACTTGATTTGCGGAAAGCCTTGAATTCTTTTAAACCGTTAGTTTCTTCCCACAAATCTGTCAACCTGCAAACCTGCAATTGCGGATTGCAGGAATTGATTGTTCTTTCTTTTCAGATTTGTATCATCCTACAACCCGCAACCCGCAATTGCGGGCTGCGGGAAGGCTTTGTCAATATTTATTGGGAAATTTCTGCCTCGCAACCCACAATTGCAGATTGCGGATTGCAGAAAGTTGTTATTTTAATAAATTGTGTTATGTGTTTCTGCAACCCGCAACCCACAATTGCAAATTGTGGAATGAGGAAAATTTATTTTATTTTTAAAGGTTTTTTTCGTTCTCGCAACCCGCAACCCACAATTGCGGACTGCGGATTGCGGGAATTATGAATAAAGTTTAAAAATAAGACTTGTGGCCTAATCCCGCATCCTACAGGGGTTAATCTTAGACGTTCATTTCATTTAAATCCTATGAGCCAGATTTGACCCGACGAAAAATCGATAAATATAAGATTTTTTTCACTTTTTTTATCATTTTCATTGACGGAAATTCACTCTACTACGTGGATTTTACTGTGAATTTCTTACAAGGGGTCATTCTCATGATTTTCAGTTATTTTCAGGTTGGTTTTTTGTCATTTTCGCATTTGCTATTGATGGTTTTGTTGTTTATGGTTTATTTTTGATTTATTTACAAGAATTTCCAAGCTTTGAAAAAATGTCACGGAACACTCAGTGTAAGACAATTCACAGGGATTTGTTGACCAAAGACACAAATTTCGGTACCTTCTCAGATACCAGTGAGAGGGTTACTGAAACTTATCAAATGGACTGGTCCAAAATTTATTCAATTTTTAATAATGGCAACCTTTCAGACATTAAATAAGACCAACCTGCATTTGAGAAGATTAGGGCTTCTCAACTGCATGCCATTACTGCCCGACCCACTATTCTTCCTTACACAAACGCAGTTAAATGGATAGTAGACAACGCTAACCCTAAAGACTGGTCATTCAATGACAGTACGGGGTCACAATTAAGAACTTTCCACCCTGAAGTCTTTATCAGAGTTTTTTCACTTAATCCGGCTATGTAGACCCTTAGCCCTGAATTCATACAATCCTCTAAAACCAGGTACAATTTCGACAAAATGTTGAAATCATGGCTGATTAAGCCTAGCAGTTTCATGCCTAAAGCTGACAACCTCTATCTGATTTCCTGGTTCAGAGAGCCTTATTCTTTAATGGCGGCCATGTTATGTAGGCTCTTTGGCCTTCCAAATTGTTCAGACTTCAAAGCTAAATGGGCTTCGATAACTCATCATGTCTTAACAATGGGTGAATCCTTCCCATGGGCATTTATCTTGTCATTGGAACTTAAAACAACTATCCAAGACTATCAAAAGGAACCTACCCTGAGGAAGCCACACTTCTTCTTTTCATCCTTCATTATCGATGTCTTTTGCTCAGAGTTCTAGTATCCCAACTTGGTATAGAATTGGACCCCTTCAGATCCATCAGTTCATATCTATCACTCAACACTATGGGAGAGAAATTTTGTGCCCTTAGTTTATGACATTTGTGACCATTTCCTCGGTTCCATTTATTTCAAGATATTCAAACAAGAGGCACCTGCCTTTTCAACTGATTCCATGACCTTCATCAATACAATTGGTGATTAGTATGTCTATGAGTCATTTTCATATATCAGAGTCTGGGGAAGTGACATTGTTCATCTTCTTCCTAGAATAGTTCCTGACATATTGGTCACTCAAGAAGTCTCTTATTAGACTGTTACCAATGGTGTGTACAAGAAGCTCACTAGTCCCAAAAGGAGAGGTTGGCCTAAATTCTCTTTAAACCTTGGGCCATTAGTCATCCCAACCTCAAATTGGGCTGCAGTGCTTGGTGACCAAGTGGCTCCTTTAAAGTTGGGTGTTGCTCCCAAAAGGAAACATGATCCTAAGAAATTCCTTGATGCACATTTTAAACAAAATCATATGAATATGGACTATGTCCATGAAGAAGTCCCAGATGATTCTATCTACCAAGGAGTGAATACCATTTCTGAGGTCTTGGCTAGGTCCAAGAGCGTAGAAGAGTAGCATCATATTATGTAATATCAGAGAGAACTTAAAAATAAATTTTTGAGCTACAGAACAATGGAATTAAACCTGCTTGAGCAAATGAGAAGAGATAGAGAAGAAAAGGAGATCCAGCAGGCTAATTCCCCTCTAATGCTTACTTTCCCAGATGGGAATAAAGGTAAATCCCCCATGGAGAATCCTCCTCAGCTAAAAACAATGGAACATGTCAAAGTCTTGTTCCAAACCTCTCATCATTTGAAGCAGGAGTTAGCACATATGACTTCAGTATTGGATACTCAAGGAAATTGAACCTCCTAAGCTTACTATGGATATTCAAGTGACTGCTGTAGCTACACAGGTATGTGATGATCTAATAATAGCGGAGGCCAACCCATCTAAGAGACAAAAAATCTTGATCCCTACATCACAAGTTCCTACTTTTGGTATGATTGACATTGATATTGATGATGAACCACATCCTCCAGTGTCTGTGACTGAAGAAGCGACTAAAAATTCACAAGCAATTATAGATTTGTTAGACAATATTAAGATGGATCCCTATTTTTCTGATCAACAGGTATTGGAGGTTACTACTGCTCCTGATATTATAACTTCAGCACTTTTATTGTCATTTATTCAAGATCTTTCTGTTTTTCTCCAGGGCTGATGCCACCATTTTCCATATCACAACTTTTTCATACTTTGACTTCCAGAGCCAATCCATTTTCAGACAACTCAGTTCCATTTTCCATTACCTCATCTATTATTGCAGAGATCCAATCTTTGACTATCCCTCTGCAATTACCCATATCTACTTTATCATCATCCACCATTCATGATCCAGCCTCAGTTCTTTCTTCATCATCACCTCCTAATGATGATCATGTTCCACTCTTTGAAGCCTTCACTTCAATCCCTTCTCCAACCCATGTCCCATCACTTGCTCAGATTGTCTCTACCCCTCCGACTACTCCTCAAGTTACCATGTCTATACCTAGTCCCGCAGACACTCAAACAACTTCATTAATATTAATAATGAGTTTCACTTCGAGTTCTACCGAACTTGTGACTGAGTATGAACATGATGTTGTAGTTCCTCTTGGAAATTATTTTTATAGTAAAGAAAACAAATCAGTGATCAGGAGGGGTAAGAAGAGAAGCAAGGATCAAGGTGGATTAGAAGCACCTGTTCCAAATCAAATAATATGGGCTCAGCAAAAAAATTATCCCCAAACAGAAGCAATTGAGACAACTATAGCCTTAGGGGCATTTGATGGTGCAAATTTTGATTCAGTTTAGGTACTGAATAGGGAGGTTAATCAGAAGAAGGATGAATTAAAAAGGCTTGAAGAAGAGTTAGTTAAGACCAAAGAAGAACATGGCGTTTAAGTTCTTGATCTCAGGAAGATATGGGGGGATAGGTTAGAGGATTTGGATCGAAGGAACACCTCTCTTCAGACTGAACTTCGTAATGCACAAGTTCGGAATTCTACCAATGCTAAGAGGATAGCTATGCTGGAAAAGCAATCTAAGGATGCAACTACAAGTGCAGCCTCTTCTAATTTCTCTAAGTTTTCACCCCAGGAATTTAAGGATTTGGCCCTTCAGGTCAATGAAGAACATCATAAGTTATTGGATAAACTATTTAACACCCTAGATGAGATTAGGGAAACTCATATGACTTTTGGTAAGATGTTTGTTGTCCTTGAAGGGAAGAAATCCAAAAGGCTTCAAGCTTCTAAGGAAAGTCAAAACATTGTTGAGTGGTAGGGGTGTATCAACAACATACCTGAAGACATCCCCATTCTTAATAGTTTTTAGTTCAAGAAAATCAGAGCTGCATTGAACACTTGGCTTGATCTTAATGAGTCAGTTGAAGACAATATTTAGAAAGTAGAAGCTATGTGTAGCAGGTGATGGTATGCAGTGGATAACATCATGGAAAGTTCTCCACTATGGAGATCATTGAAGATGCTTCCCCACCTAAGTAGATGGTTGAGCAAGTCGAACGCGGGTGTCAGGAAGCCAAGCAGAAAATTCAGCACCTTGACTAGGTCAAAATTGATGATGTGGATCAATTAATTAGGAAACCGGACACCATGGAAGGAAAAATCCACATTTTCATATGCATTTGGCATAAGTTAGCTAAAAATGAAATAGAAACATTCACATGTAATGCCCAGCTGGGCCTTGAGTCAGCTAACTATCCGAATGTAGATGAGTTGTTAGGAATATGGGACAAGTGGCAAGATTTTCTTGACCATTAGTGCAATTCAAATTATGTAATCCCTTTTTTTGGGAATTTCCTGTTGTATTATTTTGTACTTCTTATTTAAAGGGTGGTTTTATCATTGAGAGGGGATGATGGAATTTGGAGGAGAAAATCTACAGGAGAGACTGGAGATACCCTGTTTGATACAAAGCTTGTAATTTCTTACAGACTTTCATTATACAACAAAGTTATTTTCAAATCTTCTTTTTTCTATTGATCAAGTTTCTGTGATGAATGTTGATTTCAACTCTATATTGCTTATCAATGTTGTTTAAACCTTTTGCAATTTATTAAGCACAGGGATCTATGGTTCCGGTTTATCTTTGTTAATGATATGTGTGTTCATGATGTTTTGAAATAATTTATTTAATTAAAACATTATCTATTTCTGCAAATGGTTTTCTCAGTAAATTATAATTGATGTTAATTTTTAAATTAAAATATCAGTTACAGGTTAAATATTGAATGCATATAACCCTCAATTTTACATTGGTTAATTTTAATTGATTAATTGTAACTTGAGTAGCTAAGTCATTAATCTCTTTCACATTTATATTTAATTGATGAATGCGCTCATCTATTTCTATATGAAGCTGGCCTGCACTTATCTCAAGACACCTTCTTAGAGTAGATCTAACTTAGTTTAAATTCTTTTAAGTAGATTTGTATTTATAGACTTTACACACTTTGTTTTTCGTCATTGGAAAACTGATCCCTAGGATCAAATTTCACCAATTCATAGAGTGCTAGCGGAGGCCGAATATCTGTGGGAGATTACTATTCCAAACAGGTCGAGGATAGAACTGTCCTTGCGTAGGACCTTTTGAATCCTTTCAGTCTGGGTTTTCCCCCTCTATTGAGAGCCTTGGAACCCAATCCAACACCTTGCAAGCACCCTACACACCCGAGGCCTCAACAATAATCCATGACTTTCCTGCTTATGGAAATATGGTTGGTTGCACGACTAAAGGGTTTTGTGCATGCCCTATATGTGGAAGGAACACAGATTCATAATATCTCAAATGTAGTAGGAAGTGTGTGTACATGGGACATAGGAGATATCTTCCAATAAATCATAAGTATCATTCTCAAAAAGAACCATTTAATGGGAAGGCAGAGCATCACATTCCACCTAAAATTGTACAAGTTTCAGATATTTTTACAGAAACGGGAGGAAGGGAAGAGATTTGGGGAAAGAGTAAAAGTACAAAAAGAAAGATAAATTTACAAAAAGATGAAAATTCAAAGACTGACATGTGGAAGAAAAGGTCAATTCTATTCAGTTTGCCTTATTGGGAGGTATGTGCGCACATTAAATTAAGGCCTAAAATGTATGATTCTTGAAGCATCTAATTATGTTTAATTTGAATATATTGTTTAATTTTTCTTCCATATTATCATTCATTCATTTTGATACAGTTGGATGCAGAAACTCCTAGTTCATCACATTTTATATGTAATGCATGTAGAAAAGGATATATGCGAAAGTATTTTTGAAACCCTTTTGGATATAAAAGGAAAATTGAAGGATGGAAAAAAATCTCGTGATTACTTACAATAGTTGGGTATAAGGTCACTATGGCCACAAGAACAAGGCAAAAAAATATTTCTTCCTCCTGCACCACACAATCTTTCAAAAAAGGAGAAAGAGAGTCTTTGTGGTGTTTTGTTCACATTAAAAGTACCTGACGGATACAGTTCAAACCCTAGAAATCATGTATCTATGGGAGAGATCAAGTTTCATAGTATGAAAGCACATGATTTCCATGTTCTCATGCAACAAATCCTTCTAGTAGTAGTGTGCCATGTGCTACCAAAAGGAGTTTGAAACACTATTTGTATTCTTTGCTTCATTTATAGGCAAATTTGTGCAAAAATGGTGGATCCAAAAGATCTTGACAACTTACAGGATGATGTTGTAGAAACATTGTGCTTACTCGAAAAATATTTCCTCCCTTCATTCTTTGATATAATGATACATTTGACTGTACACCTGGTGTGAGAGCTACATTATTATGGACCTGTTGCATATCGATGGATGTACCCTTTTGAAAGGTCAGTGAAATTTCACTAAGTGTACAAATATACATAAATTCCAACATTTTATGTGCATATACTACATTACTAGAAAATATTTATTCGTACTTTTGATTTCACTATAAATTATCTTTTTTTCTACGAACATGAAAGTTTTCAAAATTTATGTGAAGAATAGGAATAGGCCCGAAGGCTGCATAGCTGAAAACTACACTGTGGAGGAATCCATCAATTTTTGTGTTGGATATGTCAAAGGTATGGACTATATTGAAAGAATGCCTAATCGAAATGAAGCTTGGTATGATGAAGAAGGAGAGGTTGATCAATATGGGAAGGCCTTATCTAGTGGAACTTCTATTGAATTGGATAATACTAGTTTGTTACAAGCCCACAGATGGGTCTTGCAAAACTTAGATGAAATAGAACCTTGTATAGAGTAAGTAATAGGCACAACTTTATGAAATCATTTTTTTTTATAGTCTATCAAAATATTTTGAAAAAATCTTTATTGACATTGCTTGAAATTAGGATGCACTTGACTGAAATTGCCAATAGAAACATCCAAGCCCAAAAAGATGAAGTCTTATTACAAAATCTCCACAACCAACAATTTAGTGATTGGTTTACAGAACGTGTAATGATATGTTCTTCATATTAGAATTAATTAAACTTCATTTTTCAAGACTATTACGATGTATGAAAGATATATTCTTTTTATATAGTTTGAAATTGCATTGTTTTCTAACGACATTTAAAAATTTACAGGTGGAAGGAAAAGAAAATATTTATGATAGCCTTAAATGGTTGGCACGTGTCTCAAGGAAATATGCTACTAAGTATCACAACTACTTAATCAATGGGTGTAATGCCCATATTTTGATTCGGCATATTTATTAGTTAGACACACCATACTTTATTTCTTATATATTTTGTCGAACTCAGCTCGACTGAGTAAACTATATTGGACCTCATTATATGATGTTACTCTGTATTATGATTTCACCATGATTATGATGTTACTATGTTATGCAGTTATGATGTCATGATTATCATATGATTTCCTTATTTTACGATTGCAGTATATGTTTATATGTTTTCCTTAATGAAATGTGAAATATATGATTCGGTACGTGGATACCATCTTCTTATATGAATCATTGAAATGTTATATGTATCTATGATGAGCTAAAAGGTTACATGAAATGAAATGATAAAATGGATCAATTGGCGATCAATGGAAAATGCTTTCTATAAATTGTATTTTGCAAAACACTAACCTACAGGACACAAGGGCTATGGGATAGCCAGTTACTTGATCTGATATACCTTGGAAAGGAAAAACATGTTCATACAGCAAACCTTAGCAGCCAAAATGAGGATACGATAACACAAACTGATAATCCCGATAGAAGCAAGTATGAGTTGATAAGGGCGTAGGCCCAGTATGTTGAGAGGGATGGATGTGTTTCCCACCCTATGTTTCCATGAGACCCGAGGTCATGGGAGGGCCGTGCTGAGACACGCTCCCCATGTTGTTGTGATGACGATTGTCGGATGCCTGCTAGGGGAGGATAGGTCCACTGTTCAGCCGACGCTATCGCTCTCAAGTTCTATGTGGTCAGATCGGTGAGTCCGACATCCACTGTTGTACTAGCAGAGGAAGGATAGGGAGGATGCTGGACGTAGGTTATGATGGGAGGATGTGTTAGTTAGCACTGTTGGGGGTTTAGTATTCCTTGATTCCGAGTTAGTGGAAGTAGGCACCCTTCTTGTACTTGATTGATTAAACTAATGTAAACATAAAGACAATGATGTTAAATCGTAAAGGGTTAACTGTTAAATAACCAAGGATGTTAAAGTAATTATACTATAGATTATGCTTGCTCTTCTGCATGGGGGTAGATACTATTGTTAGTTAGCAAGTATGCATAGGCGGAATGGGGTTTGTTTATAGTACATGTCCGACATGTGCATACACTGGCCATGCATGCACACCTTGTACGTGTACAATATTACTGGTGTATAACATACTTGTCATGCTTGAATAGTAGTATAAATTACATAGATAACTCAGTTAAGGATACATCAATCAACTTAGGTAATGAATGGTTAGGTTGTCAATGTGTAAATAAGTGAATTAGTAATTATATGAAAACATTGTAATAATAAACTAAGACAAGTATCGTCAGTTAACATTGTCATAGAAGAACTGTTGTGAATAGGGTAATGATAGTGTCTAATTAATTAGTAAAATTGTTTAAGCCCTCACAAGTGCTTTGTTTATAAGAACAAGGATGCTATGTTGATGATAGGGTACCCATGTGATAAACAAATAATTAAGAATACTATGATTGATTCACCTTTTATTATTGTCAAAGGGTGATTTAATTATTATTATTAATTAATAAATGATATTCCAACAACATTTATATCCCTATCGTAACAAATGCAATATAAGTAAGATTTAAAATATTGATTTATAAATTAATATTGTGTGATTAATTCCATTTCAAAAGTTAGCCATAATAAGATAATCATTTTTGGAATAAACGTGATGTGATGGAAAATGGATATTTAATTATTCAATGTTAATCTTGGAATTTAAACCTCAAGCTAAGTAGTCTCGACGGATAAGGCGGATCATTAAGACACATCATGTCCAAGTTGACAAGGGGCAACTAATTATATAATATTTTATTAATTACATTAATAACATTAAAATATCAAGGATGGCGGATAGACTTGTATTTAATGAAACTTGTCCCGAATGGATAACCTTGGGGTGATAATCCCCACCGTAATAAATATTTACGACCGTCAATCCAAAACCAACTAATTTTTCCATGAGAGTAATTAATTATACATTTTTATAAAGAACCGTGTATGAATGAACTAGTGATAGGGGTAAATGTTGAGGGGCTCGAGAGGGGGATTTTGGGGCGGTGGAGTAAGCCCTCTCGAGGAAGGGAAATTATATAGAGGGGGGAGCTTGGAGAAAGGGGAGGTTTTTTTTTTGGATTGGGGAAGAAAAGAAGTTTTGAGAACAGAAGTTTGGGAGAAAAGAAAGTTTGATTGGAGAACAGAAGAATTTTGAGAACGGAAGGAAACACTGCTCTCGGGATTATCAGATTGTGGGCTCGGGGGCTTGGAAATCCTTTGATTTTCAAGGGCCAGCAAGATTATAGCTGGTCGGTAGGGTGGACACTTCAGTTTGGCTATCTAAGGGGTTACACAACCTGCTACAACTTACGGTTAGCATCAGCATCAGGTAATTTCCGTTATTTACTATTATGCTAAATCTTACTGTAAACATGCAAACTTACTATTTACTGATTTACTGCTATTTACTGATTTACTAAGTTGTGAAACCTATTCTTA
This sequence comes from Larix kaempferi, assembly GCA_027924585.1. Classification (NCBI taxonomy): domain Eukaryota; kingdom Viridiplantae; phylum Streptophyta; class Pinopsida; order Pinales; family Pinaceae; genus Larix; species Larix kaempferi. The sequence continues at coordinate 56,363 of BSBM01000455.1, forward strand.
TGCTGTTGAAAAGAAAATAACGATATGTTTGTTTATTTTAAATTACGAATGTAAGGTTAGTGAAAACACCACAGTACACTAAATATTATTTAGGCACATAGAAATTCTTAGAAATTCACTTCCATAAACTGATAAAGTTTAAAACGTAGAAAATTAAACCTGAAATTTTACATAGTGCTCTGCCGTAAAAACCAGAGCACTACAGATGGTATCAGAGCCTGTGTTTAGACTCTTGAACCTACAGGCCTATTCATGCTTCACCTAGAAAATTTACTTGATAATTTACCTACTTGACCTCCAGCCATAGTCATCTTTCAAGGTACCTGCGCAACGATAACAAAAATTACATTAAAAATATATATATATATATATATATAACCAGACCCTGGCATTAAATAGAATTTACATAATGAGAAATTAAAATATCCACATCAAAGAAACATAGTATTTATAGAAATTTTCTCTTCCTTCACGGTTGCACCGAACTAGCTGGGGTACTAAGCTTTGGCGGGATTACGGTGCAAGAAGGAAAGATTCATAGATGGAAGGCAGACAGGCTGGTGGATCTCTAGATTTAGCAGTGGATTGATCGGGGCAGGAAACATATTCACTTTGATTTTATCAATGAAAACACTCGCATTTTAAATTTACCTAAATCTCTTTGTTTGGGGGGGATATTATGTATGAGTCATCAAAGGTTCAAAACTAATTTTTTTTTATTACTATAATTTGGCTTTTTTCTCTACGATCGCCCGGGTTTAATGAGATTGAGGCTGCTTATAAACCAACAATGGCCTTCACGATAGAGGCCTTTACATAATAGGTATTGACTATAGACCTTAAAAAGAGATAAGCCTGGACATAGTAGAGGCCTGGATGGGCTTGTTGTCTTTACAATAGAAAAACGGAGCACGGTACCTTCAATTTTCCTTAGGAATAAGCTAAAACGCTTTACCCTCTGTAAACAGGACTTATGCTTCGAACCTTGCCCCTTCTAAGCACGCAACAAACAGCTTATAGATTCATACCCATAATTAAGAACGAAGAGACGTGCGAAACAAACAAACAAGCAAATAAAGTCATATGCTCATATATACCAGTTACCACAACTATACCTTTAATGGGCCTCCAGTGGATAGCTTTTAAATAAACTACACGGGACAGGCACCCAGTCAGCTTGTTATACAGATTGCAAAAAAAAAAACAGCATAAATTAACGATTATAAAGGTCCAAAGCATTAGGACTCATCCCGGCCACTAAAATAAATTTATTATTACTTACAGAGGAAAAACGGACGCCACTCCAACACCAGCAACTTGTCTCCGGATTCTAAAAGTTGAATTCAAACCAGCATTTCGTCTTGCCATGACTATTCCTTTAAGGATTGAAACTCTACGCTTATTCTCAGGCATTTCCACTTTGAGCTGTACAATATGACCTGGCTCGATATCTGGAATCTCCCTTTCTTTCTTTTTTACAGCGTGCACTGCCTCTACATCCAGAATCTACAATGGAAAAAGCTGCATTATGTGCTTTGCAGTTTTGGAGAGCCTTTTAAATTTGCTTCGTGAGGGGCTGTGATGTATCTGTTATGCTGGTTCCTCCAAATAAAACTGCAGAAAGAGACGCAGTTCCCAACCTCACTCTCAGCCAGTTTGATGTTATTGACGAAATGAAGAGCAATTTGGAGAAAGCATGCCCAGGTGTTGTTTCTTGTGCTGATATCCTGGCTCTTGCTGCCAGAGATGTAGTTTTACAGACAGGAGGACCTACATGGGCTGTTGAGCTGGGCCGAGGAGATGGGCTTAGATCCAGCGACATTGATGCACCAACTCACCTTCCTTCGTCTCAATCCAAAGCCCAAGCGTTTTTCTTTCCCTTTGTTCTCATAAAATATTGGCAGGTCAGAAGGCCAAGTTCCACGACTTGCAGCCACGGAAAACATCCAACACCCAAGCGCCAGGCTCACTCACGCACCTACCTTCTCTTGTTCCTTATAATAATTATTGGGGCCGGGGCAGCAGCACCTAACCTCCAAATATTGAGACCTTGCTCCACGATATCGAGCCAATATATCGCAAGCCAAAGCCCAGCTCTGAGGCTAACAAAATATATATATTATTCATTAAGCTGAGCTGTTCTGAGAACCCGGGCTCATAGAAAGCCTAAGAGACTGAAAATTTCCCCAATCCACCACCCAGGTTCGATTTCCCTGGATTACTCGCAGAAAGGAAACATAACAGGAACAGTAATCAGATAACACACTACAAAAGCCATAAAAACCAGAAATGAAAGGGTAAAGCTCGTCCATTCTTTATAAAAGCAGGTCGGACAGAAAGTAGTGTTCTGCAGTAGAAAATGGAGAGCTCCTTCCTTTCTGAAACCCTAAGCGAGCTTGCATTGAGTTGCAGAGCTAAAACTCCGAAAGAGAGGGTGGAAATGGCCGCGCCTTGGAGAGTGTCCCTATTTTAGGGTTTTCCCACTCTTGCATGGCGGTGAACTGACACGAAGAGCCGCGTGGCCAAACCTTTTGCTTAGCCGAGAGTCGAGTGAAAAGGGCTAAGCGGTCGAGTAAATTTTCCTTATTTATTTTTATTTATTTTATTTAAATTTAGTTTTAATGTTATAACCTAAGTTTTGGCAAATTTCGTATATATATTTATATAGTGTTAGTATCATTTTATTTAAAAATTAATTAAATTGTGTATACGTTTATATAGTGTTAGCGTTGCTTTATTTAAATTTAATTTCGTATATATATTTATATAGTGTTAGTATCATTTTATTTAAAAATTAATTAAATTTTGTATACGTTTATATAGTGTTAGCGTTGCTTTATTTAAATTTAATTTCGTATATATATATTTATATAGTGTTAGCATCATTTTATTTAATTTAATTTGGTATACATTTATATAGTGTATAACCTAAGTTTTGTGAAGAATTAAAATTTAATATTAAAGGTATAAAGTTAATCATAAAACTTTAATTAAAGAGTTCATCATGGACTTTAAAATTATAAGGTTAATTATATTGAGATTGATGATTAAACCTATAAAATAAGGTTAATGATTATGAGATTAATAAAGGTTAAACCCTAAACGTTTAAAAATTAAATAAATGTCAGGGTTGATGCCGAATAGAATGTTATTCCAAATATCCATTTGAAATTTGCAAATCGAGGTTGGAGTTTACGTAGAAATCTTTAGTAGATTTAGTGTCGGATGGCCTCATTAAAATGCAGTGAGCTATAGCTTATTTTTCTGAAAAGCATCTATTTGAAGATCAACTAACACGCTCCTTAGAAATTAAACGATGTGATGTTTTACTCCATGCATCAGGACCAATCATGGTAACAACACGCAGAGGTCGAGGTCGGGGTCAACGTCGACCACCGTCGCCGCCACCTCCGCCACCGTCATCACCGCCAACACCGCCACAACCAACCTCAACACCAGAAATGCAGATCATAATGAGGTCATTGGAGGCTATTATGACCACGATGAATAGGCAGTCGGAAAGGGCCGCCGAGGTGGAAACCACTCAAGTGAGTCGAGAGAACTCTGAAAGGGCACATGGCCCAAGACTGGAACCGCTTTAGGACATATCGAGGGAGTTACAAAAGATAAAAGTTCCAGATTTTTCAGGAGGACGACCCGGTAAGCATGCCGAAGCATGGCTGGAAGGCATGAAGAGATGCTTCGCATTGAATGAGTACACATCTAGTTCCAAGGCTAGGATGGCCGTCTTTCAGCTTAAAGGTGATGCTTTGAATTGGTGGTCAGATCTCGAGAAGCAGTTGCACCTTACTCCTCTTACAACTTCTTGGGAACTGTTCGAGGAGAGGTTCCACATGAAGTATTTGCCAAATTATTACAAGGAAGAATAGGCAGGTGCACTCCATGCCTTAGTATAGGGAGACAAGACAGTGGAGGAGTATGAATCTCGGTTTATGGAACTAGTAAAATATGTTCCTTACCTGGATGCAGATGATTGTCAGGTAGAGCATTTTGTGTATGGACTTAACTACAAGATTCGAGCTGCTGTGCGGATGTGGAAGCCAACTTCAGTTTCCATGGCAGTTGAGTATGCTCGTTATGCAGCTGATATGTCAGATGGAAAAGGGGGTAGTAAGTTGACAGGAACCAATCAGTATGTTACAGGGAAGGCGTCACGCCCTTACTTCAGGGGAGGACAATCTAGGCCTCCTCCTTACGGTAACAGGTTCACACCGAGGGGTAATACTTCATTTAACTCAATCTCGCAGGCATCGTCCGCAACCCACCAAAGCCAGGGACGTATGCAGGGAAGTTCCTATAGAGGAGAAAGGGGTTTTAGAGGAACCAGGGGAAGGAACTCATCTCAGAGGATTCCTTCGAGCAACAGGCAAGCCCCTCCCAATCTCTCTTGTTGGGGATGCGGAGGTCCTCATTTCCAGCGAGACTGTCCCAAGGGTCAGTCAAGCAGCAGGCACAGGGAAGGAAAAGCACCCATGGATAGTTCGGGTAACAGTCATCGGATTCATGCAGCGGTGCATAACCACCAGGCAGAACATCAGTCTACCGTAGTAGAATCCACTGGTAATGTAAACAATGTCAAACTTAAAATTTTGTTTGATCCAGGAGCAACTGATAGTTTTATTTCACCATTTGCATTAGATAAATGTGGGTTGGCAGCCTACGAGCACGATGATTTCAAACTGGTTGAAATGGCTTCAGGAACTAAGCAACCAGTAGGTCTTAAAGTGAGAGGTTGTGGGGTTGACTTAGGAGTTTGCACCACTAAGTTGGATGCTTATGTCACCAATTTGGGGACTTATGACCTCATTATTGGCATGGATTGGTTAGAAGGCCATAGAGCTTTCTTGGACTGCTATGCGAAGATGGTGTTGTGCCTCGATGACGAGGGAAGGACAATTCAAATCCAAGGCTTGAAGAGGAAGGTATCCCTCTGTTTCATCTCTATGGTGAAAGCTAAGCGGTGCCTAAGACAAGGATGCCAGTTGTTCGTAGTGGAGGCCGTGAGCGATAGTAAAGGACCTTCCTTGAATTCTTACCCAGTACTTTCTGAGTTCAAGGATGTCTTTCCGAAGGAATTACCAGGACTACCTCCAGAAAGAGAGCTCGATTTCACAATCGAACTAAAACCTGGTGCAGAACCTATCTCAAAAACTCCTTATAGAATGACAACTCCAGAGCTCCGTGAGTTAGAGATCCAGTTAAAAGAATTGCTAGATTTGGGACTGATTAGACCTAGTATCTCACCGTGGGGAGCACCAGTGATCTTCGTTAAGAAGAAGGATGGATCTCTGCGACTGTGCATAGATTACAGAGATTTGAACAAGGCCACCGTGAAGAACAGGTATCCCATACCAAGAATTGATGACCTCTTTGATCAAATGAAAGGTGCGTCAGTCTTCTCAAAGATTGATTTGCGATCAGGATATCACCAGTTGAGGATCAAGGAAGGCGACATTCCTAAGACTTCCTTTCGAACTCGATTTGGGCATTACAAGTTTGTAGTGGTACCATTTGGTTTGACCAATGCTCCAGCTGTATTCCTGAGCCTCATGAATGGGGTCTTCCGAAAATACTTGGACCGCTTTGTTCAGGTCTTCTTAGATGATATTCTTATCTATTATAAGAATGAGAAGGAGCACGAGGAACACTTGCGGTTAGTCTTGACATGCTTAAGGGAACATAAACTTTATGGTAAATTGTCAAAGTGTTCCTTCTTCCAAAAAGAGATTCACTACTTGGGGCACATCATCTCAGGTGAAGGGATCTCTGTAGACCCAGAAAAGGTAAAGGCCATTGAAGATTGGCCAATTCCAAGGAATGCTCATGAGGTGCACAGCTTCATGGGGTTAGCAGGCTATTACTGGAGGTTTGTGGAAGGATTTTCTAAAATTGCAAAACCTATTACCACCTTGCAACGCAAGGGAATCCGGTATGAATGGACCGATGAATGCGATGCCGCTTTTACACAGTTAAAAAGATTGTTGACAAGTGCACCGATCTTGCGGGTACCAGACATGGATAAAGATTTCATGGTATGCACCGATGCCTCGAAGCAAGGACTAGGAGCGGTGTTGATGCAGGAAGGTGGGGTAATAGCTTATGCATCTCGAAAGTTGAAACCTCATGAAATGCAGTATGCCACGCATGATCTAGAATTGGCAGCAGTAATGTTGGCACTAAAATTATGGAGACACTACCTAGTTGGTAGAAGCTTCACCCTTAAAACAGACCATCAGAGCTTGCAGTACATATTTACCCAAAGGGATTTGAATGCTAGGCAAAGGAGATGGAGTGAGTTCATGAGTGAGTATGACTTTGGTATCTCTTACATCAAAGGAAAGGAGAATGTGGTGGCAGACGCTCTAAGCCGAAGGCCGAGACTTTTCTCCTTAATTCCCTTGAAGGTTGACTTGAGGGAAAGGGTTCTAGGACAACTATTGGGCGATAGTTGGTATCTAAAAGTAACCTCAGCTATTCAGAATGGAAAGAAACAGGAATTGAAGTATGATGGGTACCATCTTGAGGAAGATGGGTTGTTGCGGTATCAGGGAAGGATGTATGTTCCTAAGGAAGGTGATATCAGGGAAACCATCCTTAGAGAAGCCCATAGATCGCATTACTGTGCACACCCAGGAGTGAAGAAGATGTATGCTGACATGAAGCAACTCTTCTTTTGGCCAGGTATGAAGATGGATGTAGTGGATTTTGTTTCGAAATGCCTTGAGTGTCAACAAGTGAAGGCAGATCACCATCACCCGGCCGGTCTCCTACAACCGCATGATATCCCTATGACTAAATGGGAAGTCATTTCCATGGACTTCGTTGTAGGATTACCACTCACATCTCTGAGACATAATGCTATTTTGGTGGTAGTCGACAAACTGACCAAAAGTGCTCACTTCATTCCAATCAGAGACACCTATGATGTGACAGATGTGGCAAGGGTATTCATAAATGAGATTGTACGTCTTCATGGAGTCCCTAAAAAGATAATCTCTGACAGAGACCCTAAGTTCACCTCCAGATTTTGGACAAGCATGCAGTCAGCATTAGGGACACAATTGAACTTAAGCTCAGCTTATCACCCCGAGACAGATGGACAGACTGAGAGGGTGAATCAAGTGATGGAGGACATGCTTAGGATGTATGTTATGGATCAACAGACACAGTGGGAGAAATATCTTCCTTTAGTGGAGTTTGCATACAACAATAGTCATCACAGCTCCATTGGTATGCCGCCATATCAGGCATTGTATGGGAGGTCGTGCAGGACACCACTCAGTTGGGACAGGTTAGAGGATCGAGTTTTAATTGGGCCTGAATTGATTCAGGAAATGGAGGAGCAAGTGATACAGATTAGGCAGCGGCTGAAGGAAGCACAGGATAGGAAAAAGAGTTACGCTGATGCACACAGATCAGATAGAACTTATGGAGTAGGGGATCGTGTATTTATTCGCATCAGACCAAATAAAAGTACCATTTGGTTTGGGAAGGGTACCAAGTTGTCACCTTGCTTTATAGGTCCATTTGAGATTCTTGAGAAAATCGGACCAGTTGCTTATCGTCTCGCGCTGCCACCCCACTTGCATAAAACTCATAATGTATTTCATGTTTCTGTATTACGACATTACATAGCTGATGAGACTCACAAAATTCATTGGAAGGAATTGCAGGTCTCGGACGAGGGAACCTTCAGGGTCGAACCATTACGTATACTTGATCGTAGGGTTCGACAACTCCGTAGTTGCCATGTGGACCAAGTTAAGGTCCAATGGGACAAGTATAGCCCCGGGTCTGCTACCTGGGAGGACGCAGAGACCATGCGTCGAGATTTTCCCTCACTATTTTGACCATAACTTCGGGACGAAGTTTCCCGAAGGGTGGGTGTATGTAATGCCCATATTTTGATTCGACATATTTATTAGTTAGACACACCATACTTTATTTCTTATATATTTTGTCGAACTCAGCTCGACTGAGTAAACTATATTGGACCTCATTATATGATGTTACTCTGTCTTATGATTTCACCATGATTATGATGTTACTATGTTATGCAGTTATGATGTCATGATTATCATATGATTTCCTTATTTTACGATTGCAGTATATGTTTATATGTTTTCCTTAATGAAATGTGAAATATATGATTCGGTACATGGATACCATCTTCTTATATGAATTATTGAAATGTTATATGTATCTATGATGAGCTAAAAGGTTACATGAAATGAAATGATAAAATGGATCAATTGGCGATCAATGGAAAATGCTTTCTATAAATTGTATTTTGCAAAACACTAACCTACAGGACACAAGGGCTATGGGATAGCCAGTTACTTGATCTGATATACATTGGAAAGGAAAAACATGTTCATACAGCAAACCTTAGCAGCCAAAATGAGGATACGATAACACAAACTGATAATCCCGATAGCAGCAAGTATGAGTTGATAAGGGCATAGGCCCAGTATGTTGAGAGGGATGGATGTGTTTCCCACCCTATGTTTCCATGAGACCCGAGGTCGTGGGAGGGCCGTGCTGATACACGCTCCCCATGTTGTTGTGATGATGATTGTCGGATGCCTGCTAGGGGAGGATAGGTCCGCTGTTCAGCCAACGCTATCGCTCTCAAGTTCTATGTGGTCAGATCGGTGAGTCCGACATCCACTGTTGTACTAGCAGAGGAAGGATAGGGAGGATGCTGGACGTAGGTTATGATGGGAGGATGTGTTAGTTAGCACTGTTGGGGGTTTAGTATTCCTTGATTCCGAGTTAGTGGAAGTAGGCACCTTTCCTGTACTTGATTGATTAAACTAATGTAAACATAAAGACAATGATGTTAAATCGTAAAGGGTTAACTGTTAAATAACCAAGGATGTTAAAGTAATTATACTATAGATTATGCTTGCTCTTCTGCATGGGGGTAGATACTATTGTTAGTTAGCAAGTATGCATAGGTGGAATGGGGTTTGTTTATAGTACATGTCCGACATGTGCATACACTGGCCATGCATGCACACCTTGTACGTGTACAATATTACTGGTGTATAACATACTTGTCATGCTTGAATAGTAGTATAAATGTCATAGATAACTCAGTTAAGGATACATCAATCAACTTAGGTAATGAATGGTTAGGTTGTCAATGTGTAAATAAGTGAATTAGTAATTATATGAAAACATTGTAATAATAAACTAAGACAAGTATCGTCAGTTAACATTGTCATAGAAGAACTGTTGTGAATAGGGTAATGATAGTGTCTAATTAATTAGTAAAATTGTTTAAGCCCTCACAAGTGCTTTGTTTATAAGAACAAGGATGCTATGTTGATGATAGGGTACCCATGTGATAAACAAATAATTAAGAATACTATGATTGATTCACCTTTTATTATTGTCAAAGGGTGATTTAATTATTATTATTAATTAATAAATGATATTCCAGCAACATTTATATCCCTATCGTAACAAATGCAATATAAGTAAGATTTAAAATATTGATTTATAAATTAATATTGTGTGATTAATTCCATTTCAAAAGTTAGCCATAATAAGATAATCATTTTTGGAATAAACGTGATGTGATGGAAAATGGATATTTAATTATTCAATGTTAATCTTGGAATTTAAACCTCAAGCTAAGTAGTCTCGACGGATAAGGCGGATCATTAAGACACATCATGTCCAAGTTGACAAGGGGCAACTAATTATATAATATTTTATTAATTACATTAATAACATTAAAATATCAAGGATGGCAGACTTGTATTTAATGAAACTTGTCCCGAATGGATAACCTTGGGGTGATAATCCCCACCGTAATAAATATTTACGACCGTCAATCCAAAACCAACTAATTTTTCCATGAGAGTAATTAATTATACATTTTTATAAAGAACCGTGTATGAATGAACTAGTGATGGGGGTAAATGTTGAGGGGCTCGAGAGGGGGATTTTGGGGCGGTGGAGTAAGCCCAAGATATTCTCGAGGAAGGGAAATTATATAGAGGGGGGAGCTTGGAGAAAGGGGAGGTTTTTTTTTGGATTGGGGAAGAAAAGAAGTTTTGAGAACAGAAGTTTGGGAGAACAGAAAGTTTGATTGGAGAACAGAAGAATTTTGAGAACGGAAGGAAACACTGCTCTCGGGATTATCAGATTGTGGGCTCGGGGGCTTGGAAATCCTTTGATTTCCAAGGGCCAGCAAGATTATAGCTGGTCGGTAGGGTGGACACTTCAGTTTGGCTATCTAAGGGGTTACACAACCTGCTACAACTTACGGTTAGCATCAGCATCAGGTAATTTCCGTTATTTACTATTATGCTAAATCTTACTGTAAACATGCAAACTTACTATTTACTGATTTACTGCTATTTACTGATTTACTAAGTTGTGAAACCTATTCTTATGCTGTTGAAAAGAAAATAACGATATGTTTGTTTATTTTAAATTACGAATGTAAGGTTAGTGAAAACACCACAGTACACTAAATATTATTTAGGCACATAGAAATTCTTAGAAATTCACTTCCATAAACTGATAAAGTTTAAAACGTAGAAAATTAAACCTGAAATTTTACATAGTGCTCTGCCGTAAAAACCAGAGCACTACAATGGGTGTAGATTTCATGTTAAAAGAATAGAAAATGTCAGGTCCACCCAAAATAGTGGTGTGTGCATTGATGCACAAACATTAATTAGATAAAGTGCAAAAGATAAAAATACCATACAATAAACAACAACATATTATGGAGTGATCCAAGAAATAATCATATTGGACTACTATTTGGTGTAGTATCCACTATTCAAATGTGATTGGATAGATGTACATAAGAAGAATGGAATGAAAGTTGATGAAATTGGATTTAACATGGTGAATATAAAGAGATGCTTGAGTAAGGATAAAGTGCAAGATGATCCATTTATTCTAGCATCAGAAGTGAAACAAGTATTTTATGTACAAGATCAGGTAGAGTATGATTGGTATTTAGTTTTGACATGCCATCCAAAGGGGCCAAGTAATTGTAATATAAATGAATTGGAGTATGCAGATTTATCAAGTGTTGCATATTTTAAAGGGACAAAATGCAAAGATGATGAAGCTATAGGTGATGGTGGCATGGATTATGTTCGACAAGATTGTGAAGGAACATGGTTGGATGTTGATCGATAAGTACCATGCATGATTTATTTATTTGTTCTCATTTAAGTTGTATCTGTGAAATTTTATATCTTAGATTCTTACTTGCATTTACCTTTCATGCAATTATAGTGTATTTTGCTACTTTTTAATGCATGGATCTTATATGTTTTATTGTGTTATGTCACTTTAATTTATTTTGCAGTAGATAGATTGGGTGTTGGGAATTGAGAGTGATGTGAGGGGGGGGGGAGGGGCCATATGAGATTCAACCTCCACGTGGTTGGCCCTGTTTAGTAGAGAATAAGTTATTCTCAAAACCAGGAGAATCTCATTCAGGTATTTCCATTTAGTTTTCTTGGAACTTCATGCATGTTGTTATGCCTGTTTATTTACATATTTATCATTCGGTCATATTAACATATTGTTTTGTCATGATTTATGTAGGTATTCGAAGTGGCAAGGAATCCAATGAGGGTTTGTATCACTATCTAATGCATATTTATAAGTTATCCCCATAAATAATTAGCCAATTAGATATATTATTGTTGTTTCATTGATTATAATATGTTGATATCTTAGTGGCTTTCTCAAGAATCCATTATCTAAATGCATATTCAACCGATGATTGCATAGAATTACTACCTTCCTAAATCCTTTTGATCTGGGATGAATATATCCATGGAAAAATAGATAATGAATTCCTTGAACTATTTTCATGTTGGCTCTTTCTGGGCTCTAGACACTAGTATTATCATGTAAAGGATGCAATGAAGGGACTTCCAATGTTCCACAAGAGGAGTTGTCCGCAAGATATGTTTCCGAATGTTTTACTGTAGGGTTTAAGCACCCTACATGATTAGCTGTAATTTTCCCACAAAATTTGCAACCATCAATTGCAAAGGGATATTCTCTAGTTTGTATTGGGTGATCTGGGCAGCTACTGAAACTGAAAATATTCGATTTTCTATTAACATAGTTTCTTGGTGCATGAATTGAACTAACTTTTGTGTTTAGTTTTTCATGTTGAGGATGGACAACAGATGCCATTGATTTAACTCGTACATCAACATGAATTTACTACATTGAGGATCAATGCATGAGGCTAAGTTTTATCTGACAATTTTTTCCTCAGTTGAAGAAGACTGTGTCTCTTGATCATTTGCACTTTGAAAAGTGAATTGAAGACTCTCTTGATCATTATCCATGAAATATTTAGATGAAGTTTCATGAATATACACATATTATCATCTCTGTCTACAATAGGTAGGAAGCTTCCTAGTGACACATAAACATCTGAACTTTCTCATTGTATAGGAAAATCAAGAACTGAAGTACTCTTGGATATGGAGCCATGATGTCCCACCTTATTATAGCAACTATCTATATCTGTAATAGTAAAATGATTAGAACCACCATCAATTTAGATATTTCCATTCTCTTTAAGGGCATTTTTTCTCAATATGAGTTGGGATGTTGCATCATTTCCGTCTTTTGAGAAATTAAACAACAAAAACTTACTGGAACAAGGCAATTGTGACATTTTAGATAGAACCATAACAGAGAGCTCTCCTTGTAAGTTTGACGTCCCCTCCTAACATCCAAGGTCGAGAAGAGGAGGATGGATGGTGACTAGAGTAATCTGGCCTCTAGAATGCTAATGTGAATAAGTTTTTTGTCTCTTGGTTTAAAGCATGAACTGATCTATTCAAAATCCTGAAGAGGAAGCATTGTTTACCATGGTTCTTGTAGTATTCTGGAGAATGGCACATGTGTGGGGCCCAAAATCGCTCCTTGGTCATTTTAATGCTAAGAAAATGTGGGTTAGGAGATCTTAGGTTTGAGGTCAAGATAGTTCATACCTATGATTTTCCTCATCATCAATAGAGTTGACTGGTTTTCTGCTCTGTATCTGATATGTGCTGGAAACACCCATCATAGGGGTTCATACTTGGTGTTAGGTTTTGCAATTGTAAGAAGTTGATTTCAAATGTGATGGCATCTAGGCTGTTGGATTGATGTTGGCCCTCTCCACGATCAATCATATATCTCTACCATTAGCAATAACTTGTCAATAAATTCTCTTAACAAATTGTGTTGTTTAGATGAATAACTGCCAAATGAATTAAGTGTGTCGATTGATGGCTAGTTCACTGCACCCACTAAAGGGTTATTGGAAATATATATCTGTTTCTTCTAGGTTGCCTGTTTCCTTGTAGACTGAACCAGTTTTGAAGATTTTCTATTGGTATGGGATGGATCAAATTGCACATTTTTTAGTCAACAAATTATATCTATGCTTGTTTTTCATTCACTTAAATACTTATATATGCAAATGCAACGTTAATGAAGGTAAATGATTTATTTGAAACACCTACTTTTCTGATAAACAATTGAGTTTCAGAAGTATGATGAAAAAAGATATTTGTCATATGATTTCTAATCCATTTACTAAGTAATTTATTAAGAAAATCAATTAGAATCTTATTGAAAAATTATGTAGTTTATTTCGATGTGTCACTGTGTTTGTGTCTTTTCCTGTGATTTCTAGGTTGTAGTCGAGATGATAAAATCGTCTTTGGATAAGCTTCCTAGTTTTCCCAAAACATAGATTGGATTTCTTACATTTGACAGTGCTTTGCATTTTTATACCCTAAAGGAAAGCAATTTTATCACTTCTTGCTTTCATTTTCATAAATTCCTTGTTTGATTGGATGATTCATTTGAGGATTTGGGCTTGTTCATTTTCTTTCTTGTCACAGTTTTGTCTTAGGTAGTGTTTTTCTAGATGCTAATATGCATTACTTGTGTGTGTCAGTCGTCATTGATGCAACCTCAAATGATGGTTGTAGCATATTTGGATGACCCATTTTTTCCATTGCCAGATGATTTGCTTGTGAATTTGTTTGATTCTTGACATGTGGTGGAAGCTATGCCAGATAGTATTCTGTTAATGTTTGAGAAAAATACCAATATCGAGTATGCTTTTGGACCTTCTCTTAAAGAAACTTTCATGTTCATGGTATTCCTCATATTAATTACTCTCAATTCATCACAACTATTTCTATGAAGGATAATCTCATACACATGGTAGTTTCTGCTAGTATGGCTCTTAATTTTTTTATTTTTAAAGCAGTTGTACTTTGGAATGTGAGAAAATCCAACTTCATTGAAGGATGCTCATTTTTCATAGCACTTTACCCTCTCTTGGGGTTGGACATCTAAAACTAAGGGGGATGATCCACACATTTATGGTACAGATAAAGAGCACACAGTTCGGGTTGCAGAGGACCCATTCTATAAAACAATGGCTACAGATCTTACAAAATATCAGATTGGGGTGAATCTATACGCATTTAGCAATAAATATACATATATAGCTTCCTTAGGTATCCATTTTAAGAGATCCTACTGTTAAAGAACTCTATTAAAGAACAATTTTGTGTACCCATTATTGAAATAGATGGCCACTATTCACTGAAGATTGTATTCTACCTTTCAGGTACTTTATCAAAATATACAGGCGGCCAGGTTTATTATTACCCATCCTTTCAGGCAGGTCTTTACAAGGAAAAGTTTATCCATTAACCAGCTAGAGATCTAACAAGAGAGGATACATGGGAATCTGTTATGTGCATACAATGTGGGAAAGGTATGAAATTCTTATTATGATGTCTAAAGCTAACATTTTCTTCTATATTATGTATTAAAATGTGGGAAAACTTTCCATCAATGTACAAATTGGGTTGCTAGGCATTAGCATCTAACATTGTAACTAGACTGTGAACACTGATATGTATCATCGTTGAAACATATGCTTTATGGTTATGCAGGTGTACAATTTATCATTTCCAGAACAGGGAGCTCTCCTCTGGTCATATTTAAAAGAAGTTTCATGAAGCTTTACGATGCACTGGAACATCAAATGTGGATATGCACTCTGATTCTATTCCTACTATCTTCAAGGAAGACATTTATTTGCTTGGATTTTGAGTATGATAATGCCTCAACAACTCAAGAAATTTTGAATGTTATGGGATGATAACACATCTACATTTTTTGTTTAGGTGGATTATGTCAATTCTATTGTATATGCAGGAAAACTGATGCAGAGAACACTAAATGATTATAGGTGACATGCATGTTTATAATTTTAGAAATCCATTTTAGTGGATTCAGAAAAATACAAATATTATGTTAATTATCTCATAATTATTTGCTCATCCTGTAATGCTGAGTTCTGGATGTTTACTGAATATGGTAATTTTTCAATGAGTGCGACCTCTGCTATATGTTCATCATTTTGATTGGTTTAAGAAATCACCTATTCTCTTATAGAAATGTTAATTTCTCATTAGAGGTAGAAGCTATGCATATCCTAAATTCTACAATTTGATGGAATTTGGGAAATAAAATACGCGTCTTATAATGAAAATCTTTTGGTTAAATCAAAACAATTCCTTTATATCTTATTTGTCTGATTACTATTCATAGGTGATACTTTTATACTCTTGTTTGGATACTTTCACAATTTCTTAAAACCCATTTTGGCTTTAAAGTCATCTTTTATGTCTGTCTTCTTCTGGACGTGTTGCTCTGGATGTCATGTATGGTTTGAAATTTCAACATTTATCTTCCAACGTTCCTAAGATTTCCTGTTAGTATGAAGAAACATAATTCCATTTCTTCTTGTGACTTGTCGAAAATAGAATATGCATGTGGGAAACTTAACTTTTCCACTTAACTTTTCCTACACAAGCATCCTTGTGTTTGGTTTGAAATTTACTAGAGCACATATACTAGAAGGAACATATGCAACTGGAATTGCTCACTAGCTCAACACTATTGATGTAAACGTAGAATTTAGAATCTTTGAACAGTGACTTAGGTAGTACATCAAGAATGTGTATAATAGCACTCTTAAGGTCATAATTGTGTTGAACAAGGAGTGAGAATAGAAATTATGATGATACTTTTGTTCTCTTTTATTTTTTGTTGTCTGGCATGATGAATGCTTTATTGTCATTGCTTACCACAATTATTAATATTATAAAAGATGTGCTTTTATCCATAATATTTTTTTTCTATAAATATTTAAATATTAAGGGCATACACTATAAAGAATCCCTACTGATATTTGATGGTAAACTTTATAAATTGTTTAGCTCATTGATTTGTAAGTACCTTAGTGCTATTATGTATTCTTACTCGGTTTCATCTTAACAAGATTCAAAGGAACAAGTGACATCAATTCATTTGATTATAGGGACTCTACAAAGGATGATTGTTTTTGGAGTCGAGAACAGAGATACTTTAACCCATAAAGCTACAGGGGTAAGAGTGTTGCTTGTAGGATTTGATGTTACTGACGAGTTTAAAATATTCTAATTGTCTACTTTATTTTTCAATAGATTTCTATGCACGCTTAAGTGTTGTGGTTGTTCAATCCTTATACAACACATTCATTTTAATGCAAAATTAACCTAAATTCCTAGCCACTGATTTGATTCAAGAGATGTTGTTGGCTGGAATTACTAGTGTAGTAGAGTTGGATTTATTGTGAATATTGTTGCCTACTTAGATTGAACTCGAGTATTTTTCATCTAATGATAACATAGTGTTATGGCTTCTAGTTAGGTAGAAAATTTAACTTTGGCCTATAAATTCCTAGCCGCTGATTTATTTTAAGAGTTGTGGTTGGTTGGAATTACTAGTGTATTAGAGTATGGATTTATTGGGAATATTGTTGCCTACTTACAGTGAACTCGAGTATTTGTCATCTAATGATAGCATAGTGTTATGGCTTCTGGCTAGGTAGAAAATTTAACTTTGTCTTATGTTGTTCACATTATTTTCTAGATGCTGAACTAAATTGGCTGCAACTGTAATAAGCTATACCTAAGATAGATGACTCAATAAACTATACTAGATAGCATTCTTTACTACTTTTTTTTATGTTCTTTCTTCTTTCAAAGAAACTGCTAAGGTCAACTAAATTCCTTTCCTTGATTAACTGGTAATGTTGCTGAAGAATGATGATTGTTAAGAAATGGTTTTGGGATAAAGAAATTGTTGATATGGAGAGTATGGAGGATGGCTATTTGGAAAAAATTGTCCATTGTGACAAATCAAAGGAAATTAAATTTGGGGAGGTATACTCAAAATCATTAAGAAGTCTTCTTCTTAGTCTACGGTTGCAATTTTCGTTTTGAATTCTTTATTTGGGTTTAGAGTTGGCAAAGGAGTTCTAATTGTTACATCAATGTGTGAATGTGTTGGTGCATCTAGATATTTTAACAGTTTGTGTATACTAAACTGGTAGGTTTTATTCAAAATCGGGAAGGTCTTATTGTACTGGTTTTCAATCAGGTTATAGCAATCATGGTGGAATATGATGATGACATTGAAAAATTCAAGGAGTACACACCCTTAGGGAAGGGAGCTACCATTGAAAATGATCCTTCAAAGGAAGCTTCTCCTCCACCACCTCCACCAAAAGAATACACTCCCATCCCTATTGTAACTTCTGCAACTTTGGAGGACATTTGGATTTGATAGACAGGAATCAACAAGTTCATGGCTACCTTCTCAGAACATTTTATTGAATCATACTGCACTGTATGGAGAGGTCAAATACAACTACTAGTAAAAAACAACTAGTTTAGATCCATCTTTACCCGAGTATAAGTACTGAATGAAGGTGAGTTCATTAACAATTTTATGATTTCTTGCATTTCCTTTCATTTTCATTGGATTAGTATAATCTTGTAATGCTTTTATGGTTATGGCGTTTAGCAATTTTGAAGTATACCCTGTGGATCTAGTATATGATAAATGTTAATTATCTGTAAACAAGGGACTTAAATCCCAGTATATTTACCAACATAGATCCTATGTGAAATTACTTATGTATATTTTTGTGCTTAGACATATTTGGGTTATCTTCAAATAGTTCCAAAAGTTAGAAGGATCTCTATGCTTATTATGGTACAGTTTTGTGCTTATCAATGTGTTTTGAAAAAAAATTAGATTTTAAGCATGGTTGTCTTTGGATATTATTGTATTTTGTTAGAATTACAAATGATGCAATCTGGGTGTTCATATTCTCCTCTCCACAATTATGAAAGGGTTCTAGCTCAATGGAAGAGCACATGCCTTATAGGTAGGAGGTTGGTGGTTTGATTCCTCCATGCCCTATTGATATTGCAATATCGGGGATTTTTAATAAAATATATTTTATTACGATTTATTATGGATATAGAGGGGGTTTCAAACCGTCTTTGTATGTTTCTATGGGGGGGGTTCTAAACCGCCTTCATATGTCACTACGAGGGGCATTCTAAGACACCTTCCTATGTCACTATGAGGGGGTTTTGAAATTGCCATTGTATGTTAAAACGAGGGGGGTTTAGAACCACCCTTGTAGGTACCTACAAGGGGGGTTTATAATCGCCCCCAAAGGTTTGTAATAAGGACTTCTAGGGGGGGGTTCTGAACTTCCCCCACAGGTGTCTACAAGGGGGGTTTACAATTGCCCCTAAAAGTCAATTGTTTTTGGCGGCGGGGGGTGAACTTCCCCCAAAAGTAACTTTTAGAGTCGGTTTCCATCTCTTCCGAAACCACCCTGAAAAGTCCAAACTTTTAGCGTCATTGCTATTGGGGGTGGTTTTATTAAGACCTTCCCCAAAGGTTTGTAAGATGAAGTTTTCGGGGGGGTTTAGAAATTCCCCCATAGGCACCTACGAGGTGGTTTTGTCATCGCCCCCAAAGGTTTGTAATAAGTAACTTTAGTGGGTGTTCGAAACCTCTCCCATAGGTGTTGACGAGGGGTTTTAGAACCTCCCTCAAAAGTCACTTTTAGGGGGGGTTTAGAACTACCCCTAAAAGTGATTTTTAGGGGCGGTTTTGATCTCTTCCAAAACCACCTCTAAAAGTAAAAAAAATTAGCGTCAGTGCTATTCGGGGGGGTTTGTAAAGGCCACCTCCAAAGCCAAAATTGCCCCTAAAAGTGACTTTTGGGGGCGGAAGACAACCCCCCTAAATGCCAAATTTGTTGTAGTGTTCTTTCCCCGCAACTGATCTTTATAAATGACCTTTTCATTGAATAAAAAATCTATACTCCTAATGATTTTGTTATTTTCATAATCCCATAAGCAAGAACCAAAATCATCAACCCCGTATCCAGTAAAGGTATATTTCTTGTATTTAGCCTCAATATTTGTTCTATTTTATTCATCAATATGGACAAGTGCTCCACAACCAAAAGTTCTCAGGAATGAGTAGTTTACCTTTTTACCTGTCCATGCCTCATTTGGAATAGCACCATCCAAGGAACTTGAGCGACCTATGTTTATTAAGTAAACAACTGTATCTACATCATCTGCTCAAAACTTTAAGGGCAACCTTGCATGCAATCTCATACACCTTACACATTCCATGATTTTTCTGTTCATCCTTTATGACACACCATTTTCTTGTGGTGTTTTTGGGACCGTCTTCTCTCTAAGAATCCCATGGTATGAACAGTAAATATCAAACTCCTTGTTGCAATACTCACCTCCATTATCAGATTTGAGACACTTCAATCTTTTTCATGTCTCATTCTCAACCAAAACTTTCTAGTTCTTAAAAGTAGCAAACGCATCATATTTCTATCTAATGCAATAAACCCAAGTATTTCTAGTTGCATCATCAATAAAAGTAACATAATAACTAGAACCACCAAGAGATTGTACCTGAGTTGGTCCCCATACATCTGTATGCACCTCTAACTTTTCACTCTTCTTCTATTTCCTAACCATGAGAAATATGAATCTCTTCTGTTTTCCATAAACACAGTTCTCACAGAATTCTAAACTTACCTATTTTAGATCTAGAAACAAATTCCTTGACTGGAGAATCTGCATCCCCTTCTCACTCATGTGGCCAAGCCTATGATGCCACATTGTTGTATCGGTCCCTCTGGAAGGTAAAGAGATAGAATAGTCATTATTATGACAACATAAATACAACATACCTATCTTGTCTCCTTCTGCTATCACCATTGTTCCTTTAGTGTTCTTCCACCATGCTTCTCCAAACATAGATAAACAACCACCATCTCCCAACTACCCTGTTTAGATCAGTTTTATTTTCATAGCAGGAATATGCCTTACATCTTTCAGCAGCAGTTCACTATTCTTGAACTATATCCGTACCTTACCCATTCCAACAATTTTACATGGTTCATCATCACCTAATAAAACATGTCCAAAATCACCTGGAACATAATCATGAAATTATTTTCTATGGGGTGTAGCATGACATGAAGCCCCTGAATCTACTACCCAGTAATCACTAGGATTATCTAATGCAAGAATCAAAGCATCTTGTAACACATCACCTGCTACATTTGCCTCATGAGTAGTCTCATAATGTCCATCTCCTTTCTTCTTTAGAGATCTGTAGTATTTCTTCAGATGCGCTTTCTTTCCACAATTCTAGCCCTCTATCTTTCCTAATCTGGACTTGGATCTGCCCTTCATGTACTTGCTACGGTTATCTAGGATCTTTCCTCTCTCCCTTTGTATTCCCCTGCTCTCCATGGCCAATGCATTACCTAATGTCTCACTTGTGCTTTTCCTTCGCATTTCCTCACTAAGAATAACACCAACAACATCATCAAATTTCAAATTGTTTGAACCAGAGACAGAGTTAATTATAGCCATGACCAATCCATTCCAGTGTTTTTCCAATGAGCACAAGATTAGAAGAGCCCTAACCTGATCATCAAATTTCACTTTTACAGAACTTAGATGATTTGTAATTGTATTAAATTCATTTAAATGTTGAAAGCAACTTGGAAACCTGTGTAGGAGTTATGAATTTCGACATTTCAAGCTAAATAGCGTAGCCCATCCTCAACAAAGATAAAAATCTTGAAGAAATTGAAGTGATCATCACCTATTCATAATGATTTAAATATAAACATGGCAAAAACCTAATAAGTGTCGGCAAGATAGATAATTTTAATATAAACTAATAGGTTTAAGAAAATGTTTAATTAATAAAAAAGTCCAAATGTAAATTTTGTATATATTATGCTTATGTTTGTTATGTTTGTTTAAGAAAAAGTGTTTATTAATTATTTTGTTAATATAACTTAAATGTAAAAAGTATTTATTAATTCTTATGTTTTGTTATATATTATTATGTAAATAGATTACATTTAGAAGTAGTATTACTATTTAATTGTAATTATGTAGGTGTAAAGATTTATTATTTACTATTTAATTCTTTAATTTTTTTTATTTTTTTTTAAAGTAGCTTTACTATTTACTTGTAATCCTTTAACTATGTAGATGTAAAGATTTAATTTAGATAGATGTGTATTTGTAAGATTGTTAGATTGTGAATAGTGGAGTTTAAATGTAAAACTTAGAATGTTAGATTGCTAAGAGCCCTAAGAGAATTGAAATTTTTTTAATTGATTAATAAAAAAAAATTAATTGATCAATATAATAAATTTTTATTTTATTTTTTTTATTGGCCTAAGTTGTGAGTTATTATATATTTTTTTAACAATTGTAAATTTTAATTTTAATTATTTAAATTTGTGAATAATTTTAATTATGAAGTTATTAATCACTAAAGTTGCGTTTTGATGTTTCAATTCTAGTTTGGTTAGTGACAGGAGCCCAAGAGTTACTTAGGGTCCAGCCATCATCTCGATTGAGATTGTTAGGGTTCTTAGCAAGTTCAATAGCTTCGTGGACACGTCTTTTGGTGTAATGGTCAATATTGCTAACTACTTTCTCCTTTTCTATGCAGATATGGTGTTTAGAGGCATGCAAGTGCT
This sequence comes from Larix kaempferi, assembly GCA_027924585.1. Lineage (NCBI taxonomy): Eukaryota > Viridiplantae > Streptophyta > Pinopsida > Pinales > Pinaceae > Larix > Larix kaempferi. The sequence continues at coordinate 78,360 of BSBM01000455.1, forward strand.
CTGCGAGGGAAGGCTTTTTCAATCTTCCATGACAAATGTCTGCACTATGTTCTTTTAGTGTTGTGTAAATAGAACAACCTATCTCACCAATGTAGGCCTTACCACAATCATAGGGGATCAGATACACTCCTTTCCTCGTTTTCGGATAATATTGGTATTTTGCATGGTCTAAAAGTTTACCTATAGTGTTAGGAGGAGAGAAAGCCACCTGTATTAGTCTCTTTTGCAAGATATTAGTGATTTTGTCTGTGGTGCCCTGAATGTAAAGTAGAGAGATTGTCTTGTAGGGGACGTTGTTGTTCCTGGGTTTTGGTCTTTTCATTTAAATGATCAGCAACAGATACACCTTCTGACATCTTCATATTAAATAAATGCTTCATTAGAAATACCTTGTTGGAGGCTGAGGGTTTTTCATACAGCTTACCCAATGCGCTCATCGGACCCTCCATTGTATTTTCTTTTGAAATATTGAAATCCACCGACAAATCTAGGCACAACCGTATTGTTCCTAGTGCCTTTCTGTAAAGAACCTCCCATTCTTTATCCTTCACAGTCGTTGGCTATTTTGTTTTTCCTCCCAACGGTAGGAATAGATCCTTCTGGTATAGATAGTCCTTCGTTTGCATCTTCCATAACTATTAGTTTTGGTCACTAAATTTATCGACCTTAAACTTTCCTTCTTCCACCATTTCTCCCACTCAAACCAAGAACCCTTCTTTCCTGTGAGTTTATTTGCCAAATAGACCTTTGGCTCTGATACCAAAAATTAGAAAATCAATATCGCAGAGAAATAACAATAAACAAGATGCAAATATAAATCACATAAACATATTACAAGCGAGACACCAATATAATCTAGTTCGCCCAAGATGGGATACGTCCACACAGAATTTCCAGTCCTTATTATTATACCATCCAACAAATAAAGGGATATAATCTGCAAAACATCTATTGCAACTTCCTCTTCACTCTCTCACAGTATCTCTTACACAATCATAGAGATATTTACAATGCTACAATACGAAATTGTATTACAATTCCTTCCTTTTAAAGAAGGATTACCATGGGAAAATACTACGGGACACCCAATACCATGGGCCCTTAAACCACCCATTATTGACCAAGTCAAGGCTATGAAATTACAAAATTTTACAAGGAATTTCTTTTGAAATTTTCGCTACGGGGTGCTTCCCTCAAACACCCGCCAGTAGTCATCCCCCCCCACCCCTAGAACCCTTCTGGCGACTATTTTGGGGGGAAATCCCGCCACCCCCCGTCATGGTATGGGATCGAGACACGACTGAAAAACGATCTCTGAATAAGGAAGATTGGGCTCCACAACCAACAAATTCTACTTGGGTTACTTATTATGAAACATACTAAACAAATTCCACCATTAGTAATTCTCCTTGCATTACTTATTACGTTTTCTCAATTTCAGGGGAACTTTCTCGGTCATTTTGCTTACATATTCCTCTTAGGGATGCTCTAAATATTTCTTGTTTTTCTTATTCTTGCACTTCATTGGATACACCCACAAATAAATTTACAAAACTATTAGTTTCTAGTTGTGGCAACTCTTATAATATGGGGGACTTTTCATCTTCGATATGTTGTGATGAATTTTCCTTGAATTGTTTTTCTTCCCTTACTAATGATTCAATATAAATGATTACAAGATCTATGTGTGTTGTCTTTTCCCTCCTCATCTCATCAGTTATTGATTTGATTGTTAATTCTCCACCTTAAATAGGATATTTCGACCTCACATGTTCTTCCACCTCACCTTCTTATTGTTTCATGGAATCCTCCTATTCAAATCAAGGGAAATTTAAGTTGTGGCATAATTTTTAGTCATGAATTCCCCTTGTTGTTTTTCAGCTAACAACTATTGAAAGGTTTCTTGTTTTTTATTTTCCTCACTTGTTTGTACATTGACATCGACACCTAGAACTAACTTAGATGGTATTTTTTCTAATCAAATGAATTGAGTATTTCCTTGGTTATCATTCCCTAATCCTTGTTTAGGTATAAAACCCATGCATTGCATAATTAGAAGTTCCTTGGCATACAATGTTACTTCTTTGGGAGGGGCAGGAATATTCAGTTCAAGGGGATTTTCCCCCACCTCCTTCTCCATCATTTTCAACCTCTAAAAGAGGAAAAACTTACCCATGTCCTTCATGTGGAATCTACCCCATTACCTTAGTGTCTTCTTCGACATCTTAATTACTTGCATCATAGAGTTTATTAAGCTTTGTGTATTCTAGAATTTTTGGGTTTGTGGCATCTTATTTTCCAATATATCTACGCATTTTCCACCATGATCCTCTCTTATGTTTGGTGAAACTATCTTGAATCAAGTCATTGTATCTTTCTTGTGAGGGAGCTTTAAAATTCATATCTTCTTTTGTCACTGCAACTCCTCTTGGCTTGTAAAAGGTGTAATATGGTGGAGCATTTGAGGGATTGGGAGTTGGAGATAAGAAATATTAACTAGATGTTTTGATTGGATCTACTTCTCCTCTAATGGATCATTAAACTTCTTTTAAATAGCCCTCATTTCCAAATTTCTCAATGTCAGGTTAAGAATCATGATCTTATGGATTCGAGAGCTTCCTCTCTTTCTCATGTCCTATCAGAAGGTGCAGGTCGTACCTCCATGACTGGCTTAAGAGAAATTTTATCCCTTTAAAAATCTATAGTACTTCTTTGACACCCCTCCTATCTATCACAACATACTGCCCCATAGCTATTGGAAATATTATTCTTCCCTTCTTCCTTGAATTAAAAAAATGGAGGTTGATGACCTCCATCAACTAACTTATGTATTTAGAAACAAAAACCATGGTAATGAGGAGTTGATTGATTCTATGAGGTGTTGACATGATACCAGAAATTCTAATCACAGTGTAGTTGGGTACCAGGTACTAGTCACCTCTCTTCACAACTTCTACCAACTACAAATAAGGCATGATATTCTTAGGAATTCTTTGTGGCTCTTCCCATGTTATTAATGAATAAGCTCTATGCAGAAAGTATTTCATGAAACTGAACAATATGGCCTTTTTTTCTCCCTTTCTAACCCATGGAATCTAATCGTATATTCTGTTTGAGGTTCCTTGTGTGGTCCTTTGAAGGCCCATACCTTCAAAATGTTGAGGCTGATTGAAAATCAAGAGGTAAGCCAAATAGGAATGGTACCTCAATACCCCAATAGCCTAAAATTATGTCAGTTGTTTTTTCATCCTCGTAGCTATAGTTTCACCATATTTAAATAGAGGTGCATTTTGGGAATGATATGCATCAACTAGTTCCACCGTATCCTCATCGAATTCCTCGTTAGATTCTCATCCCACCATCATGGTTAAATCCGAAATGGATTCTTGGGCCCATAGATGGAAACTCTTCCATCTCCATAGGGTGGGAGGAATTTATTTTAGGCCATGATTGTATTGGAGTTGAGTGAAGAGTTTGTCTCTCTGAACAAGAATTGTCCTTCTATATCGAGCGACCTAATCTTCATGGGATTTCATATCCCTCACCGAAGTGGAGCTTAGCATTAGGGAAATGGAGAATTTTGTGATGTGGAAAAATATGATAAGAACATTGTTGTTGGTAACATAAGAGGTAATAGGGTTAAATTTATTAGCACCGAGTTGTACAAATTCAGGGAATATGAAGATGTCGGGAACGAGGTGCTGGGATAACCTCAATCACCAGAACCCACTCTTAGATTGATGTGATAAAAAATTGGCTAGGGAAGACATAATAAGTTTCATGGTTGACTTCTTGGAGGTTCTGGGGGATGGTACAAAGGCCCATTAATCCACAAAAGAGGGACCTTCTGAGGAAGAGATGCCATTGGTATTAGAGCAAGCAGACATGGAGAGAGAGGATGAAATCCTAGGAGTGGGATTCTTTTTCTTTCGAAACGTTATCATTTTCAATGAACAAGGAAAGGAAAATTATGCATAGGGTATGCATAGGATAGATTGACTTCCAATAATTATTTTAGAAGGAAAGGCCCAATTATATATGACTTGCTTTCCTTTCTGTTTGTAGACAATGGATGCACACTGGACGATATTGATGGTAAATAATTGTACTCAGTAGATGCAAGGAATTTGTTGTAAACATCAGCTTTACATGTAAAAAATAGAAACAACATGTAAAATATCTAGTGATTTCAATTTAGGAAGGACGATCTTGGATTTTACACATAGCAAGAACTTCATTCAATTCTTGTCATCTATGCATTAACACCAAACTCATAGGGCATTATTGTTTCATTTCCAACCAATTTGAGTTGGTTGTATGTTGTGTCTTCCATTTGATTGGTGGGTGGGACCATCAGGCACACAATTCAAATTTGAGGATTCCATATGAATGAGAAATTTGAGAATCATTCAACTCCGGTAGTATCTTCGAAGGATCACTATGTTTCCCAGTGAATCTCAATTCATTGGGTGAATCTCTATCTCCTAACTTCTGTCAGTGGGGAATAGTACTATGTGCAAATATTGAATATTATTTGAAGCAACTATAGGTGGATAAATATTTATTGTTGGTGCATGGTTTTTTTTTTATATCTTCAACGATATCCATTAGCATAAATGGTCCTGATTTCCTGTCAAAAATTTGTATGATCAATCATGGCAATTTGCGTGAGGTCCTATCCTTTTCTTTCATGTGCAACTCTGCTAGTATGAATGACCCATATCTCCCATTGGAAATATGCAGAATTAATTCTGATCATTCATTTGGGGTCCTTCCCTTTTCCTTCATGTGCAACTCCATTAGCGGGAATGACACATATCTCTTATAAAAAAGGTGTACAACCAATCATATTCATTTGTGCGAGGTATCCCCTTTATCCTTCATGTGCAACATTGCTAGCATGAATGGTCTAGATATCCTATAGGAAAGATGCACGATCAATCTTGATCGTTCACGTGGGGTATTTCCCTTTTCCTTCATGCACAACTTCACTAACAAGTGTTCCCTTGAAGATGGGTAACACTTTTTGGCCAAACGTGATGGTGAAAATTCAATTTTTTTACTCATTTATTATATCAAAGCCCTCAAAGCTCATATATGCCTTGTGAATTCCAACATGCAACAAAAAAACAAACTGTAGGGATTTATGTTGTCTTTCCACTTAATTTTTAAAAAATATAATAATATTATTTAATATGACAAAATTGTGTTTAATGGTAGGTTTGTTGTTGTAAATTTCGGTAAAAGTTAATAAGTGGCTTGTGTGCACATAAAATAATTTAGTAATAAATGCATAATTTTTGAAAAAAAATATGAACATAATCTACACAAAATGAACTCGAGTGCACATGTTTTTTAAGTTATATTGGAAAATTATATATGTTATTAATTTTCGAAGTTGGTCATTGACAATTTTGATCACATTACATGCACATGTGTGTGCACGTAAACTTTTTTTTTACTGGTTACAAAAATTGAAAAACAAAAAATACTCTTTTGTAGAGGATCCATTGATCTGGGGTGAATATATTTTTCGAAATTTTTTGGTTCTGTACTTTTTATGTTTTTTATTTTTCTTTGCGTTGATTCGAAGTTGTGGGCATGGTTAAGTTGTAAGTGTAAGTATGAAAATTTAAAAAAGGCATTATGAGATGAACTCAAAAACCCATAAATTTTATGCCAATAGATGTTTCATTGTCGAATCCATCAGTATAAAGTCGTCCACCTAAGGTGCATTCTAGAGTAGGGTTTATGCCTAACAAAGAGGCCAATAAAAATAAATTTGCAAAAAAGTGGGCTAAAAACCTATTATAAATCCCTCCATCAAGCTATTAGTTCGAGCAAGGTTTTAAAATCCTTTGATCTATGTTTTGCGCGCATTTTTTAAATATCTTGATCAAGGGTTTATCTATGGTTAAACAAGAAGCTCAATTCTCTATCAAAATTTTAAATAATAAAAAAATAAACTTTGTATGAAAAAATAGTTCTAATTATTGCCTAAAAAATAAATAAAAATCATTTTACTTTTAAGGCAATTTATATTAAGCTCATGCAAAAAGATAACAAATTTTTTATGGTAAAAAAATAATTTGGACATATGATTTTTTTTCTATGTCCCAAAATTGAAATGTTAATATGTCCACCCAATATGTGTTAATAGAGTAAATAAAATAAGAATAAAAATATAACTATTAGAAAAATAATAGTAATTAGCAAAATAACATTTTTTACCATAACTTATAATCTTTTATGTTGACAAAATAAAAATAAAAACCGAAAATAATTTTTTTAATATAAATGTTATATCTTTATGTTGACAAAAAGAGCTATTAGCTCGATTGAGGATTTAGCTAAAACAAAGGTTTTTATTATAAGTTACATATTTTTATGTTGAAAAAACTCTCGAACGAGCTAGTAGCTCAACCGAGGGTTTAGCTAACATTCCATTGAGATCTGAAGCTCAATCAAGGGTTATTTAAACCCTTGATCGAGCTATTGGAAAAAGCCTTAACGAGGGCTTATTTAAACCCTCTATTGAGCTATTGGAAAAAGCTCGATCGAGGGCTAATTTAAACCCTCAATTGAGCTTTTGAAAGGTTACTCGAGGCCTTAAATAAACTTTGATCAAGATCTCATTTTAAAAAATCCATGCCCACATCTTGGCAACAACTGTTACCCATCGTCATTGAAACACCCTAGCACCAAAAACATAGATCTTCTGTTGGAAAGGTGCATGACCAATCCTCTCCCTTTACGCAAGAGCTCCCACTTTTTCTTCATGAGAAACTCTATTAGCACAAGTCTTCCAGATCATTTCTCGACAACATACTTGATCAATCCTGGCCATTTGTGTTGAGGTTCCTTATTCTTATCCCGCAATCAAGTTTATCTATGCGAACGATTGTGATCCCTCATTTTGAGGAAATATACCCCTTAATCTGGATCGTCTACATCATCTCGCACTCTGACTACATTATTATTCAAATTTGGCACTCTAGAAGGCCACAACCACATGTTGCTACTCTTTCTTATGTCACCTGGGGATAGTTCAAGCAATGAAGAGATCAAGTGGGTGACAACAACAAAAATATTTTGTCATGTCCAAATTCATCTAGCTACTGAATCTACAACAGCCTATTCATTAATGTTAACAATGTTTACTTCCTTATATCGATCTAACATATCACCGAATCAAATCAAAGAGGTATTGGTGAGATCTGTATTAACAAGTCGTGAATTTTTTTCATGCATGAGCTACCAATTATCCATGCATAGCTACCAATTATTTTTATATTCTTTTTTTCTTAATTGTTTATTTTGAATTTGGAATGACTTCCATAAAATCAATCTCGAGACTAGCTTGTCTCATCTTCGTGCAATCTAGGAAAAGCATAGGCTCTAGTCCACCCCAAATTTTAAAATATAAACACCTATCCATGCAATTAAGAGACTAGGTGTTTTTATTACTAGAATTTACAAGTGCATACCCTTCTTAGAAAGTAAACTTGGTCAACATGAGCACCTAGGGTGAATTGGCTGCCTGATGATGTAGTTAACTTAATCATGCATGAACAAGAAGTATTAGCTAGAACTGGAAATAGTTATCCTTGTCCCTTAAAAAAGAAAAACTAAAAATAGTTATCCTTGTCCCTTAAAAAAGAAAAGCTGAAAATAGTTGTCCTTGTTCCTTAAAAAAGAAAAACTGAAAATAGTTGTCCTTATCCCTAAAAAAAAAGAATTTCAGTATTGCCCCTAAGAAAAGAGGAAGAACTCCATTACGGTTGCCTTTCTTTCCTTTAAAAAAAGGGGAAGGGGTATATCTCTAGTAGGAATGCCCCTTTCCTTTAAAAAAAGGGGGAAAGGGTATATCTCTAGTAGGAATGCCCCTATCCCTAAAAGGGGAATACTCCAGTAGATCGCAATCGACTGTAAAACGCAACTAACTTAATATTAAAATTAAAAGTGATCGCCCACTTTATTATCTAGATGTCTAAACAGAGCTCTCCATTGACAGAACACTAAAATTCATTGTGTACCGTCGACAAACGCAATCGACTGTAAAACGCAACTAACTTAATATTAAAATTAAAAGTGATCCCCACTTTATTATCTAGATGTCTAAACAGAGCTCTCCATTGACAGAACACTAAAATTCATTGTGTACCGTCGACAAATATATGGCAGTGGACATCATATCTCTCAGAGCGAGACATTTATATTGAAAGTTTGATGCTTGGTTGACAATCACACCCATCTTTCTGGTAGCTGTTTTGGTTCAGCTTTATACATACATTATGGGTACAACCTTGACAGTGAGAAAAAGGAGCTGCATGAACAGAACTGTGAAACCAGCTCAGTTCTCTGGTAATTCCTGTAAAGCCGCCGACGCGCACTGTAAAAATTCAGCCAACCAGCAAAAATATAGCCTCCACTGTCCACAATCATCTCTGCCGGTTTTATCCGGGATACCTACCAAACAAAACGTAGATCCCATTCTCGATATTACGCTTACATACGTAAAAAAAATCAAATCTGTATAACCCTAAAAATTAACTCGTCTTTAAATGGCAACAATTTTATCTTGATAAATTGGACTTAGCATTCGGAGGCTCTTCGCAATATATAAAAGTTTCAATTAAAATGCAATATATATTATTTATTATCATTGAGATTCACGGTTAAGCACTAACCTGACCAATCTTAATCAATTCCTTTATGGACTAATCGTAGCCTATTTCTAATCACAAAGGGAAAAGATAATGAGATAGACATCAACTTATATTTATCTTAATTTAGAGATTAATATAAATTCAGGCAAGTTTAAGAGATGTGTATGTACTTTACATTTTTTCTGAATTTGAATTTATGATCTTCTCATATGAAATACATTTTTTTAACTATTAACCATTAAAAATCTTCCCTATATTAACATATTAACTTGGCAAGACACAAATTGGCCCTAAGTCTTGATATTAAATTGACTCAAATAAACTTAAATAATCATGAAACTACACCATAGATTATAGCACCTATGACTTAATTCTGTTTTCTATAAGTTCCATGTTTTTGAATTTCTTGTCTTCTAATAAAAAAAAAATATTTTTTAAATTATATAGTTAACTTACATTTCATTTCCTCTTTTATATCAATTTGAATTCAATTTGTACTATATTATTTATTATTTTTTATATAAACATTTAAAATAATTTAGAAATTAAAAATAAAAACTTTAAATTAAAATAAATTTAAGATAATTATAAATAAATAAAAATAATAATTTATTATCAATTATGTTATTTATTTATATCTCATTTTATCATAATAATGTTAATATATAAACATAAATAATAATAAAAAAATTAAATAAAAATTAGAATAGAAGTATTTTTATATATAGTAATTAACAATTTTAGTAAAAAATATAAATAATAAAAAAAATGATTTAACTAAAAATGAGAATATGTTAATTGAAGTTAGTGAGGAAGGATATTGATATTTTTCCATCCAGATTCAAATGAGTCAAAGATATCATAAAGTTAACTCTAACAATATATTTAATTTCATGTAGAAAATCATCATGAAAATGTTTTAAAAAATTAAAGTTGATTTATTTTTTTTAATTATTTCAGTCTCTTCTATCAATGAGAAATTAGATCATAAATATGTAATAAAGTTTTTAAGTTAATTTTTAATACAAAATTTTAATAAGAAGAAAAAATTCTTAATATAATAAAAATTTCAATGTTAATTGAAGTTAGTGAGGAAGGATGTTGATATTTTTCCATCCATCAAATGAGTCAAAGGTGTCATAAAGTTAACTCTAACCATATATTTAATTTAATGTAGAAAATCATCATGAAAATGTTTTATAAAATTAAAGTTGATCTATTCTTTTTTAATTATTTCACTCTCCTCTATCAATAAGAAATTATATCATAAATATGTAATAAAGCTTTTAAGTTAATTTTTGATACAAAATTTTTAATTAGAAGAAAAAATTCTTAATATAATAAAAATTGCAAGATTGTTATTAAAATTGTTAAAAATGTTTTAAATAAATCTATAATGTGTAAATCATATGAAAGAATAAACATAAATTTATGATCATTTTCCACATTAAAAAATCATACTCTTCTCATTCATAATGAAATTAGGATAATACATTCTACAGGTGTGCAAGTTTTACAACTTTTAAGAACGACCTTAGGTTTCTTACATTGTCCACAATTTTACAAAAAAATAAGTACATTCACAAAATAAGCATATAGTTAGCCTGTCGAATAGTCTAGAGTTCTCTAGATAGTTTCTTGTAAACCATTTCTTTCCGTAGTAATCATGCACTTTCGAGCTTCTATTTTTAAACCTTTTTTCACATTTTGTTCCTTGTGTGAAATTTAATTGACTGAAAGATGAAGCTAAAGTTTCTAGATTGTTTCCAATGTTTTGTAAAAAAAGTTTTTGATATTAATTTCCTTTCTCATATATTTTATCCATAGCTTAGAATCCCCAAAGATATTTAAAGTTTCCACTTGTTCCTCGTTTGCAATCTTTTGTTAGTATCTGTACCTCTATTTGCTTGAAAGTATATAGATACGTTCTTTGAGAGTATCTCATTTGGTAAGCTCCGTCAAAAAATCATACTATCTCTTCCTCTCCAATATAAATCTCGGATCCTTATGGGTGAATGAAATTTGAAAAGATTTGTGAATTTTATAGTGAATTTTAAGTATTTTTTAATATTTTAGTTACAACCAAACCTATTTAGTTATGAAAAACCATTTTTAGATATTAAATTTAGATTTAAACATCTTGCAAAAAAAAAATCTAAAGACATTGGAGATTAAGAAGATGAAATGGAAGATTTATTCTTATTCTTCATAATCATAAACATTTTTAATCAAAATTAAAAACAAAGTTTTCCTAAACTAAGAATGAAAAACTTTATTATTCCTATTTTTTAAACTTAATGAAAGAAAATCTTTCAAATTATAGAACTTTTATGATAAGTATTCTTATCACTCAGTATTATAGAACTATTATGATATGTATTCTCATGATTAAGTTGTATGGATTGGTATTGTAGAATACTATTAACTCATGAAGTTGTAAGTCATGATTAAGTTGTATGAATTGGTATTGTAGAATATTGTTAACTCATGAAGTTGTTAATTGATGAAGTTTTAAGACATGTAAGGGAAAAGCTAGTTTTTGAAGTAGTAAACCACTGAATTCATGATTTTTGTAACAACCATGTGACCAATTAATATGTGGAGGGCATTGTAAAACATAGTTTATTATCAATTATTTATATTTTATATTATATGTTTTATTGCATCAAGTGAAACAAGGTGCTTTATAGCCCATATGGGGGAGATGTTGTAACATTTTTTATGTAACATTTGTTACTAACAAAATAATTACAAAAATTCATGTCGGCTCATAAAATAAAAAATTATGGAAAGTACTTAAAAAAAATTCATGTTGGTTCATAAAATAAAATATTATGAAAAGTAATTAAAAAATAGATGTTTGTTTATAAAATAAAAACTTAAAACTTAAACCTGGATCTATCAATCAAGAAAGATCAAATTTCTTGAGTTTTAATTTAAAAAAAGAAATACACCTCAAGAAATTGGATCCCTCTTGGTGCTTGATAGGTTTAAGATAGATCTATGCTGGTATAGTTTGTTTATATGTTGAATATTTTCTAAGTTCAACAAACTCTATTCATTTCATTGAGATGTAACACTTCATTTAGTATGGTTTATTGTTAATAATATTATTTGTCATTACTAATAATTGTTATATATAATAATTTTTATTATACTCTAACATTGATAATAACCTTAAAATTATTAAAGATTTATGTTTGATAATAATACAAATTTGGAAGACGTCAATTTTATAAATATTCATTTTACTGCATGTTAAATTGAAAGCATAGTATCTAAAAATATCAGTAGAGTTTGGAAAGCTTATTTTGGTCTTGATAATAATTGTAAAGCCACAAAAATTTGGATTTGAAAAAAAAATATCCTCTTCGATATCCTTGTTACAGTATTGATTTTAAATAATTGCAAGGTCTAAGGTTGTAGTATTCTCAAAAAAGTTTAGATGAAATTAAGAAAATTCAGAAATTATTTATACAAAAAAAACATAAAATTAAGTGATATATACCTTGATGTCCTCCTTTTAGAAGTTGGGCTCGATCGTTAGAGAAAGGCTATGGTATGTAGAAGCACACACTATTTAGCATGATGAATGAGAGTCCCGCCCTTTATTAGATAGATCTTATTACATATACCATCACCTCATATTTAATTCTATATATAAGTCTTTCTTTGGATTATATAGATGTCTTTTGAGCCATCAATATTGTGGAAATCATTAACATACAAAGTTTAAAAATTAAATGTGGTGCAATAAAGAAAGTAAGAATAATAGAAAGTTGAATTAATTGAAAGAAAACAATAATCAAAAGATCTATATTAACTTTCCATATTTATGTGTTCAAGTAAGAATTTAATATTACCAAATTAAAAACCAATTTTGAATGTTTGATAAACTTGATTTAAAAAATTAATAAAATTTGTAACACAAATAAATCCAAGATCAAAACCATTTCGATATATAAAAATAATCAATCTGAGTTAATGGATTATATAAACCAAATCTAATATTAAGGAATATTAATCATAATTCTATTATTAAAAGATTACACAGAAAATTTTCAAAATTTATTTGGTTTCATGATGTTGTGAATTAAGAAGATCAGGAGTGTTACAAATATCCTTATCTGACTAATCCATCTATCCACTGCCTGGTCGCTTACTCGATGAGGAGAGGAGATCCAGTTGGTCGCTTACTCGTACTATCCCCACTCGTATCTAGTGTTATAGTAGGCAAAGAGGTACCAGCCTAGGCAATCCCTATACTTGTAACAATAAAAAGAGAATATCAGCAAGCCGTAACTATATAAGTTCGGTGCTTTGGCACAACTTACTAAAACAAATTGTTTTTAGTTATTTTATTTCTTAATATTACATAAATAACATATTATTTCCTCTATGTTATTTTTAGTTTTATATAAATCTTTGTTTTGCAATGAGTAAAGATTCATTTTTATTAAATAATTTTATTTTTAAGAAAATATTTTTATATTTTATTATTGATTTAAAATAATTTTTATATTATTAAAATAATATTAAACATATTTCCAAAATATTATATAATAATATGAATATTATGCATCATTTAGAGTTAAATATTATTAAATAATATTATCTTGATTTAAAAAATAATTTAAATATATACGAGTGGTTGTTTTATTTACACTTAGTTAATAATGTGACATTTACTTGTGTATTTATGGTTTTACATGTTTATAATTTTTTTAATCAATTAATAATTATTTAAGATATAATTCTAATTGTATAAAAAATATTGAGGTGTTTTACAATTTATTATAGAAACATGGCTAAATTTTTTTTAATGTGCAAAAAATTTAAGATAAAAAAATGCACTTCAAAAATATCTTTATTTAATATATCCTTATGATACTTTAATTCTAAATTTAATATTCTGAATTTAAGATAAATCTATACCAAAATATTTTTTATATTTTAAAATAAAAAATTAATAATCAACAAAATATTTAAAAATAAAACTTTACTCTCAAATCATAATGAACTTATCATACATCACTAATATCAACTTATCATACATCACTAATATCAATGTGCGGAAGCTTTGTTGAACACAGAGCCTTTGAAATATCAAGACCCGGAATAGATTATCTGAAACACACTTAGCAACATACCACGTTTAACCAGTAGCATTGAAATACCCTCTGTAACATATTTTCGACTAGCCGAACATTATTTTGTCAGCCAGCTCCTCTACAAAATTGTCCAAGTTTCGAGCTGAGGATCCGCCTTCAATGGTTGCCTTTGTAGCTATACGCCTGAGTCGCTTCATATTCTTCCTAGCCTTCTTACCTTCTCCTCCCCGCATCAACGCCTTGACGTTTTTCGCAATCTCTTTGCTGCGAATGATTTCTCCGTTGACTCCGCAGTGCTGTACATTCATAGCGATTCCAATCTCGTCTGAGGCAAGCTTACAGTTGGTGAACTGATCCGCATGAAGCGGAAACCCTAACAGCGGAACGCCCAAGCACAGACTCTGCAAAATCGAAATCCAATCACATTGCGTCAAGAATCCGCCAATGGAACGATGCGATAACAATGCCAAATGACGATCACGAGACCAGCTAGAAATAACAACACTTTTATCTTTGATCCGATCAAGAAAACCATCAGGCAAAATCTCCGATAAAGTTGCATCAGAGTTGACAGTGTCCGGAGGAAGTGCCCAGAAGAAGGTAATTCGGCTTTCAAGCAAACCGATAGCTATTTCTTCGATTTGGTTCTTGGAAACGCGGGCACAATCACCGAACGAAACATAGATGACCGAGTTTCGCTGGTTTGAATCCAACCAAGTTGATAAATCGGAGTCCAAAGCTTCATGTTTAACAAAATCCTCAGATGGCAACAATGGACCCACAGAGCAAAGCGGCGTACTAGTCTGCATCGAATACTGTATTGCTTCAGTTTCCAGCTCATAGACTGAGTTTGTGAGTACCCAGCCTGCTTCGCGAACGCTTTGGAAAGACAAAAATATGACATGGAGCATGAAGTCTGACACTTCTGTTGCCTGGAGAAAGGATGGAAGATCAGTTGGGCTCATCAATGGCACGCCTGGAATGTAATCGATGCATACTTCATCTGCTTTCACTGCAGAGAAAAAATATTACCATAAACTGAAAAAATCCTTGGAGCTGCAATATCCTGTACAGTGGCAAAAAAACTAACCCAAAAATGGAATGGACTGTGTTTTACAATATTTATTGTATTCAGAGCAGCTAGAAGCATTCGTAGTGCAGTTAGAAGCATTCGCAGTGCAGGAAAAATGATTTCATATGTGAACAGAGCAAGAAACAAACAGAAAATAGAAAGGAATTTAAGGAAGTAACTGAAAGTATTTATGCTTCAGGCATACCGTGAGCTTTAGAGGGGAAATGGCCTTTGGAAATGAGCATGTCTGAGTGATAATATATTAGATACGATGCAGTTGACTGAGTCCATAACGAGACGAGAGGAAGGTTTAATTTCTTTGCAATAAGCAGCGTCCATGGAAGAAACGAATCAGCAATAATGCAAGAGATTTTATTATCTTCTTCTGTATTCAGCCTCTGGATTACTTCCTCCACGGGTTGCATCATAGTGTTGAATGCAAACTGTAAATATCTTTCGTTGTACATTGATCTATCAAAATCCATGGCCAAGTTATCTGAAATCTCTGCAGAGCGAATGTCCAAGCCAGTTGTTTGAGCAACATTGGTGATATAAACTTGCGAATCAGATGATCCCTCCGTGGAGACAAAAGTGATAATCAAACCCTTGGAGGCCAACTTGATACAGAGATCCGCCATGGAAAAGCTATGGGACTCTAAGGGGTAAGGAATAGCGAGAGCGTGGATAAGGCCAGCCATCTTGACTCTTTGTCAGTTACTCTCGTCCTTCCTATATATAAATATATATCTCCACCTGTATATGAGAAGTAAACAAATGTGGTAGGTAGTTCAAACAGACTTACTCACATCATGTACGACCGAGAGTATGTGTAAAAGGCAGGCCATAGCTTTTAAGTTTACATATTCGCTATAGAATCATATACGACCGAGAGTATGTGTAAAAGGCTAGCCATAGCTTTTAAGTTTGAATCATAATCACAAATACATAGAGCCTTAAACCCTAACTTGGAATGCAGTATTCTTAACTTCACCAAGTTTCTATCTTCGAAGTTGGAAATTTACTCTAGTATTAATATTTATTTCAAGCAGTTTCATGTTTTACTCATCACCTTTACAATGTTACGATCCAATGCATGGTTTCCATTGTTTGAACTTTTTCTTCCTCCACTAGAACGTTAGTATCCAATGCATGGTTTCCATTGTTGGAACTTTGGCTAAGATGTGATGCTTCCTCCACTAGATAATAAGGGAGCATCATATCTTACCACTATTAATTGAGGCAAGATTTAATTAATCGATTTCTTACCACTAGTAGTCCTACGAATTGAACTTGATTCGATAATATAATACCCAATCCTTATTTGGGTCAAAGAATTCACATCTCTCATTGATAATATTCCAATCTCTATTATATTATCCAAAACTTTATTATGCACTATGAGAGAAGACATTATCACTCATAACCAGTCAACATAAAGCTTCAAAATAAAAATGATATGATTTCAATCTAGCCAAGCTTATGAATCCGAATATATATAATTTATATCCAAATTGATAAGAAACTTTAAGTGTAAGAAAATAGAGGGGGCCTATCGATCAAGAACATGTGTTTCCTCCGAGGAGGTCATTGGTTCAAATCTGGAGGAGGGTAGGGTAAGTACATCTCCATAGACATTTCAAATCAATGGGTGGAGGGGGTCCTTGTCCCACAAACAAGGGGGTCTCATACACCAATTTGATACAATAATTCTTGACAAAATCATTCATACCCTTATATCTCTTTAAATAGGCTTCCTAGATCCAAAAACCTAACCACTTCACATGGCCAAACAATTAATAAGTACCAACTTCATATTGGGTCTTAATTAATAGATAAACCCTTTTTACATTGATAGTTGACTACTGACTCCCCAGCCTTATTCTAGAGAGAAGGTCATATACATTACATAACTAACTCCTAATGTAAAGCAAGTGAGAGTATTACCCTCACCTACCCTTCCCCTTCAAAAGAAGCATTTTCCTCAACACTTTTAAGGCATGGAAATTGTTGTAACTATTAGTTGGTTCCCAAGTTGCATCTTTTGCCATCATATATCTCCACTGTATCAAAAATTATTTGATTGTACACCTATGCAATTGCCATTCCCTAGAATCCAAGACTGTTGTCAGCTAAATCCAAATGGAGCCTTCCTCATCCAATTTTGGTAAGTCGTTATTTCCTTTACAATTAGAACCCACCATTTTTTTTAGGAAAGAGACATGAAATACTGGGTGAATCTTGGAGTGATATGGTAGACTGAGCTTGTAGGCCACCTGTCCAATGCACTAGAGGATTGTGTAGGGTGCATAGAACTTTGGATCTAGATTATGGTGTAGTTGAGACTTGACATATGTTTGTTTATAAGGTTGGAGATGAAGAGACACATGATCCCATACATCAAACAAATGATTAGAGCGACCTTGATCTATTTGTTGTTTCTTTCTATTTTGAACCATAATCAGATTGTCCTTAAGGGTGCAAATAATAAATTCTATAGTGCAAAGTACGTTTTCCATGGATTGAACCCTTGAGGTGCTTGGAAAATAGGAAATCACTAATCATAGATTTTTTCCATACACTACTTAATATGGTGTCATCTTGGTGGAGCCATGATAAGTGATATAATACCACCACTCAACTAGAGGAAGCCATTCATCCTAGTGGTGTGGTCTGTCAAACACAAAGCATTGCAAGTAGGGTTCAAAGCATTTATTCACTGCTTTTGTTTGACCATCCTTTCACAACAAAATTTGAACCCAAAATACGACTAGAAAATCTGATGAATTCGGACGAAATTGATTGTGTCATCAGATTTCACCTTTAAAATTACAAAATTTTGATCAAATTTGTTTTAATTGATACCTGGCATTGTCAAATATCCAACGAGTTTCGTCGGATAACTGACATATGGAGTATAATGATACCTATGATAATATCGTCATATTTCCGACGAACATTAAATTTTGGAAAGTATATATTATGGAAACATTCCAGCATGTTGGCTATACAAGCGACAGTTTCCGGAAATTATATTATTCACACGTACTATTTTCCGTAAAAGAATACACAATTATTTCAATTGTTTTTGTGATTAAAAATAGTGAAGTGTGGATCTTGATTTTTTAAGATCGATAATATTCATTCAAGCCCTTTATGAGAAAATGTCAAATAATAATATTCCTGATCCACACGAGCAAAATCGACAATTGCTTTCTAGATTGTGGGATGGACTGAAAAGAAAGGGTGATGGGAAATGTTATTGTCCATGTAGTCAATGCAGGGGCTTTAAAAGGAGAACAATAAAGATTACAACAGCCAATAAACATTGTAGGTGTTAGAATATTGTGAACATATGAAATAATATCATAACATAGTACAAACTAGGGAAAGCATTACTAGTCTATCCTTTTATCTACCAAGAAACGTAAAGCATGAAATAAAATTGGAGAAAAAAGAAGAACAAGAGAACACCGATATAGGTGGTTTACCCAATATGGGCTACGTCCACGTGAAGGGTTGAATCTTCCATTATTATGCAAATAGATCTCCAATATTACATGGCATCATCACATATGCATCACATCAAGCTCCATCACTCAATCATGTCACAATCATGTGTGTACAAATGACATACACAACATGTGATGTGTGATGAACTACAATCAGCACATACCCAAAAGGGTCTCCTTCAACTCTCTTTTATACCAAGAGGTTTGGATTACAATACATCCCATAACACATGTGGGATAAAAGAATTTCCTCCTCTTTATATAGAGAATGGTTACAAATGATATAATTGCAATTATGCATGTGGGATAACTCTATTTTATAACATTAGAGTTGTTTTATGCCTTTAATTGATATTTTACCAGTATATCACATAAGTCATCATTAGATATCCTAACACTCCCCTTAATGATGACTGGGAGAAAGAAGACAATTGGAAGGAAGTTGGAAAGACACCAACATCCCCCTTGATGACAACTTCCAGAATGATCCATAAGATGCGAATAAAAAACACTTCACCTCATGGATTTGATGAAGAACAACTGCTTCTCACTGAAACATGAAATTGCACATGAACCAAGTTGTATGATGAAATACCAACAACAAGATTCCTAGATCACCACAAGAATCGTCAGAACCATAACTGATAGCTGAGGAACTCTGATATAACATCCACACCAATGTAGAGATACCTTCTGACAGCTGATACAATAGAACGTGTATCTAATAACACCACAACAGTGTACAAAATACCCAGATGGCCAATATACATGCGGATAGAAGACATTCTTCCAATCAAGGTGCAATATAAATATCTGTAGAAGACCTAAAACATCAAAGAAACAAGACCCCAATGGTGTATACATCGAAAATGATATCATAAATATGAACATCATGACTTTAACAGTAGAAGATGGATGTCCATCATACAACATTACTGAAATATGATAGAACATGATAAAATTCAACATTGCATTCCTTCTTAAGAGGAACAATGCTGAAAAACTAGAGATCCAAAACCATCATATGCTTAAACAAGGAAGGAATATCATAAGCAAGCTATCCCACAACATGGATAACGAATCTACACAAAGGAACTTCCAAGAATAAAGCATATAAAAAACATGATAAGCTCAAAAGACATAAGATATGATCAAATTATATTGCTCAAGAACATATAAATAAATGATGTCGCTTCTATGCAAGACCATATAAATTTGAGCAAAAGATTATAAAAAAGGATATGACATGATATAAAAGATGGAGGAGCATAAACATGAGTGAGCATAATAGGTACCAAGATAGAATAATGAGCCAAGATTTCACTTAAATATATGAACAAATTTAGTCATCAAGCAACTAATCTTAAGCATAGGTGTATTTTTTATTAGCATTATGTTAATATGCAAGAGATGAATGCCCTAAAAATGGCAATGCTTCCATATATGAACATTAGAGAGAAAAAACACATGTCAATGTTTCCATATAAGAACGTTAGAGACAAGTAGGAACAAGATAATCTCTGCAATCATAAGAATAGAAATCCCATTGCAACAAGAACAAGGTGCTCATGACAAATATTTCAAGATTATAAGATTGCTCAAAGCCATATAAATATTGAGTAAAACATGATCGAAATAAACATGACATGATATATATGAAAATAAATCAAAATGTTTAATATGATCAACATATAGAAAATTATGATCAACTCATGATATCACTTATAAAAAAATTATGAAATGACAAGTCACTAATGGTCTTGATCATGGGTTCATTTCTTGTTAACACTATGTAAATATGCAAGAGATGAAATGCCCTGGAAATCAGTCAATGCTTCCATATAGGAACGTTAGAGAAAAGCAACACATGTCAATGCTACCATATAAGAATGTTAGAGACAAACAACACAAGAACTAGATACAATCTCTGCAATACATGAAAAATAAACTATATCCCAATTAAAGAACTTATGACAAGCCAACAATATGATACCACATAGATTCAACAAAATTGATTTTTCTCAAGAAATTAATTAGCAAGAGCAAATAATGACCATAAAGAGATTGTTTATAAAAACAATGAAATTGCTTTTACATAAAGTTCAACAATAACATATAAAAAAAGAAAATAATAATCACAAGATAACACATATAGAAGCATCATTATCATTATTAGAAGAGCGAGACCATGCTAGAATATTGAGCAAAACAATTCATCAAATAAAACAATAAGATCACTTATAGAAAGGAAAGTATAGCCATCAAGCAACTAAGTCCTAAGCATAGGTTCATTTCTTGATGTCACCATTACCATACTAGAGATCCATGCCCCTGAAAATGTCAAAACATCTTCCACACAAAGAAAGTTAGAGACATAAACAAGAATATAGCAACATCTGTAAACATGATGAATAAGAACATAAACCCTAATGTAAAGAGATCAAGAAACTCATGAAAATTTTTTCAAGAAAAGAGATGAATAAAAAAATGAATTTTTTGCCCCAAAACTGAAGCCCAACAACTATTAAAAGACGGATCTGTCACTCTACAGTACAAAACCAAAAGCAAAAAAAATGAAAAATTTAAAATGACCACAACTCGGTCAATCTTTCACGGAATATTTATTATAACCTGTTTTCTGAAATGGAGAAGTTGTTCTACATCCACCCTTGCAAACATAACAGAAATTTGTGCACTCAATCAAAAGATATTTGCTTTGCAGTCAGTGCGGTCGTCACCTAAAAAACTGAAAAATCGCTAAATTTAAAATAGCGACATCTCCACCATCCGAACTCCAAACTAGGAGATTTGTTTTTTGAAATTGAGTATTTTTGTGAGAGGAACTCAGATCTGCAAATTCTTTTTTTTAAATCTACACAGAAAGTGTTAAAAAATGATATGAATGTTGTTGCCCAAATTTACATTAAACACTTCTCCACAAGGGTTAGGGTTTGAAAGAAAAAAATCAAATATGTAGAATAAAGCCCAGATCTGAAATAATACCACATGGGTATTATAGATCGGGTCCCCAAACCACAAAAGATAAAGAGCCCAAGTAAAATCATGAACATATGTTGCTTAAAAAAAAAAAAAATTACCAATGAAGGTAGAGCATAGCAACCTGCTCTGATACCATGTTAGAATATTGTGAACATATAAAATAATATCATAACACAATATAAACTAAGGAAAGCATTACTATTCTATCATTCTATCTACCAAGAAACATAAAGCATGAAATAAAATTGAAGAAAAGAGAACAAAAAAAGAACATCGATATACGTGGTTCACCCAATATGGGCTACGTCCATGGGAAGGGTTGCATATTCCATTATTATGCAAATAGATCTCCAATATTACATGGCATCCTCACATATTCATCACATCAAGCTCCATCACTCAATCATGTCACAATAATGTGTGTACAAATGACATACACAACATGTGATGTGTGATGAACTACAATCAACACATATCCAAGAGAGTCTCCTTCACCTCTCTTATATACCAAGAGGTTTGGATTACAATACATCCCATAACAAATGTGGGATAAAAGAATTTCCTCCTCTTTATATAGAGAATGGTTACAAATGATATAATTGCAATGATGCATGTGGGATAACTCTATTTTATAACATTAGAGTTATTTTATGCCTTTAATTGATATTTTACCAATATATCACATAAGTCATCATTACATATTCTAACAGTAGCAAACATGGACACGCTAAGGGGGAACCTGAATATCATCTATTTGTAAGTTTTTCACTATATATGTCTTTATATTGATTGCTTTCGTAAATGTATGTATTATTTTAATACTTCTTATACTAACTAATATCTATTGATGGCTTCATGTAATTATAAAGGAAAGGCATTCTATGGCATATCATCCGAAGGACATGCTTTTAGAACAAGTACTGGAGGAACATGGAGATATGAATAATGGAGACCAAGTTAATGATCATATTGAAGAAGATGATCATACTGATAACATAGTTGAAGATGATGGTACATATACATTGCTCCATGATACATTTAATGTTAGAATGGATGATGATGATGATGATCATGAGAATGATGACTTTGATGATGTTCATGAATTACCTCTTCTTGAGAAGGCATTCAAACCCCTTTATGAGGGATCCAACACAAAACTTCTCTCTGCTTTATTTTTTATAATGAACTTGAAGGTTATGAATGGTCTTTCAAACACATCAGTCACATGGATGTTAAGGTATGTAATATATTCCATCACATATATATGATCGCGCTAAAGGTTATCATTGTTCATCTAATAATTTTATTTTTAATTCATAAGTAAAATTAATACGGATGAAATGTGTTTCATTAATATTATTTATATATTATATTAACTAGATTTTTATTTTAATTTGTTGTAGCTTGATAGTTGAATTTTTGTTAACATCGTCAAATATTTTACCTCGCACATATCGAGATTTATTTGTCATCATGAAAGAAATCAGAATGCAGTATGGAGCAATTCATGCATGCCTCAATGACCATGTTATATATTATAATCAGCATGAATTTGAAACAGAATGTCTCAAATGTCATATCAGTAGATATCAAACAAATCAAGTAACAAAAAAGGTGTCTCGCAATGTTCTTCGTTATATTCCCATTCTTGCACGTTTACAATGACTATTAAGGTGGAAAAAAATAGCACAATTTATGGATTACCATGCATGAAACAGAAGTCAGGATGACATTAGTTGAATGCCTGCAGATGGGTCTGCATTTAGAGATATGGAGGAAAAATGGCCTCACTTTAAAGAAGAGCCTCGTAATTTTAGGATTTTTTTGGCAACAGATGGTGTCAATCCATTTGTAGAGATGAGATCCATTTACTCGGTGTGGCCTATTTTTGTTATCAACAATAACATTCCTCCATGGTTGACAATAAAGAGGGAGCACATAATGTTGGCAATGATTAGTCTAGGTATGTGTCTACAACTTTTTTTTTAATGTAGTGGCATCTAATTTGTCGTATTTTGTTGCGTAATGTCATATATATATATATTCTCTTGTGTATCGTTTATATATCTAAATTATTGTAACAATTATATATTTTATATGTTCAAATCAATCAGGTAAGTACCAAGTTAAAGATATGAATGTATATATCGAACCTCCTATTGATGAGCTACTAAAGTTATGGAATGGCATCACTATGTATGATGTATCTAGACCAATACAACAAAGGCAATTTCAATTCCATGCAATGCTTGTATGGACAATACATGATGCCCCAGGGTTAACCCATTTTTGCGGTTTGTAATTATAAGTTCCACTTTAATTGCATTTAATTTTATGAACTAGTTAATATATTATGCACACATGTTTTTTTAAATAATCCATTCATTTTATATATAATTATAATTCACATAGATAATCCATCTCTTTATGTAGGTCTTCACACAAAGGGAAAATTTGCATATCCAGTTTGTAGTCCTAAGATCAAATCTTGTCATTCAAAAAGTTTAGGAAAGGAGGTGTTTGATGAGCATATGCACTTCCTCTCTAAGAATCATAGGTATCGAAGTATCGAAAAACATATGTTTAATGGGAAGCAAGATACTGCATTAAAACTGTAGAAAATGACACCTCACCTTTGGACATTACAATATAATTGAAATCGTCAAGGTACATATGAATCATCATATATGAAATGTTATTTATTTATTTTTATTGTGTGTTGTTTACTCTAATTGACATTGATTTCTATAATTTCTTTATAAATTATGATTCATGATGGTCGTCGTGATCATGAAGGAATTAATGGGCTTCCACGAGGAATGAAAAATTATCCTAAACAATTTAGTAGGTTTCCCTACTATGAGCACCTACAAATTTCTCATCTATTTGATACAATGCATATCAAAAAGAATGTGACTAGAACATAATGGAAAATATTGGATGGAAGGAGTGAGAAAGAAAAAATTGTCAAAATTTGCAATGGCATTCAAAAATCCAACCATGCAATGAAAGATGTCATTCAATTTCATAGAAACGGATACAAAATTAATATAAACTCACTTCCATGGATGTTAACGGAGCAACAAAGTAATGTTGTAAAAGAAGTCATGTGAAAAATTAAATCTCTCACTGTATTTTGTTCGAACATGAAGAATATCATAACAAAGAAAGGTGATTTTGTGGGGGTGAAAATGCGTGATTCGCATATATTCATGAAGGTAATTACGCTGAAGGCGTATTTTAAGGGAGTGGTTCCTCTCGCCCCTTCATTGTTTGTTGACGACGAATGAGGAGTCGCCCCCTATCATCAATTTAAGATGATGTTTGAC
Source organism: Larix kaempferi (assembly GCA_027924585.1). Lineage (NCBI taxonomy): Eukaryota > Viridiplantae > Streptophyta > Pinopsida > Pinales > Pinaceae > Larix > Larix kaempferi. The sequence goes on from BSBM01000455.1 coordinate 103,050, forward strand.
TGAATTAGGCATAACTTCTTTCACTCTGTCATAATCACATAATCGGTCGATCCACGCGCTTAAGATTTCCTGGCATTACAAACAAGATTATTGACATTGTAGTCGCATCTTCTCATAAAACATTGTGCTGAATTCTTCCGCTTTTACATCTACTTGAGGAGAGCAGAGATCATTTGGGGGGGACTCGGGAGACTCACCAACATGGGATTACTGTTGTTGTGGTTTTTGATCAGTAATACTAATAACGATTTTTCTTCCATTTTGGTCTTCATTTGCGGTGGTAAAAAAACAGGGAAGAGATTTCAAGAGAAGAAAATGAAGATGATCATCCCATGATTTGTTCTCATTACCCTTCACGGGAGTGCTGCTGCAAGAAAACTCCAGTTCGCAATGAAAAATTGAACAGCACACGATCTTAAGATACCGTTTTTGTTTTCAATCTCTTGATGACTACCCTCTACAGATAATGGATTCTCATCGTTATCTTTTGCAATCGTTTCGTTGTAACTCATTTTCTCATCATCACAATCATCAATCTCGCTGCACTGTAAAATGACCTTCTCCAAATATGTTGATCCTTCATATTCAACATATTTACTTATTCTGATCCATTGGCACAACATTTTGAGAGGAGTTTTACTTCTTCCCTCAAGATCCACAACAATGGTGGATTCAGAGGAGATCGAGAGCACCGAAGAAATATATAAGCATTTGGTAAACTGAATGAATGTGTAGGAAGGTGTTGAGATATTGTAACTTCAAAGAATATTATAATTGTACTTTTGTATATCCGGAGATGTTTATTCCTCCGTCAGAATGTGGTAACCCGGGTTATTAGACTTCCCTAGTGGAGGTCGGCCCTTTATGTGTTATGTGGGTCAAAGGGTTATTAGACCACCCTAGAGGGGTCGGCCCAGTTAGTTGTAATGGGGTATTTAACCCATTGGTTAAATACGAGCCTACGTGTACTTGTGTAAAATACATATCAGTGAAGTGTATAAATAGAGGAGGTGTGTTCCTCATTTGACACAGTCACTCACTTGAGAAAGGCGCATTTGTGGAGGAGAGGTCTGCTATGGAGGAGAAGGAGCTTATGCTCAGGGTTTGCATCTTTGTATATTGCTGGTCATCTATATTGAGGAAGCTTTGCTGGGTTTTCTACCCCATGAGGGTTTCCCAGGATAAATCTCTGTCTCTTGTTTTTATGTTATGCTTGTTGTTTCTTCAGTGATCCTGTATATGCTATTATTGTGAAATGGAATGTAATGCTGCTATTTTCTGTCTTAGCATATTGAATTTTAACATGGTATCAGAGCTAACCTGAAGGAAGACAAGGTATGTCACTAAAGACACTTGCTTTACTTACGACAATTTGAAGGTTAGGGTTTTACATAGCAAAAACCAGTCATCGTAGCACTTTCGCTATAAATCCGTTTTGGCGAAGTTTTCGGATCTGAAATTGTTACAGGACGAAGCTAAGATCTCCAGGTACCTTGTGTCCAAAGGACAACCTCTAATTCGTTGTACTTGTGATTTATGATCTGTACAATATAGGGTTTCTGCCTCTTCCAGATCTGAGTCAAAATCAGGTGACCTTGGGAAAAAGGTCATAACTTGGGCTAGGAAGCTCCAAATGAAATTTCATGAAATGTGACAGGTAGTATACAGACTGTACTATCTCAGAAAACGTTTTCAGAGGCCGAAGTTGAACCAATGACACGTGGCACGCCGTACAAGTTTGCTCTCCTGTATTATCCCATAAACAGGTCACGTTGCGACACTTGGCATAACTCTCTCTCAGAGAATCCAATTGAGGTCATACCTGTCAGGATGGAAATATAACAGGCCGAGATATCTCAAAAAACTTTTTCAGAGGCCGAAGGTCAAACAGTGACACGTGGCACGCCGTACAAGTTCGCTCTTCTGTATTTTCCCAAAACAGGTCACGTTGCGACATTTGGCATAACTCTCTCTCATAACATCCAATTGAGGTCAGACCTGTCAGGATGGAAAACTAACAGGTCAGGCTATCTCAGAAAACTTTGTCAGACCCTGTGGATCAAAAATTTTGGAGTTACACCAGAAACAATCAGGTACATATTTCTGTCAAAACAAAATTATTTTTTGGTACCTTCATTCATGGCTTCCGGAATTTAGGGCTTTGAAGAAAGTTGGAATTTTTGTAATCGGAGACCACGGCTGGATGATACTCATAAAAATAGAAATTTAGAGACCAAGATCAGAATTTTTGGTTGGGCAGAAGGCCGGGCTTGATTAGACCCTAGTTCGGGACTTTGATTAGAAAAGTGGAAAATTAGGGCTTCTGTAAAAATGGGAATTTTTGAAATCTGTGACCACGGCTGGAAGCTCCTCAGATAAATAGAAGCTTAGAGCTTTGGATCAAACTTTTTGATGGGGCAAAAGAGTGGGCTTCATCAAACCCCAGTTCAGGGTCACGTCCAGTGAATCCGAAAGTTTCAAAGGCAAAATTGAGGAGTAAAACTTTGCAGTTTTCAAATTCTAAATATATCAGTTTGATCACCTCATCAAGGCGCATATTTCTATCCTTTCGGAAGTTTGAAATTCAAAGTTTGAATTTTTGGGGTTTCTCTGACAAACCCATATCCAGCTCCAGGTCCAGTTCTTGCAAATCAAGTGGATAGGGTTAATCATAGAAGAAGATGGATTGGTCACCTACATAAGTGAAGGAGTTCATGTTTCAGAGGGAGATGAGGCTAAGGCTTTACATAAGGAGATTACAAGCGATCTCGATAGGTTCTAGCTCAGGATCTCTAAATCATTGAAGAGGTTGTTTAGGTATGTTGTACATAACCAAGTAGGTATACTAATCCAGGTATGTTTCCCATGAATCTTACCTTGTGTTAAGATCCCTTATATAAGTATACTTGAAATGATTGGTTATGCTTATTCATAAAGTTAGTAATCAAGGGATTATGCATATTATATCTTTTATCAATGATATGCATGAGTAAAAGAAGACTTCCCTGAAATCTTGAATAATAATGTTTATTAACTATAATCATGACTATACGTTTTCAAGATTATTTAGTACTATAATGTTTTGATAGCATATACTAATGAGTGTATGTTTGTGTATGAGATCATGAGGATGACTCTTGAGCATGCTCAGTGGTACAGAATGAATAGAAGTTCAAAAGACATACAGAAGATCAAGCGGGAGGCAGCCACACAAACATAAAAGATAAGTATTTGAGTTGCTATTTGAAATAGTAATGATATTGCCTGCATGCATATTTGTGTTCCTAGAATATATAATGCTGAGTGTAAACATTCATAGAGCATTGAACAGTATACAACTAATGTGCATATGTTTGGACAAACATTCCATTGTTGCTTGTCTAGAATGAAACCTCTTTGCTGACATGCTGAGAGTTGTGCACACTCTCGATAGTATGTTCTGGTAGAGATGGAAGGCATCTAGATAGCCACTGTATGCATACAGGATATGGGAAAGTGTTGTGCCAAAGTATTGGTCAAAATAGTTGCATCACTATGTAAATGATATCTGTATGCATAATGGGTTATCTTTTGATGATTATGAAGTATTACTAATCATGTACTTAATTTTGATTTGTAGGAAAGGTCATGAAGAATGATGGACACCGTACAAGTGGTGGATGTTCAAAAAAGAATATTTACAAATCAAACAAAATATAGAAGGCTCATGGCTAGAAGATTCTCTTAGAAAGGGGAAGAGAATCACGACAAGATGTTTGCTCCAAGTATGGTGTAATTAAAGAAGAAGTATGAATCAGGTTCTGTATAGGTACCTAGGATCGATAATAATTTGATAAGCTTAATGATCACCATGGGTGATGTGGATCTCAACCTTTGCTACAAGGTTGAATATGATACACATATGACATGGATGCAAGAAGGAACTCACCACAGAGTTCGAATGATATTGAGGCTCATATCAGTAGACCCATCTAACGAGAGATGGCACAGATAGATATGCAGAAATTCATTCAATGCAGAAATGAAAAATGAAAGATCTCAAATTGATGCTTTACTTCCTAGGTCCGGAAGTATAGCAAGGCTCAGAAGGAATATTTCTCAACCAGGGAAAGTATGACGAGAAATATGACTTGAGGTGTTGGAATGGCCACTCTTATGGATTCCAACTTGAAGCTGTTAGGGGATAACTCATCAGAGTTAGTGGATATAGCTCTGTACAGTCAAATTATTGGGTCTTTGATATATCTAACATATACTAGGTTAGATATATGCTTTGTTATGAACACCTTGAGTTAGTATCTAGTGGAAACTAGATGTGTTTACCTGATAGTTGCAAAGTATGTGATGAGGCACATAAAGGACACGATAGAATTTGATCTATGCTATCTTGAAGATCATGACTTCAGATGGCTATTCAGATTCTGTTTGGGCAGGAAGTGTATCAGACAAGAAGAACACATTGAGAGGATGTTATTGTCTGGGTTTAGCCATGATCTCGTGGTTTAGCTGGAAGCAGTCTAGTGTGGCTCTCAGCACAAGCGGAATATATGGCTGCTTGCTCTGCTAGTTGTGAAGAAGTTTGGCTTTAAGATTGTTTGACTTAGAGATAGAACCAACTGAGATCCTATGTGATAATTAGAGTTGTATCAAGATGACATAGAATCTAGTGTTCCATGATAACTCAAAGAACATAGGGAAATAACAAGATATGACATAGAAAGGAACTCTAAAAGTTTGAATTTGTAACAGGTTACCGTTGTACTAACCAAGCCTCTACGTCAAGTGAAGAAGTTACCAACCAAACCTCTGTCTCGAGTGAAGTTTGAATACTTCCGAGACAAGCTTGGTGTAGTTCAAAAGGACCCTCCTCGAAAGGGGGAGTAGTATAGTCACTACTGATGAGATTGTCTCATCAAACAACAAGGTCGTTGATGAGGTAACCTGTTCTCTACACCCAGTTACTTAGAAATATTTAGATTTAGGACTCTTATACTTAGAATACTTAGCCTTACTTATACATGCTTTTGATGATAGATGTATTGGTGAGAATACATGCTAGATGTATACATGTTTTGGTGTGATGTATACATGTTTTGATGTATTAGTAAGAATACATGCTAGTTGTGATGTATACATGTTTTGATATTAGATGTATTAGTAAGAATACATGCTAGTTGTGATGTATACATGTTTTGGTGTGATGTATACATGTTTTGGTGTATTAGTAAGAATACATGCTAGTTGTGATGTATACATGCTTTTGATGTTAGATGCTTTTGATGATTAGATGTATACATGCTTTTGATGATAGATGTATACATGTTTTGATGATGATGATACATGTTGTGATTATACATGTTTTGATGATGATGATACATGTTGTGATTATACATGTTTTGATGATGATGATACATGTTGTGGTTATACATGTTTTGATGATGATGATACATGTTGTGGTTATACATGTTTTGATGAGGATACATGTTCTTGATGAACATGTGAAGGGATTGGATCATCCCTGGACTTTCAGTCCTAAAGAGAACCGTAGACGTGAGGTCTCCGAGAATGAAGTCCTTAGTGGACAGTTGAGGGGATTGGATCATCGCTGGACTTTCAGTCCTAAAGAGAGCCGTAGACATGAGGTCTCCGAGAATGAAGTCCTTAGTGGACAGTTGAGGGGATTGGATCATCCCTGGACTTTCAGTCCTAAAGAGAGCCGTAGACGTGAGGTCTGCGAGAATGAAGTCCTTAGTGGACAGTTGAGGGGATTGGATCATCCCTGGACTTTCAGTCCTAAAGAGAGCCGTAGACGTGAGGTCTCCGAGAATGAAGTCCTTAGTGGACAGTTGAGGGGATTGGATCATCCCTGGACTTTCAGTCCTAAAGAGAGCCGTAGACGTGAGGTCTCCGAGAATGAAGTCCTTAGTGGACAGTTGAGGGGATTGGATCATCCCTGGACTTTCAGTCCTAAAGAGAGCCGTAGACGTGAGGTCTCCGAGAATGAAGTCCTTAGTGGACAGTTGAGGGGATTGGGATCATCCCTGGACTTTCAGTCCTAAAGAGATCCGTAGACGTGAGGTCTTCGAGAATGAAGGGATTGGGATCATCCTTGGACTTTCATTCCTAAAGAGAGCCGTAGACGTGAGGTCTTCGAGAATGAAGGGATTGGGATCATCCCTGGACTTTCAGTCCTAAAGAGAGCCGTAGACGTGATTTCTCCGATAATGAAGGGATTGGGATCATTCGTGGACTTCGGTCCGAAAGAAGAGCCGTAGACGTATGTCTCCGATAATGAAGGGATTGGGATCATTCCTGGACTTCGGTCCGAAAGAAGAGCCGTAGACGTTTGTCTCCGATAATGAAGGGATTGGGATCATTCCTAGACTTCGGTCCGAAAGAAGATCCGTAGACGTATGTCTCCGATAATGAAGGGATTGGGATCATTCCTGGACTTCGGTCCGAAAGAAGAGCCGTAGACGTATGTCTCTGATAATGAAGGGATTGGGATCATTCCTGGACTTCGGTCCGAAAGAAGAGCCGTAGACGTTTGTCTCCGATAATGAAGGGATTGGGATCATTCCTGGACTTCGGTCTGAAAGAAGAGCCGTAGACGTATGTCTCCGATAATGAAGGGATTGGGATCATTCTTGGACTTCGGTCCGAAAGAAGAGCCGTAGACGTATGTCTCCGATAATGAAGGGATTGGGATCATTCCTGGACTTCGGTCCGAAAGAAGAGCCGTAGACGTTTGTCTCCGATAATGAAGGGATTGGGATCATTCCTGGACTTCGGTCCGAAAGAAGAGCCGTAGACGTATGTCTCCGATAATGAAGGGATTGGGATCATTCCTGGACTTCAGTCCGAAAGAAGAGCTGTAGACGTATGTCTCCGATAATGAAGGGATTGGATCATTCCTGGACTTAAGTCCGAAAGAAGAGCCGTAGACGTATGTCTTCGATAAAGATAGGACTGGATCGTCCCTGGACTTCGGTTCAAAAGGTACATGACTGGTTTACATCATTCCTTGACGATGCCGATGATCGTGTGATGACGATGCTGATGATCGTATGATGACGATGCTGATGATCGTGTGATGACGATGCTGATGATCGTGTGATGACGATGCTGATGATCGTGTGATGACGATGCTAATGATCGTATGACGATGCTGATGATCGTGTGATGACGATGCTGATGATCGTATGATGATGATGCTGATGATCATGTGATGACGATGTTGATCATCGTGTGATGATGATGTTGATCGTGATGCTGATGACGATGTTGATAATCGTGTGATGATGACGCTGATGATCATGTGATGACGATGTTGATCATGATGCTGTTGATCGTGTGATGATGATGTTGACCGTGATGCTGTTGATCGTATGATGACGATGCTGTTGATCGTGTGTTGACGATGCTGATGATTGAGTACTATCAACTCTGATGATGTTGATGTTCCAGTATTGAAGATGTTCCAGTAACTGGTTGAGTTACTGATGATGTTGAGAAAGCTTCCAATGATTTATAGATGTATCATGTATGATGTTGATGACTCCTTGCTCTTGAAGGTGCTGTTATAATATCCTTCTTGTTAAGGGGGAGTGTTGAGATATTGTAACTTCAAAGAATATTATAATTGTACTTTTGTATATCCGGAGATGTTTATTCCTCCGTCAGAATGTGGTAACCCGGGTTATTAGACTTCCCTAGTGGAGGTCGGCCCTTTATGTGTTATGTGGGTCAAAGGGTTATTAGACCACCCTAGAGGGGTCGGCCCAGTTAGTTGTAATGGGGTATTTAACCCATTGGTTAAATACGAGCCTACGTGTACTTGTGTAAAATACATATCAGTGAAGTGTATAAATAGAGGAGGTGTGTTCCTCATTTGACACACTCACTCACTTGAGAAAGGCGCATTTGTGGAGGAGAGGTCTGCTATGGAGGAGAAGAAGCTTATGCTCAGGGTTTGCATCTTTGTATATTGCTGGTCATCTATATTGAGGAAGCTTTGCTGGGTTTTCTACCCCATGAGGGTTTCCCAGGATAAATCTCTGTCTCTTGTGTTTATGCTATGCTTGTTGTTTCTTCAGTGATCCTGTATATGCTATTATTGTGAAATGGAATGTAATGCTGCTATTTTCTGTCTTACCATATTGAATTTTAACAGAAGGAAGGCTATATGGATGGATTTGGCCTTTCCATCTAGTTATTCAACCCATGAACATCTCTTTCTAACAACAAAAGAAATAACTCTCCTCCACCTTCAAGCTCCATAGAAGCCATTACTTGGAAAAGCAACATCTTATATCCAAAATTGAGAATGAAACCCTTAAATTGCAGGAAGAGTTGTAGCAAAGGATTAAAGAAATTGACAAAGGAAAAGCCTCCCGGGAAACGTTGCTCCAACAAGTACTAAAAATGCAGTAGGAGCTCAAGCTCGAAAGCATGAAACAATGCCTTCAAGCTTTAGAGCTTGAGAGTGAAAAATGTACAAAGGTCTGAGGGCTCAATATGATGAACTATTCTTAGCTTGAATGGTATCAACACAGAAAAGAATTTGTATGGAAAGAAAAATCTACAAAATGAAAGCCGCATTACTCCAGATAATCTGAAGTAGACAAGCTTATATGGTAAATCAATGTTTGTAATGTTTGATTCCAGTTTCTTTATCATACTAACTCATTCTTTCTGGGGATTTGAGAGAATATAATTATGTGTGGAAATATAGATTATTAGGCACCTAAAACTGGAATTGGAGAAGCAAGGATAATTTCCAAGCAAAAAGAGGTTGGAAGCAATGCGAATGGAAACCCTGAGGGAGCAGATCAGTTTCAGGACAATTCAAGTTTTCAAAATAAGTTGGAAAATGTTCAGGTCGAAGAACCTATTTCCAAGTTGTATTCTTGAAAGTATGGTTTTGATGGCTATATGGCTGCTAATTTAGGCATGGAAAATGTTCAGAGAAAAGAAATGGCTGCCAAAACCCCAGACTATATCTCCAAATGCATGCCATTGGAGGATAGAGAAACTGAAGAACAAAAAATGAATTGAGTAAAGGATTGTAAAATCATGGTTTTAGGGCTATCAATCCAGAAAAAAAATCTTCATAACCATTTCCAATTCCACAACGAACACAATTTCATAAAAGACCACTTGAAGCCAAAGTTTTTCCTCCAAATTCATTGCGGCACAAAAATTCATCATGGAGAGAGACTCACTCACGACAGGAACCTGGAACAAATTTAGACCCACATGATGATTTTCTTGATACTCCAATGGAAACTATGCTCCAGTCTTTAAAGCAAAATCATGAAGCTTGTTCTAATTAGCCTCATTGAAATCCTATGAAAGTGGAAGAAAAAGTTTATGCTCCAAATGGAGTCGAAGCTTATGGGGTTCCTAGGCCAAATAATGTTACTTTGGATTCAGATATGCTGGATGATGATGAAACACAGGTTGTATATCCCAACTATGTCGAGAAGACATTGCCTACAAAATCGACAAAGTTAGCTTTAAATTATGGTGTGATGAAACCAGAAAATTCCACAAATAAAAGTGTTTTCAATAATTTAGGAAAACAAAATAAGAAGCATGCCAACAAGGGTGGCATTGGATACAAATACATTGAACTAGTAAGGAATAAAGGAGTTGAATGCAACCCGTGCAATAAATTCTATGATGTTGTTTGAATGGAAGGTGTTGAAGTAGATGGTGATATAAATTGTGAGCATCATAACAATGTTTCACGACATCGATACCACTATGTTCCTCCTACTACGCCTGAAGTGTTTTGGATATTGGATTTTATATTGATATGTGAGAATTCAAGCTAATATTATTGTATCCTCCTCCACATTTAAATCTTTTCTTCAAATCAGTCTCCTCGTTGATTTCTTTAATTCATGAAATTGAAAGTTGAAACTTTATGATATTATCTAACTAATTAATTTGCCATGCTCATTCATCTTCATGAGAAATTTCCTTCTTTCTGGGAAATAAAAGCATAAAAGACATTGCCTGCTTCAATAGCAGTTCAAAGTATATTGCAATAGGTCGTAGCATTTATATGTTACTTTGTATCTAAACGATATCAATTATACCAAAAATCATGTTTGTTAGAAGTGTTTTTTTTCTTTCCTTTTTAATTGAGCCTAGGAGTATAGGTCAGTTTAATCCTCTATATTAAGAAATGGAAGTTAAGTTCCCAATGTAAAGCATTTTGTTACCCCAAGTTGGGATTATATCCAAAAATGTTGAAGAGGACATGTTGGGCTTGGCCTATGGAGATAAAATTTTGAACACATTAAGTTTTGGGAACCGCGAAGCTGAGCACAGCAGAGATGGAGACTTTTTGGAAAGACAGTTTTTGATACACTACGAGGCGAAGTGCAACACAGTTTTGACATGCTGCAAGGAGAAGTGCAGCAAAGGGCTAGTGTTGCAAGGAGTACAGCACTGTGATGTGCCACCACGACGGATATCCATCTAAGCAGAGCGTTGGATGGAGGACGACAGTTAATTTGGTTAGGTCACGGAAGACCTATTTTTGGAAAGGGTCATCGATAACTACTAAGTAGTGGGTAGGTACAGATCGAGATAGACAACTGGTCATGCAAGCACAGAACTACTAGTTGAACTAGTTGTCTAGGGCCATGAAAGAAGGAAAAACTCGGTGGAAGGAAGTTGTTGGCATGCATGATAAGGGAGCGGATGCAATATGTCTACATGGGGGATATCCATAACTAAAGATTCACTACCAGACACCAACAGTCCGGTTTTGGGAGAAAACCGCGCCGGTTTTATGAACCGAAGGGTTGGGTTTATTTTGGGCCTTGACGATGTAAAGACATGACCTATGGGCATGATCTATATATAAGATATTTTTGTATAGGAAAAGGGTTGTTGATTATTGTTGAATATCATTAATATTTTTGAGAGAAGCTATTTTAAAGGCTATGCATCTTAGTGCGCAAAGACCTAATATTTTGTGAGAAAGAGAAGAGTGTCTATAGCTGAGTGCACAGACAAAGAACTGTTGTACCCATGCCTAAAATAATAAAAAACAATTCTTGTGGACGTAGCTTCCCATCTGGGGGAGTGAACCACGTTAAATTTGTGTGATGTGATTGCTATGTATGAATGCCATTATTTTGCTTGAATTACTTATAGTGCATGCATGAAGTTACTATTGTCTAATATATGTTTACTCTTATCTATATTCACCATGGAAGGGATGGAATAAGATGTTGGTAGTTCATATATGGACGAATGTTAACTGTCAAAACACTATAAAATCTTGAATGACTGGATCTGTAGAATAAGTACACAGTTAATTATTAAGGATTAGATCACAGCAATAGACCACACAACAGTGTATAAGTGACTAGATTATACGAGTTATGATGTTAATTGATCTAAGTATTGATGATTGATTAAGAAACTCTAAGAGAATGATCTGCAAGTTAGGTTGACCTACGGGAAGAATGACACCTTCCCTTTGCATGGCTATTAAGAGCCTGATGTGCCATGCAGTTGCAATCCACGCGAGGTAGGAGACCTTGCACAGTAAGAACTTCGCAACGTGGAACACTGCCATGCTGCACAACATTAATCCTAACACTCGCATCACTAGGTTGTGGAAACCTGATTCTGCAACCACCCCCTTAGCTTCACCTCGGGTGAGACCTCAGACTGCTCGCAGCCTATTGCCGAAAGGGCCGGTGAATAGGGACCTATTGGGATTGGCCTATGGAGGTAAAATTTTGAACACATTAAGTTTTGGGAACCATGAAGCTAAGCGCCGCAGAGATGCAGACTTTTTTGAAAGACATTTTTTGATACGCTGCAAGGCGAAGCACAACATAGTTTTGACATGCTGCAAGGAGAAGCGCAGTGAAGGGCCGGTGCTACGAGGAGTACAACGCCGCGATGTGCCACGATGACGGAAATCCATCTGAGCAGAGCGTTGGATGGAGGACGACAGTTAATTCGGTTAGGTCATGGAAGACCTAGTTTTGGAAAGGGTCATCGATAACTATTAAGTATTTGGTAGGTACAGATCAAGATAGATAGCTGGTCACACAAGCACAGAACTACTAGTTGAACTAGTTGTCTAGGGCCGTGAAAGAAGGAATAGCTCGGCAGAAAGAAGCTGTTGGTGTGCATGACAAAGGAGTGGATGCAACGTGTCTACATGGGGGATAGCCATAACTGAAGATTCACTACCAGACACCAACAGTCTGGTTTTGGGAGAAAACCGCGCCAGTTTTATGAACCTAAGGGTTGGGTTTGTTTTGGGCCTTGACGATGTAAAGACATGACCTATGGGCATGATCTATATATAAGATATTTTTGTATAGGAAAAGGGTTGTTGATTATTGTTGAATATCGTTAATATTTCTGAGAAAATCTATTGTAAAGGCTGTGCAGCTTAATGCGCAGAGACCTAATATTTTGTGAGAAAGAGAAGAGTGTCAATAGCTGAGTGCACAGACAAAGAACTATTGTACCCTTGCCTAAAATAATAAACAACAGTGTCTACATGGGGAATAGCCAAAGAACTGTGTCCCTATGCCTGAAATAAGAAACAAAAGTTCTTGTGGGCGTAGCTTCCCATCTGGGGGAGTGAACCAGGTTAAATCTGTGTGATGTGATTGTTGTGTATGATTGCCATTATTTTACTTGAATTACTTACAGTGCATGCATGAAGTTACTATTGTCTAATATATCATTACTCTTATCTATATTCACTGTGGAAGGGATGGGATAAGATGTTGGTAGTTCGTATATGGACGAAGGTTAACTGTCAAACCACTATAAGCACTTGAATGAATGGATCTGTAGAATAAGTACACAGTTAATTATTAATGATTAGATCGCAACAATAGACCACACAATAGTGTATAAGTGACATGATTATACGAGTTATGATGTTAATTGATCTAAGTATTGATGATTGATTAAGAAACTCTAAGAGAATGATCTGCAAGTTAGGTTGACCTAAGGGAAGAATGAAACCTTCCCTTTGCACAGCTATTAAGAGCCTGACATGCCGTGTAGTTGCGATCCACGCGAGGTAGGAGACCTTGCGCGGTAAGAAGTTCGTAGCGTGGAAGACTGCCATGTTGTGCAATAGTAATCCTAACACTCACATCACCAGGTTGTGGAAACCTGATAATGCAACCACCCCCTCAGCTTTGCCTCGGGTGAGACCTTAAACTGCTCACAGCCTGTTGCCAAAAGGGCTAGTGAATAAGGGTTTTGTTGGTACCTTACACCGTGAAGTACCTCAGTCTACAATTGGAAAACCTCTAGATCAGGGTTAATGCCAACAAATGGTTTCGTTGCTGCGCTAAAACTCAGTGATGCGATTGTGTGTTTGGAAAGCAAATGTCCAACACTTGGCACCCAGAAAGGAAAGAGATCTGGGCTTGGTGTGACAATAATTAAACAGAGTTTGCAAAGAAGGAAAACAGACACCCACGTCTATCTGACGTAGAGTGGTTGAACAGATACTTGTGGAGAGATATCCACAAAATTTTCTGGGCATCGTTTCCAAACGAGCTACATGATTGGATATCGTGTTTAGCAAAAAGAAAGAATTGTTCTCAAGGAGGAGTACCTATAGAGTGGACTCCCGAGCTTACTGAACAACTAAAAGAAATAGACATCCCACTATCTCTAGCAGTCAACTTCTGGGTTGATAGCATACTTGAAGGATTCGTCACTGAGTTTGTTGTAGACACACTGAAATCTTATAGCCAAGCTGAAGCATAATTTTTCGAAGGATTTAGAGGTAAGTTCTTGAACAATCTCAGTCTATACATTAAAATGCTTTTAGCTGAGAAAGGTGTTTTAAGAATCCAGTAACAATCCTAAATCTGTCATGATAAAAACATATATATTGATTCTAACGACGAAGCACATAGTTTAAGAAGTGGCAAGAGATATACGATAGATAACAGAAAGAATGCTGAAACACCTAAGAACTGCGGACATACTGAAATTAGGTGTGAACTCATTATTCACACCACACCATTAGAAGCAACGATCCAGCGCATTACTCCTTAGAATCCATCAGCCCAGAACCTATTCGTTGCGGCCATCGCGCAGCCTATCCCACAGATTGTTCATATTAGTAGTACCGAGGGCTGACTTTTCAGATCTCGATGAGTCAAACAAATCTGCAGAATACTATCCCTAGCACGACCCAACAACCCACGTCTACACAACCCCGAAGAAGGATGACTGATAATGATATAAAGCTGTCGATATTTAAAGGGATGGGTCTAGAAGACCCTAATCAACACTGGTTCCTGTGTGAAGCTATATGGAGATTCAAGCAAGTGACGGATGATGTTGTGAAGAGAGCACAACTCATCAAAACTTTCAGAGATAGAGCATTACATTGGTTCATGAAGTATTCTCAGGCAGATCCAAGAACCTTAGCAGACATTAAAACCATGATGTTAGCAAAATTCAAGAAGCCAAAATCTGAATCATAATGCATAACAGAGTTGAAAGAAATCAAATAGAAACACATTTAATCAGCATGGGAATTCAACCAAAAATTCAAAACATTGTTGGACCAAGTAAGTTTTGATATAGCTCCACAACAGCACCAAGAATGGTTCATTGTTGCGTTGTTGCCCCATATGAGATAGCCACTGATGCAATAGAAAGTCATCTCGCAGGCAGAGGCCCTAGAGATTGCGATGAAGCTAGAAGCTTCACCAATTGGAGAAAGTAGCTCTGGCATGTTGTAGATCCAGAACCAATTGGCTACCTTGACACTAGAATTGCAAGGTATGATGAATGCGAAAGAACCAAGACATGAACAAAGACATGAAGTTTGGTGCACAGGATGCAAAGGAGAGGGACACACCAAAGAACACTTCCCTCTAATTCAAGACTATCTTAACAGTGGTGCACCAAACCCAACGAATATGAATCAGAACCAGGCACCATGGTGTGAAATTTGTAGAACCAGAGGACACTGACCTGAAGACTGTTACTTGTTACAGAAATATGTCAAAACTCCTAAAAATCTATATTGTAATTTATGTAAAGAAGTTGGACATGATGAATCCAACTATCGCGCTTACGAGCTGATGAATGAAACAAAGCGAGATATGGAAGTTATGTGAGGCGCTGGAATGTACCACGTCCAAGAAGAAAACCAAACAAAATAGGAGAACACCAATTATGATCAGGGAGGATATAGAGGTCGAGGAGGTGGATACCGCGGAAGAGGAGGGATTGCTGGTATAGCTCAAGGAAGAGGTTGAGGCTAGGTAATTTGCTATAACTGTGGCCCACCAGGCCATGTATCTAGAGAATGCACTAATCCATGCACAACATGTAATTACTGTAAATCATTTGATAATGTAATTGAAGACTGCCCCCCCGTACTGGAGGTAGAAATGTAGAAGAGGAGAAGGACAGAGACACCAAATCCTAACATTCAGTTAATAACAGAAGAGAACATACCTACAGATCCAAGTATAAATGTCGTCACGGGAAGTGGCACTGATATAGGTAAAGATAGAGGCGTAGAAGCCTCAACTTCTAAAACAACTAATACTAAGAACACCCCTGGACATACAGTATGGATTAGAAAAGCTCCTGGGAAAACACCTCTGAATTTACAGAAAAATAAAGAAGTGTTTGAAGAAGCAAAGGACATGTTCAAATAGCCAAAGCCTAATTCACCTAGAATTTCATTGCACAGTGAAAAACCACAAATAGAAGACATGCCCCTGGCCTATGATCAAACGTGAACTACACCAGATACATGCAATTCTATTGTGCAGTTCCTACACAGCTGTATCAAGTTATTGAAGAATAAAGACACTCTTAGGGAATTCAAAAAGCTAGTAAATCAATACGAATTACAAAGTGAGAAAAAGACTACCCATGGCGCAGTTCATAACATCAGGAGTCCCAAAAGAACTGGAAGAGAAGTGCAGTTCACTGCATAGATTGGAGACTATGAAATGGATCGTATCATTCTTGATATAGGATCTGAAGTAAACATCTTAACCAAGCAAGCATGGCAGGCGATGGGGAAACCAAAGTTACAATGGTCACCCATACAATTAAGAATGGCTAATCAAGGTATAGTCATACCATTGGGAAGGTTACCCAATACCATTGTTGACATTGATGGAGTACGAAGCTATGCAAACTTCGAAGTAATTGAAATCATAGATGATAGAAATCCTTATCCGGCGTTGCTGGGTATCGATTGGGAAATGACAAACTCCACTATCATAAATCTGAAAACAATGAAAATGATATTTGAAGGCAATGACATTAGGGTCATCGCACCATTGGACCCTTCGCAGGGCGAACGATATGTCGAACCAATCCAAGAGGAGTACAGAGATCAAGAACTTGACCGCATCTATAAGATGACAAAAAATGCTGTGGATTATACCAATCCTACTGCGGATGGAACGATCAGCTCGTGCTGCGATAGCTCTTGCATCTCAAACTCTGAGGCAATATTAGAGAACTGGCAACATAGAATGCATGAAATATCTACAAGGAGGTGTGCAACAATCACAAAGTCACTATGCTAGATTGGAAAGTAGGTAAATCCAATCCCCAGTTACGACGGTACAACTAATGTCTATTCATTTATGAAAGAATACACTGCAGCAGTTACAGATGAACATCGGATTTCAGCATTAGACATGGAGCTCTACGAGACACCTGCTAGATGGTGGGATACACACAAAAAGACATTAACAACATGGGACCAGTGTAGAATTAAAATGAAAATCAGGGTTGCTAATAAGGTTACACTACCTTTTTAGAAATACAATGGCCAGACAGAACCAAGAGATCATATTGCAGCTTGTGTAGAAGCTTGGCAGGAAAGACCAGAGACAGAATGGGTACACCTTTTTGTGCATACGCTGGAAGAGCCTATCCCAAAGAAATGGTACCTACAAGCAGAACTGCGAAGAGGAACTGTGGATTGGTTTGTCCTCACTGCGACCTTTCAAAAGGACTTTAGTTTTGAAGACAACCATCGTAATATCAATTACGTGCTACAACTCATCAAAGAAAAGATATTCAGATAGGATCCAGCGGAAGAAAATATAATATAAAAAGACATTCTAGAAGAACACATCGTACTTACAAGTCTACAATCAGAAGGGGAAAAACAGAAAGAGCATGCCCTGGACTGTTACAATTTAGCCAAAGAAATTAAAGATAAGAAAGACAGTGATGAGGAGGATCCGTGCAACATCAAAATCCCTGAAACAGAAGGAACACGCGAGGTAGAAGGGCCCAAATTGGAAATTTCTGATATGAGTGGACTGGTTAAAACGAAGAAAGTGAACATCAGCACAAGTGAAGAGCCGAAGTTCACAGCAATAGGAGAATATTGGGATGAAGATACAGTTACCGAGATCATAGTTATATTACAGGAATATCAAGAACTATTCCCGACCAAGTTCACAGAGATGAAGGGTATTCTAGGAGACTTAGGAGTGATGAAAATCCCTCTTAAGCCTAATGCTAAACCCGTGAAGCAAAGGCCATTTAGATTAAATCTGCAATATAAAGACTGAGTTAAAGAAGAAATCGACAAGATGCTCGATGCAGGAATCATTGAGCCGGTTGAAGAATCTGAATGGATAAGCCCAATGGTTGTCCAAGATAAGAAAACAAAGGGTGAGATCTAGATCTACATTGATCTCAGAAAGTTGAATGATGCTTCAATGCATGACCCATTTCCTACTCCTTTCACCGATGAAGTGCTTGACAATGTTGGAGGGAATGAAGCATACTCTTTTACTGATGGATTTTTTGGATATCATAACATTAGGATTGATCTCGCAGACAGACACAAAACAACTTTTGCAACATAATGGGGATCATTCCAATATATAGTGATGCCTTTTGGACTGAAGAACGCACCAGCCATATTTTCTAGAGTGGTCATTGCAGCATTTAAAGAATTCATACATAAGCTTTTAGAGGTTTATTTTGATGATTGGACCATTTTTGGATTACTACAGAACCATGCCGTGAACCTCAGAATGATGCTGGAAAAATGCAGACAGCACCAGATTTCTCTGAATTTAAAGAAATGTATTTTCTATGTTCCTTATGGGATTCTGCTGGGACACATAGTGTGAAAGCAGGGATTGATGGTTGACCCTGCGAAGATTGCAGTGATTGTGAAACTGTTAAAGAAAGATGCACAGTTCATTTGGAATGAAAACTGCGAGAAAGGATTTGACACATTGAAGGAGAAGATGGTCACTGCTCCGATTCTAGTTTTTCCAGACTAGGAGAAGCCATTTCATGTCCATGTAGATGCTTCATGCATAGCATTGGGAATTGTTCTTACCCAGCCATGAGAAGGAGGCATTGATCATCTCATTGCATTTTCGAGCAGGAAGCTATCATCTGCTAAAAAGAATTATACCACCACTGAAAGAGAAGGACTCGCAATGGTATATGCGCTACAGAAATTCAGACACTATTTGCTTGGTGCGCACTTCTCTATGTTTACTGACCATTCTGCATTGTACCTGGTCAACAAGCCAGTGTTAGGGGGGAAAATATGTAGATGCCTGTTACTCTTTCAAGAATATGATTTTGAAATAGTGGTTAAGCCAAGCAGGTTAAACTTAGGGCCTGATAATTTGTGCAAGATCGAATCAGGCGAGGAACCTACAAACTTTGAAGACAATCTTCCTGATGCACAATTGTTCGCAATACAAGTTGCCGATGAGTATTATCGAGACATCATTGACTTCTTAACTACAGGAATGGCACCTCAAGAAAGCACTACGCAGCAGAAAAAGCAGCTGGTAGTGCGAGCCACAGACTTCACCATTATCGCAGGACAGTTGTACAAGTGAGGACCTGATGAAGTACTACGAAGGTGTGTATTAGAACATGAGAAAACATATATATTGGCTGATGCACATTCCGAAGTAGCAGGAGGACACTATGCAGGGAGAGCTACTGCACAGAAAATATTGCGCACAGGGCTATGGTGGCCAACAATCTACAAGGATGCAAAGGAACATTGCCAAAGCTGCGATGTCTGTTAGAGAACAGGTAAACCATCGCGAAGAGATGAAATGCCACTGAACCCTCAGCTGACCTTATAGGAATTCAAAAAGTGGGCAATTGACTTTGTGGGTCCTATTAACCCATCGGGAAAGAGAACTGGTGCGAGGTACATTATTACTACAACTGACTACCTCACCAAATGGGCAGAAGCAAAATGGGTAGCCACAGCTACCGCATTCATCTTTGAGAACATCATTACAAGATTTGGATGCCCAAAAATTTTGATCAGTGATCAAGGCACTCATTTTCTGAACATAATTATTGAAGCTTTAACTGAGGAGTTCTACATCCATCATTAGCACAGTACACCTTATCATCTGCAGGTGAATGGAACTATTGAAGCATTCAATAAAGTGCTCGAGAATGCACTAACCAAAATAGGCAATGTAAACCACGATGACTAGGACCTGCGCATTCCATATGTATTATGGGCATACAGAATGACATGCAAGAAATTAACTGGACATACACCCTTCAGATTGGCTTATGGACAAGAAGCAATAATACCAATGGAGTATATTATTCCCAGTTTAAGAATAGTTGCATTTATAGGGATGGCAGATCACGCAGCACTAGAAGAAAGGCTATTACACTTGTTTGGTCTGGAAGAAGATCGGTTCATCGCGGGCTTCCACCAATAGGTACAGAAAGAACATGAAAAAGCATGGCACAATCACCACATCAAGAGAAAGATCTTCTAGGTAGGTGATCTAGTCCTCCTGTATGATAGTAAATTCATGAAGTTTCCACGAAAGTTTAAGATGCATTGGCTTGGGCCATATACTGTAATACATGTCACTAATGGGGGTGCAGTCTAATTAGTTACTTTAGCCGGTGATACATTACCCACTTTGATAAATGGAAGCAAACTAAAGCTTTACTGCGATAGTCTTGCTTCACAACATCATGTATGAACAAGAAGAACGAGAAAGCTTCTAAGTGCCACGTACAGTTGGAATAAGGCACTAGAAACTGCACAGAGTCTGTACACAAGACTGTAAAGTACACTAGGTACCATGCAACAATGTTAAAGCTGCGCATAAAGAAAAATATATATATATATATTGCGTTGTTCCGAAGAAAAAGGAATCACATACCGCGAAGTAACTACGTAGAACAAGTTATGACCTGCTGCATAGTTCAACGCAATGCTCCAGAAAAATGACCGTTACAATGTCGGTCCAAAATATAACCATTGAAAAGTACTTGCCTATCGACCACTCGGGCATTTAAGGCAAAGATAACCATTCTGGACAAATTAATGAACGAATTGAATGAAAGATCTGCCAGATTTGGCTAACGGATACTACATTTAATGCTAAGATAGCCATTGAAGAGAGAGGAAGAGAGTGTGTTGCACCTATAAATACTACAACAGTAAGACTCGTGGGCATTACCAAACTACTTAGAAATTCTTCGAGACATTATTTTCTAAGCTGTATCTATAAATTATCAACTAGGTTACGAAGTAGTGTGTAAGTGAATGTCACAACTAGCATTTGAAGACAAAGAGCTCACGGTCGAAGAGACTGTGAAATTGTTCTAGTTCGGAGGAATCGACGGGTTGATGAGAACCCCAAACAAGAAAGTCATCACTGATATAGAACCAAGATTAAGAAGGTCACCCAGACATGGTCCCTCGATGCAAGAAAAAGGCAAAAATATTGTAGGGCCAAGGTCAAAGAGACCGAGGAAAAGCTCAGTTACGTAAAATAAGCCTGTCGGAGATAAGGAAATACCTCTAACAATGACCCCAGATTACATCTCACCGCGTACACTAGATGCACCAACAATCAAGCTGTTCAAGAACCCAAAATACGACATACTATGCTCGCCAATATCCAAGCATGTCATAGTAGAGAAAAATTTACTGGGTAAGATTCCAGAATGTAAGTGGGAGGACTATGATCTCCTTGTAGTGCAGAAAGACCAACCAGGTGAACTGAAGTTCCC
This sequence comes from Larix kaempferi, assembly GCA_027924585.1. Classification (NCBI taxonomy): domain Eukaryota; kingdom Viridiplantae; phylum Streptophyta; class Pinopsida; order Pinales; family Pinaceae; genus Larix; species Larix kaempferi. Next base: position 124,113 of record BSBM01000455.1, read on the forward strand.
ACAATTCCATCCTGATCAATACATGTGTTGGAAGAAAAATGCAAAGGGCGACCTCACTTTGGTGGTGAAGAGTTGGTTGGCTGGAGTAGCCAAGTCGGGGCTACTCAACCTGCTTAGACTTCCACACTTTGACAGATCCCCAGAGCTTAATGTAGTGGTGCGAACACTGATGGCACGCATACACCAGGGATACTTGTGGCTCGACCAGAACATCGACCTAAAAATCGACTTGATCCATTGGATAACTGGATTGAGCAAACGAGGGGAAGACCCAAAGAAATTTTTCCTGGGAAAGAGCAAGGACAAACAGGTAGCGTCCTTAATGAAGCAAACTCAATCAGTGGCCAAAGGGAAGCGAGGCTTCCAGATATATGACATAAATGACCAAGCAATAAGATTTGTCACACAGCTATTAGTGGGAAAAATTCTCAGGAAATCCAGGCCATTAGAAGCCTCTGCAGGCGCAGTATTACTTAGTGCCGCAGCAGCGCAAGGAGACGAGTTCAATTGGTGCCAGTACCTACTGAATGAGTTCGTAGACGAACTGAATGACACGCAGATCAACGGAGGGAACTTCCATTTCACCTGGCTAATAGTGTTTATTTCCTTCATGGGATGGAAGGAGCCAAAGCAATACGTCGAAGTGATAACAAACACCTCGTGCTGCAGAGGTGCTCGCTATCAGAACCTATGGGCAAGCCTCAACTCTGAGAGACAGCACGAGACAACAATAGTCTTCTACACATATTATGACCAACTATGTGGGGCCATCATGCTTACACCTTGTATATCAAAGTAGGTAACAAGTAAATATATCCAAATTATCAATTTTTATGCCATGATGAAGTGCATCTCGATTTCAGCTAAGGCACAGATGAAGAATGAATACTGGTACCCAGGAAATTTCCACATGTATGAAGAAGATATTGAAAATATAATGAAGGAATGGCAACCTGGATTCTGAGTTGAAGTGGTAGACATCCAATGTGATTAGGGTGAGGATAACCCTATCCCCTCCCCGATAGTAGAAGACAAAGAAACAAGAAAAAGGAAGGACACTGGGAGTCCTTCAGTATGCAAAGAACTGAGGAAGAAGCAAAAAGCAAATAAAGATTAGTTAGATACAGTCCTCCATGAGGATGATTACCTAATGATCGCCACAAAGGTCATGGAACAAATGGAAGAGCTCTCAACTGACAAGGAGAAGAAAGAAAAGGCGATACAAGATAGCCTGAACCAGAACCCGACCACACTGCAAGGAATTTCACAAAAGATTGAGGAAGTTACCAAGAGATTACCCTTCCCATCGGAGTCAAGGGATGAAGGCAAGTCGAAAGGGACTTCGCAGCAATAAATCAGTGTCCCTACAAGGTCTCGTATTATCTTCCTAGATCCAGTAACAATAAGTTTATCTACTCCAGACCAGGTAATGATAGATACCAATGATGTGGAATGCATGCAACTTGATCTCGCAAGGATACCACTACCCAGCCTGCAGCACTTGCACTTGCAATTGTTTGAAGAAATGCATGACAGAATAGTAGATGCACTGAAGAAACAGGTTGAGCTAGAGACAGCCAATAGGAAACTGGAAGAAACCGCTATGCAGCGATTTATGCAGCTAGAAGATGAACAAGATCCTCGGAAACGATTGGAAAACACAATTTCTGCGGTCACAGATGGTATAGAGGAATTTGAAATATAGACAAAGCCTGCCGAAATAGTTATTAAAATGGGATAGATGGTAACCAATCTTAAGACAGACATACAATACATGGAGGTTCTCCATGACGCTAACATTTCTGCATTAAAGGCACAGATTAATCCACAGACCCCGCCAACGGAGCAACATCTAAGGGCAGAAGCAGTGAAGGAAGTAGTAGAAAATATTGCCACTGAAGTGGCTAAGCGCGAGAATTTATTAGACGCGGCATCGAGGGCATTCACTACCAACGAGGAAGACCCAGGATTGCTGCAAGTCAAGAATTCCATAAAGGACAAGAAAGATGCATTGAACAAATTGGATGCAGAGGTAAAAGACCTGCTACCAAGAGAAAGGCTTCTGAAGTATAGAGAAATTACCACCATAAGGAAGGAAGTAAAAGCCTTACAAGAGAAAGAAATTGAGATAGCCAATAAGACGCAGCCATTACTCGAGGACGCCAGCAAAATCTCACAGGAGATAGAGGAAAGATTAAAAGAGTTGCACTAGAATCAAGCATAAGTCGAAGAAGAGATAGGCGGCGAGATAATGCCTGAGGTGTTGGATACAGTTAACCAAATACAATAAGATACGAAGGCCACAACCGAAAAGTTGGTTGAAAAGTACAATAAGTTTGTTGTGAAGCTTCCTCCACAGATGACAGAAGAAAAACCTGCAGGTGGGTTAGGGACAAGCCAAATGTAGTTGTTAGGGGGATGTTAGGCTTGGCCTATGGAGGTCAAATTTTGAACACATTAAGTTTTGGGAACGGCGAAGCTGAGCGCAGTAGAGATGGAGACTTTTTGGAAAGATAGTTTTTGATATGCTGCAAGGCGAAGCACAGCACAGTTTTGACATGCTGCAAGGAGAAGCACAGAGAAGGGCTGGTGCTGCGAGGAGTACAACGCCGTGATGTGCCATGATGACGGAAATCCATCTAAGCAGAGCGTTGGATGGATGATGGTAGTTTATTCGGTTAGGTCACGACAGACCTATTTTTGGCAAGGGTCATCAATAACTACTAAGTAGTGGGTAGGTACAGATCGAGATAGACAGCTGGTCACGCAAGCACAGAACTACTAGTTGAACCAGTTGTCTAGGGCCATGAAAGAAGGAACAGCTCGGCGGAAGGAAGCTATTGGCATGCATGACAAGGGAGCGGATTCAATGTGTCTACATGGGGGATAGCCATAACTGAATATCCGCTACCAGACACCAGCAGTCCAGTTTTGGGAGAAAACCGCGCTAGTTTTATGAACTTAAGGGTTGGGTTTGTTTTGGGCCTTGACGATGTAAATACATGACCTATGGGCATGATCTATATATAATATATTTTTGTAGGAAAAGGATTGTTGATTATTGTTGAATATCGTTACGATTTCTAAGAAAAGCAATTGTAAAGGCTCTACAGCTTAGTGTGTAGAGACCTAATATTTTGTGAGAAAGAGAAGAGTGTCTGTAGCTGAGTGCACAGACAAAGAACTGTTGTACCCTTTCCTGAAATAATAAACAATAGTTCTTGTGGATGTAGCTTCCCATCGAAGGGAGTGAACCACGTTAAATCTGTGTGATGTGATTGGTGTGTATGATTGCCATTATTTTGCTTGAATTACTTACAGTGCACGCATGAAGTTACTATTGTCTAATATATGTTTACTCTTATCTGTATTCACCGTGGAAGGGATGGAATAAGATGTTGGTAGTTCGTATATGGACAAAGGTTAACTGTCAAACCACTATAAGCTCTTGAATGAATGGATCTGTAGAATAAGTACACAGTTAATTATTAAGGATTAGGTCACAGCAATAGACCACACAACAGTGTATAAGTGACTGGATTATACGAGTTATGATGTTAATTGATCTAAGTATTGATGATTGATTAAGAAACTCTAAGAGAATGATCTACAAGTTAGGTTGACCTAAGGGAAGAACGACACCTTCCCTTTGCATGGCTATTAAGAGCCTAACGTGTCATTCAGTTGCAATCCACGCGCGGTAGGAGACCTTGCGTGGTAAGAATTTCGCAGCATGGAAGACTGCCGCTCTGCGCAACAATAATCCTAACACTCACATCACCAGGTTGTGGAAACCTGATTTTGCAACCACTCCCTAAGTTTCACCTCGGGTGAGACCTCAGACTACTCACAGCCTATTACCGAAAGGGCTGGTGAATAGGGGTTTTGTTGGTACCTTACACCGCGAAGTACCTGGGTCTACAATTGGAAAACCTCTAGATCAAGGTTAACGCCAACAGGACAGTGGCATATATTCCTCTCGACCTGTATGATTGTGTATGCATACATTCAATAATTATATCTTGGTTGTGTTTAGATGGAAAAAATAGTTACATGTTTCTCCAGGATTTGCAATGATGAGTTTCGGCCTGAGTTTGAGCATGATTTCATTCATAGCTCTTGTTGTCAACATTTTCGTTAGAAATTGTAAGATTTATTTGTCTCTATAGGTTTAATTTTTTTTCCCTTCATTTGGGACAAACAGTGAAGCATGTTTTGTTTTATAACTTTGCTAACAATGATTAGGGTTGGAAAACGAATAGGAGAACTGCGTTCAATAAAATATCAATGATTAGGTTTGTGGCACTTGTCTGAACTCAACAAGACAATATCCTTATATCAATGCATCATTTCTAATAAAAACACACAATGATTAAATTAGTTCCAAAATGGGGACTTTCAGTCTGATGTTTGATTATCATGTGTTTCATAAATCCTGAAGTCTTAAGGAATGTATAATTTAAGTTTTAAAAAATTTATACAATCTGTATATAGAGCATCCAAGCTACTTCTCTTGAACGTGGTTGCAAAATGATTTTTTTTTTCTGCATGATTTGTTTCATAGTTGTTTTTATAAAGCTATATTTCAGCATGACCACAGTTATTCTTGGCCTGTATTGATTTCAAAATCCATTGGGGAGATTAACTGATACAACTCTTCCCCTATTTATTTCAAGGAAACGAAGCAAAATTACCATGTCAACAAGACCCAACATCATAAATTCTACTCTGAAGTTGGCCCCCACTAGAGCACCCAACAAATTCCTGGGAAAAACAAGCTTCATAGGCAGCTCCAGCTTTGTCGATATGGACTGCAAGCCTGGAATATTTAGAGAATGGGCCGTAGAATGGGCCAAGTTCAAGGCCTGCTGAGTTACAACTAAAACCACAACATTGGACTTGAAAAACTGCTTCGAGAAGAAAAACCAAGAAGATATCATACACAAACAGGTAAGCCAGTCGCATAGCACACATATTTATATTGAGAAGAAATCCCAAAAAGATATGATACACAATATTGGGAAGAAAGACGGGGTTGATGAAGGCAATGCAAATTGAAATCGCCAAAAGAATGTTCAACAACCAATGTCCTGATACAAGCCATCCAATAACCATATCAACCAAGCTCATAAATACCAATATTCATTGCATTTTGGTGAAGGTATACGAACATATGAGGTACTTTGCGCTATAGCCTCCTTCACTGCTTAACATGTGTAATTCACATCTGTTGCCAGTATCCATATAGTAATGAATTTGCATGGCATGCAGGTGGCAAAAGGAAGATAGATAGGAGGTTGTGGAGAATGTGAACATCCTGTGCATACTCGGCAAAGTGGGGGCGCAGTTCTCAATGAATAATGCAACATGGCATCGAGGTACAAGAAATTCAATTCCATTTGAAAAAAATCATAAGATATAGTATTAAATGCATGGGGTTTTGAAATAGCATATCTTCGTGAATAGACTCAGTAGAAAATAGATCTGGAGTGATCTAGATAGGTTCGATGACCTATTATTATTGTGACTTCCTACTATTGATTAAAGGTTTCTTGTAAACAATAGACACGAGTGATATTGATGAAGTAATGGTGTCAGCAGACATTAGAGCTCCATTGAAGACTTGGGACTTGGAAATCACAACTGGAAAATGCTATGAGTCAGAAAAATAAAGCTCAAATGCAGGAGAAACATAAAACTAAAAGGCATGAGAAGGGTAAAAAGGTACAAAGAACAAATCATTGGGAAAATAAAAGAGGTTTGTTGCATCAATGTCGTATGTTTCCAACAATATTCGCAGACCATCTTTGATTTGGATGGCTTCTCAAAATAGTCTCAAATAATTTTTTGATGGCAACTCACACTGTTCATGGATTTCAAGCAATTGTTCAATATGTTCTATTAAACGTCAAATGAATCTTATTTTGAAGGCCCCTGCCCTAAACCAAGGTAATTATCTTTCAGCACTAAGCCTTCTTTATACACGATGATTCTAGTGGATATGAACAAATAGCATGAAAAGGAAATAATATATATTTAACTAATCATTCAGCAATAACATTTACAACATGTTTGCACTTGATCAAGAAATTGCTAAATTGGAAGTTGTAAGCAAAGATACTTAATTTCATTTATTCTGGCTTGATGGACATCATTTCTGATCAATATACAAAAGTTCGTTTTTAGCCATAACAATATTAGTTTCCTATTAAGAGTCACAATATAAAAAGTTAATTGAATATTAATGAAGTTGAATCAAATAAAAAATATTGTATCCATTGACATAAGAACTTCAGTATCCATAAGGTTGGACGATGGTGTTTGATTTTTGTATAGAGGTGTGTTCCATGAAGAAATGAAACTATCGATGTTGATTTCCATTATATTTAGAATCAAACTTGATCACTACCTAGCCCTTTATTGTTTTACTCACATATGTATACCTTTTTGTATGACAAATTGATGTACAAATCATTTTACTTTCCATTGATTACATGGGTTTCTATTTATTTCTTATTAGTACTCGCAATATAGTTTTCCTTTCAATTTCATCGGCTACTATCCCTACCATAAATTAGCTACACTTTATTTCAAACACATAAAATTATATTGTCTATGTACACACAAATTTTTCTCATTTTACGACATATTGAAGTTCTTTTTGGCACTTCATTTCCCTCGCTTTCGGGGTATGCTAATTATTATGGTATGCATATAATTATTGTAGTATATTTTTTATTCTAGTGCATATTGTTGGTATTTTTTTGTCTACTTTTTGTAAAAAAAAATGAAATGATTTGTATATTGTTACAGTATGTTCTACCTCTCTCTTTCTTGGACAACTTCGACAACAATGTCAAACAAGTTATATATAATCTTGGGAAATACATGAGGTAAGCAGCGATTTTTAGCATGCACTTAGTGTTTCTTTTATTCATTGTAGAAATTATATTTGATTTTTGTGCACTAATTCATGTTATTTACTATAATATTTTTTTTTGTTAAATCTTATGTTTGGTTTGCATCACTTGTAGATGGTTGTAATCTAAATAAATCCATAAAGAATATATAAAGTATTGGAGGAGAGAAATTGCTCGTCTCATGTGTGAAATGCAGAAGCATCTACCTTCACCATTTTTCAATGCAAAAGAACACTACCTCATACACCAAGTTGAAGAGATTGAATTGTGTGGAACTATACACCTAAGGTCCATGTGGATGGTTGAGAGGCACTTGAAATTTTTGAAGGATTTGGTTAGACGACGAGCACGTCCTAAGGGTTCTATGGTGGGGGGATATATGGTGTACCAAAACATGATGTTTTTTAGTGAATATATTCCTATAGCGTTAAAGCTCAATTTAGGTCGCATTTGTGATCCAGAGTCCAATAAAAATTTCGAACGGGAGTACCTTAAGGGGACAGGTAGATTGAGGAAGGTGAAAACTAATTATTAGCTAGTGGATATTAATTAATATAATACATTTGACCGTTGCTTTTTATGTATATATCATACTTATTCTATTTTTAATATTCAATATGTATCAATTAAAAGTATATACTTTGTTAAGTGAATATACATTTGTATTGGATTTTAATTTTATTTTCATCAAACAGTTGGTCAAGAGTGGGATGCACTTCATTTATACATTTCAAACAATCTTGACTAGATGAAGAAATGGATTGAATGATTTGAACAAACTGGTCATGGAAGATCATGGGAAGGTGTGGCTTCATTAGTTAAAGCAACACATCGCAATGGAGATACCAATATTACACAAAGGGAAATCTATTTATCATATGGTTTAAAAGATAAGAAAGCAAGCATATTAATCACGCACACTATTTATTTTTTTTGCAAACATATTGATGTACACATTGAATTTTTTCCCTGTAGAGCATAAACATCCACTTAATCATAAATGGATCATGATGTAAAATTTACGTGTATGGCTTGTTGTAGGTAAAACACCATAAGGCTAGGTGGTGCAATGGATATAAATATCGCATCAAAAAGTTGGATGAAACGAAGAAAACATCAGATTGTGGGATATATGCAGTCTTTGAGGTGACCAATGTTTCCTCTAGAAGTGATAGACATCCAAAACGCTTAGAAAATTGATACTATGTGTATTTGGAAGATATTGTTCAATGTGACTTTAACTCCTTCAAATTAGTTTCGTTCATCGTCAAATGGTACAGGTTATGATTAAATCAACGTGTTCCCGATAAAACTATTATTGTACATGATAATCGATTCACCATGGTTAATACAAGTTTGTTTGAGCCAAGAACGAAGCCCTATGTTCTTCCAAGCCAATGTGAACAAGTATTTTACTCTGAGGTTCCAGGTAGAGGGGGTTGTCATTTATTGTGATACACGATCCAAGGGGAAGGCCAGTAAAGTATAACGTAGAGGAAGGTAATGAAGAGGGTCTCGAAGAAGAAGACGATGTTGAAGATGATCAACATGAGTTAGATGATCATGTTCCAAAGGCATATGTTGAAGAATTAGTTGAATTGGATGATGCAGCATACAATGTACATGAAGATGATATCGACGATGACATGATGATCGTAACTGACATCGATGATGATGATGATGATATGGCCAATCCTTACAATGTTGAATCTAGATCGGATGGTACAGATGATGACATGGATGAAGAAGATGATGAAGTCCATTGAAGTGTATGAGGTATGCCTTAATATATCTACTCTATATATTTTGATTTAATATTGCGATATAATGATTGAATGTTATTGGTACGTATAAATAAACTATTTCTTAGTGTTTTTTTTTCCATTTTCATGTATGTTGGCATATGTTATAATTAGAGACATTGATTCTTAAGTATGATAAAAGACATAATAAATTATTTTTCTGTACATAGATTTTGTCGGGTTATGGGGGAATGAGAGTGGCGTGAGGGGGCGGAGTCAGATGAGCTTCCATCTTCATGTGGTTGGCTCTGTTTAGTAGAGAATATTAAATTATTCTTGAAACAAAGAGAATCTCAGTAAGAAAATGCACAATTATCATGCTAACCCAAATGGCATGCTTGATCATGTACTGCACAAGGCCAACGTTGAAATTTTTTTAATTTGTGCTTACTTGGACTGAAATTTGACAGGGTTAGAATAGACACATGAATTGACAACGTGGGAGGGTTTCCAGACTCAAACATGACTGACACTAACAATTCGAGCATCACAAACCATCGCTATAGATTAATTAATGTGCTACACAGGGCCAACATTGAAATTTTTAAAATTTGTGCTTGTCTGGCCTGAAATTTGGCATGGTTAGACTAGGCCCATGTATTGATGGTATGGGAGGGTTTCCAGACTCAAAAATTACTTGTCACACTAACAATTTGAGCATCATAAACCATACCTACAGATTAATTAATGTGCTACACGAGGCCAACGTTGAAATTTTTTAAATTTGTGCTTGCTTGGACTGAAATTTGGCATGGTTAGACTAGACGCATGCATTGACATTGTGGGATGGTTTCCATACTCAAACATGACTGACACTAACAATTTGAGCATCAAAAACCATACCTATAGATTAATTAATGTGATACACGGGTCCAACGTTGAAATTTTTAAAATTTGTGCTTGCTTGGACTGAAATTTAGCATGGTTAGAATAGACGCACACATTGATGGTGTGGGAGGGTTTCTAGACTCAAACATGACTGACACTAACAATTCGAGCATCAAAAACCATACCTATAGATTAATTATTGTACTACGTCATGATTTTTCTTAAACCATGTATAGTGTATAAACTCAAAATGGTTTTTCTTACTCAAATATATTAATACAAATACCAAATTGTTTGTGATGATTGTTTTGATGAATAGTGATGACATCGACATTGATGATGATGATGATGATGATGATGACGATGACAATGCATGGCCACAATCCAACTTTGATCACAGCTCACAGCTCAGCTAAATCAATGGTTGCACAAGGTTGCATAAGAACTCATTGTTCCCCTTAAGAAGTATAAAATTTCAATAAAAATATGTTCTTCTCCTAACTTTTACGATTTTAAGATGATTAGCTAGCTATTAAATATGACTTTCCACTTCAACCATCAATATTTCCTCCAATCAACAAATCATAAAAGAAATGAAGTTTTGATACAAAAATATGGGGTAATTGAATTTTAATACATTTGATTTTGTCAAAAACTAGGAAATCCAACAAAATAACTTAATATGATCTTTATTTTTCATGAAATTACCAATTAGTTCTTGTATCCTATATCCTCCACTTACCATATCTTATGCATATCCTACAATTACCATATCCCATGGGAATCTTTAACAACACAATGGTATAAAACAAACTACTCCGGGATATTAAGTATCGATCCAAAAAAAATATCCAATAACAAAGAAATGTGTTTACAGTGCTAGAAACATTACTTAACGCAAGAAACCATTCTAAAAACAATTTGAAATCATTTGTCAGCCACTTATGAAAAATAATCAAGTTAGTTCTAAAAGCCAATAAAGTTGTTTCTGAAAAGTTTCCAAAAATAAAGTACCACCAGAAGTTTCTATTTCACTCTTTTTTGCTTGAAGACATTATCAAATGATATTTATTTATTTTTATTTTTATATTAAATCATTTTTTAATATATCATGACTACTTTTTGAGATATTTTTCTTTAGTTAGAGCATTTTAATTAGATAGTAAAGTATTGGTTTCTAGTAAAAACTATACATTCAATAATAACAACAATAGTAATAGTAATATTGGTGATATTAAAGAGGTTATGCAAAGGAAATAGTCAAGTATGGGTAAAACTGTTGCAAGAAATATTAATACATTGGAAAACACTTTATATATTAACATTGTATCTAGAGAAAGTTCCATAGTTAGAAATATTTGGCTCTCCTAATTTTCCCTACTTATGTCAATTTTGATATTAGAGTTGACTTTTCTTCTTAGTGGCATATATGCCTCTACACTAAGAATTTGCCAATATATATAGATAACAATATCAATTTTAATTCCATTTCCAATGATATTAGAGCTTGCACTGAAGTTTGTAGTGCATTGAGTCTTAATGGTCCACTATATGATTTGACTTTATGCAATCTTTGATTAATTATGACGAAAACATTAATGATGATGATGATGAGGAGGAGGATGAGGATGAGGATGAGGATGATTATGATGATGATGATGATGATGATGATGACGGCAATGACAACAACAACAATGATGACGATGACGATGATGGCAATGATGATGATGTTGTTGTTTTTCACGATTGTGATGATGAATAGTGATGATGACAATTATGACGGGGATGGTGATGACGATGATGTTGTTGTTGTTGTTTTCTATGATTGTGATGATGAATAGCGATGATGACAATTATGATGGGGATGGCAATGATGATGATGATTGTTATATCCAAAATTGGCACTTATTCATCCGTGACAACACTTACATCTTTTGGTCGCATGAGGACACTTCATGAGATTATTGTGAATCACACAAAAGGACATTTGTGGATGGAAGAGCCACATTTGGGACATTAGATGGATGGAATTACCTAATTCATGGCCCATTTGATAGGTAATAACCTTAGGAACAATTTTGGAGACCAAAACTTCTCCATAAAACCCCCAGAAAAGGTTGTTTTTTACCATTTGCTCACAAAAACGTAGGTTTGCATATGGTAAAGCCAAGGGTTTCCTAAAAAATGAAGGTTACATGTGGTAAGAGTCACGAGTACCCGCTATTTTTCGCTGTTCAAATTCATGAATATCTCAGTAACAATAAAAATACTTAAAATCGTGAAAAATGGTTGGTTTTGGGTAGTTTTGGAACCTCCTCTTCAGTTGTAACTACTTCCTGTTCGACCATATCTTATTCACTTGCTATATAAGAGAGGGAGAGAGACCATGAAAGGGGACCAATCCCATTATAATGTTTTGCTGGAGGAATTCGGATTCACATCCCCCTCACTTGTGCCCTAGTTTCTTGTAAACCCTAACGCATCTTATTAGAGGTTAGGATCCTTGGAGAAGAGGAGCAGGAGACCTTGAATCTTGGTTTCATGAAGTGCCATATTTGAAGCAAGGTATAGTTTGATGCACTTTATTCATTCATTAATAAATATTAGACATTCTTCCTTTCCAAATAGATTTGTTCATGTATGTTTCAGATCTGACTACGATTTGATGTTTTATTATCTTATGAATATCAATCTTTTATTTGTAGTCAAATTGGTTTGAGGAAGGTTTGTAGTTGTTTTGTAGGTTGTTGCATTGGAGAACAAGAGGAGAATCTTAGATCAACCTTATGAATAAGGTACACTTTCTCCTAATCCCTAATCACTTTGCTTAATAATTGTACTTGCAAAACCTTGTATGTCTATCTTTTACCCCTTTACGTTGGTAGTCTCACCCCTACTGTAGGACATTTTTCCTAACAACAGAACAGGAGACCATATTGGGGAGAAGGCTATCTACATTGGGGCATCCAAGGCCATTTTTCCAGTATATTTGAAGGTCTGAGTTTAATTTCATGTTAGGACCAGTCACTAATCTTTGTTAGACGCTTCCTGGCTCAGTTTTTTAGTGGAATTCTGCAAATTTTTGGACTTTTATGCATACTCGTGACTTTCTGGTACTTACAGTCGCTGGTATAAGATATATTCATGGGTTTAATCCTTTTATACCCATGGTTCCCTTGCTCCTGTGCCCTTTCATGGTCACGAGTACCTCCTGTACATGATTTTTTTCCAATTTTGGATTTTTTGGGGGGGTTTTGATTGTAATGTTTGGAGTCCCTGTTGATCCTAGGTCCATGCAAGACCCTTTGGAAGTGGTGTCTTGTATTTTGATTGTTCTTATTTTTATTTTTAGGATATTATTTAATCATTTTGGGCTTGTTTGGAAATATTTGGGGCTTGTTGATGGGTTTGTGAATTAGTTTGGTGTTTGTTCCCTAATTTGACTCTATTTGAATCTACTTACTCCAATTTTATTGGATTTGGAACCTATTGAGTCTATTTGACCTTATTTATATCTATTTGAGTGAAAATTTCTCTTTATATTGGTTTCTTATATTGGTTTCTTTTCCTTCCTTATGCTTTTGGTCTCTCTTTTGTAGTGAAATCTCAAGTGTATTTTATGTGGTTTAGGACCTTGATTGCACTGTTTGTGTGTAGAAATAGCTTCACCAAACCATATTTTATAGTAGGTCCTTTGCTTTGATTGGGTCTAAACTTATTTGGTGTATGCTTTTCCCAATTTTTGGCATGCTTACATGATAAGAATCTGAATGTTTATGGTTGCTTTCACTATTTAATATGGAGATTTGAAAGTTTTTGCATTTGCTTTGGTAGTGTGTTACTTTGAATTTTAGTTTTGTTCTCACCTTGAAAAAGCATACAAATTTGGGTCATTTTATAAGTTAGTATTGGTCGAATACTTTGCAAGTGACTTAAAGGATTTAGGAGGGCTTTGCATCAAAAAACAAGAAATTTTATTTTGCATAGCGAGTTGGTTGAGTAGTTACATGCTTAGGTTTTAAGTTTGATTTTGCACATTAGACTTTAAATTTTTACCTTTTGCATTCGAAAAAACTAAAAATCTCTTTGAATACAAAATGTTTGCATATACATTCCAAATTATATCTTTAGGACGTGCATTGAAAAGAAATGGAGAGTGGGTGAGGTCATATTTGTTGTGATTAAGTGCTTCATGTTTTAGTTAAAGGATATATTTCTTTAGTTTCACTTGTTTTACTTCTTATGAAATTTTTTTGAAGTACATTTTTAAAACAAGAAATCGGTAACTTGGATAGGATCTTAGGTTTTCTTCTAGTTTAGAAACACACCTAATAGCTTAAGTAGGATTGTGGAGGTAGGGATTTGTGATTTAAATCCTACATGATCACTCATACTTGTGAAAACATAGTTGTCTTTCGTTTAGGGAGAAAATCCATCTTTGTTGAAGGTGGACCGCAAAGCTCCACTAACACCGAAGTTAAGCATGAGGTCATGCGAGATTGAGTAGAGGACATACCCCTCGGATATTCAATTGAGCATCTACCAGGATCGGTGCCCGTACGGGGACTTATTAGTACCTTTTTGTGCTTTTGAGTTTCGGGCTTTGTCACCCTGCCCATGCGCATTGATTTGACCTGGGACTGTCCCCCTGGACCCTCTCTGCAAGGTTGGTAGCCTTAGTATCCAGAATCTAGGATTCATACACAGGTGATGGTGGAAGGCTATTTACACTATACCTAGGAAAGATGTGGGAGTAAATCCCTTGCGGTTATTTCGGAGGGAGGTTGGTGATTCAAGCGCTTGCACATGAAGACTTTGTATTGTGGACCCCAGGTAACTATTCTTCATCCTTTGTTGGTTTTTTTTGGGCCCTAATCAGCCTAGACTTCCCTCTGGAAGGCATCTGTTTCCTGGTTTGGATTACCTAGGACCTTTCTAGTGGTGTTCTCTTTGTGATACTTGTTCTTAGTTGGCTTTAGATATTTGTTGCTTGTTGATTCAAAAATATGGCTATCATTCCAGTGAACACCAATCAAGGAACACCTATTGAAGGGGCTCCTTGTGCTTTTCCATTCATTGGGAACATTGGTATTCCCTTAATGGCTACCTTGAATCTTCTGAGATTCACTATAGGGAAACCGATTTGGTTGTTTTCCACTCCAAATGCCTTGCATGCTCCTGATGATTCTGAAGTAAGCACCTCAAATCAATATCATCAGAACCCTATGTCTTCTTTTCCAGTAACTTATTCTCCTCCTCCTTCTACGTCATGTGGTGAAAGTAGTAATACTAGTAACCAACAGTCTAAAAGGAATAGACAGAGGAAGAATAGGGAGAAGTTTCCAAAGAAAGGGGGAAGCCACCCAACCTCTGGAGGTAATGTTGGGGGAACCTAACCAACCTATGGAGGTCATGTTAGGGGCACTCTTTCAGTCACTGTAAATCATACTAAACCTATGAAATCAACCACTGCAGGTCATGCTGAGAAAGTTGACATTTTTGACAAACCTAATAAAGAGAATCTCAAGTTCCCTTGTAATTTTTGCGAGGGAGACCACTTGAACTATTTGTTCACTGTACTTCCAGACGTGAAAAAAGTGTGGTCTATAGTTCAAAATTCTTCTGCTTTCGAGAAACCAACCACTGCAAGTCATGCTGGGGGAAAGCTGTCAACCAATGCTAGTCATGCTAAGAGTGTTGATGTTGTAAAGGAATCTAAGCTTATAGGACGCAAGCCAAAGTTACCTTGTAAACATTGTAAGGGAGATCACCATACTCACCTATGCCCTTCTATTTCATAGGTGTAGAGTGTGTGGTCCATGTTTGGAGGATCCTATGCTACTGAATTGTCCATAGATTCACAACATCCTAGTCAACCTTTGGTTGATAAAGTGGTTGAACCAAAATAGGTATTTGGCCAACCCCACTCTTCCTTCGGAGAGTGAAGTGATCGAATCGATGCAATCTTCGACCGATCCCATCAGTCCTTTGGACACTAATGCACCTACTCCTCTAAATCTTCCTTTCAGGTTCACCACCTCACCTTGTCGAGATAGAAAAATTCTGAATTATATGTCCTCAATAGTGATGTCCAACATCTCTCCCTAAAGGTTAAACATGCCATGATCGGCATCCTAGTATCCCATGAGCATTTGGAGAAAATGTGTTTGTTCACGCATGTTAGTAGTTCGGAAAAACTTTAAGATCCTGCACCCCCGTAATTCATTTAAGGTAAGTGGATCTCCCATGGAATCCATATCCATGGCCTCATGCTCCCTCTCTCTCCAAGTTAAAACCATCCTACACATAGAGCACCTAACATAGCTGGTACATAGAGCAACCACATAACCAATCAATAGTCATAAGGTCATAGCCTATATCATTGCTAGAACCTATAGTCATAGCCAGTCTCATTGCCAATCGCCGATCATATTTCAATCATAGCCCTATAGTCATTGCCGATAGAATATTATTGACAGAAGGAATTGCCTGGAGTCATAGCCAACTGGTCAGTGCCAGCCAGATACGATTGATTAAATAATACAGACAACATTGCTAGAATATAGTTACCTTTCATGTTAGTTTATGCCTGCTACCCTGTGCTCTTTACCTTGAATTGCTCCCTCACAAAACTTAGTTATTGAACCAGCTGCTTGCTTAGGCATTTACACCTTGAGTATCTACTTGGAACATCAGCCTACTTGATGATTACTTACAATTTCCACCAACTTAACCAACCTTACTACTTACTTTTTACAATGCCCCAAACAGTAGTGCCAGTGCATTCTATGTGATGCTATAACTGTACTGATTTACTATGACCTTCAGGCAGCTATGATTGACAATGACGCCTTGAGGCAATGACCTGTCCCGGCTCCTTCATGTTTATCCCACCCTGTCCCTGTCCCTTCCTGCCCCATGCGATGTCATTCATGGGAGTTTCGATTGAAAGGTCTCTATGCCATGCTATAGTGGGTCAATGTGTCCCGTTTTCTTTCTCGATGGGTTCAATGGGTGTGTTGGGTTGACGGGTTATCTGTTTGTGCAACTCAGCCTTGGATGGGATGGTTCGATCGGTTTTTTTGTTTGGCAAAGCGGTTAGCTCTTGTCTCGGGAATACTCCTTCCTCTTACTCCTCATCGATAAATAAATCGATGGTTTTGATGTCCAACATCTCTCCCTGAAGGTTAAACATGCCATGATCGGCATCCCAGTATCCCATGAGCATTTGGAGAAAATTTGTTTGTTCATGCATGTTAGTAGTTCGGAAAAAATTTAAGAGCATGCACCTCCATAATTCATTTAAGGTAAGTGGATCTCCCATGGAATCCATATCCATGGCCTCATGCTCCCTCTCTCTCCAAGTTAAAACCATCCTGCATCAACCATGCCCATTCCATGCATTAGTTTTTGGTTTTTTCATTGGAATTGCGGTACCTACGGCTTCACCTCTTCAACAGAGGTGGGTACCCATGAGTCTGCCTATAGTAAACTCACGCAATTTCCATGTGACTACGACTTTTACATAGACAGACTCGCAGGTATGAATCCCTAGGTTTTAAACCTGCATAAAAAACAAAAAACATCATTAAAAACTTAAAAGAATGAATTGAATTGATAGAAAAGGCAGAGGAACCTTACCTGCAAGTGGCAGAATTCGATTTCGTGTCCCAGATTGATCACGATCAACATTTGAAGTAAGAGTATTTTTCTCCTTTGCTCCAATGGTAAAATGGTTTTGTGAATTATGTTTCTAATTTGACACTATTTATACAAATTATTTCAACCCCCCCCCCCCCCTTATATATTTTCAAATTCCTTTTTTTAATTTTTTTAATCCTAATGACGTTTTTGAGTTGTTTTTTATTAGGTAAATATTTAAAAGGCGTTTTCTCACTTTCAACTGCAAGAGGTGACTAATATGAAGGTTTGTTTTCTTTTGGAATGTCAATTTAGTTCAACATATTGGATCTTTTCTGGCATTTTATGTCATTTTGAAATCTCGTTTGTTTTCACCTATAACTACCATTTTCTGCTAATCCGTTTATGTCGATTCTATCTACAGTCCTTCCCTCATTTGATATATCAAGGAACTTATACATTGTACATCATTTTTACCTAATATTAAGTTCCATGTTCCGATGTAGTCCTTTTTATGCTCTTGTTAGACTCCTTAAAATTAACAAGATTGTCGAGCATACTTGTCTTGTTCTAACTCGTTAAAGGACTTGAACAGATATCCACCTAGGTATACGTTTATCCCTTTTCCATACCTTTGTGGATTACTTACGAAAAATGTATACTCTAGTCATACTTGGCTAGAAGAGTTCTCTTTCGCATTGTTTTACCTTTTTTCGGGTGAGGAGACTAGCTTTACAAAAAAGGACCCTTTGGAGTCTTCCTTAGGATTTTTAGACTCTCAAAATATGAAAACACCAGTGAGAACCTACCAACTCGGGATCGATGTGGAATCCATGAGTAGGTATATGGATTTGTTGTTTAATTTTTTCAAACTCCTTAAAAATGAAAACAACAACAAGCAAGAACAGATCTGGGCTCGATATTAAAATCCATGAATCAGTATTTTATCGTGTATTAGTCTATATTTTCTTCAAACTCGTAAAACAAAGAATAAATTCTTGAGTTTCCATTCAATGGACTCATAAAATTACACATGGTTGGATCCTTCTCAAGCATGCTTTAGTTCTTTGTCAAACTCACTAAAAAATGAAAAAGGTACCTAAAATGAGAAAAGGGAAGGGAAGAGTGTTAAAAGTATTTGAATATAATGGCAGCAAGTCAACTATGTCCTTGACCAAAGCACCTTTTTTTTTCTATCAAACAAGTTGGGTTCTAGTTTTAGACTTAGGATAAACTTGATTCCAGAGTTGTGTACTCTGTTGGTTACTCTTCCAATCATATCGAGAATCTATTAATGTCTCCTACATTGAAGATTTATATCATGGTCCCTTTGTGTTCAAAGCTTCCTAAGTCACTATTGTGTCGTGCTCACTGTTCAAGGATGCAACCTGTGTCGGTCGTTCTGTAGTTTCCTTGACCTCATGTGTTGGCCATTCCTTGGTGTCAGTATGTTTCATCATGTATTCAGTCCTACTCCAGATCAGATCAACCTTTGATTTTTCCTCATGTTAGATGATGGAGGATTATTTAAGGCCTCCCTTTCAACGGATTTTTCCCATTGACTTCAAATCATCTTACTATGGGAATGAAGTCTAGAGTTTTCGATATTACCTAGGGGATTGTAGTGATTAGATGCAATTTCCCTCATTATTGAGTTATGGGAATACATTAATGTCCCTTACTCTATGGATTTTGCAGGTTTTTGACTTCAAGAACATCTATTCACACCTGCTAGAATGTACTAGGTACCTTGGGGCCCATTTTCATTATTGGTGGGATTCCCTTGCATTTGTTAACGGTTCACATCAATGACTGGTAATCAAATAGTATCCTCCATGTTAGACATCAACTCATTTATTCGCATGGTTAGGATTCGTACCTTGAGACGGTTTGGATGAAGACCTTGGGACTATAATAGCATCATCATTTTCTTATTTCCCAAGTTGCACAAGACTGAGCCACACCCATTTTTTGTCTCTTTATGAGACATAGATCTAGTTTTTTCTCTATGGCTATGATCCCCAGTTTTGACATAGATCCACCTTTGTATTTTTGTGGCTATGATCACACTTATGTTTCTCATGGATCCATGCTTGTATTCCAGTGGCCAAGATATATGCATGAGTATTGTATCATTATTGTATCCTCCTAGAGTTCATGTTCCACTATTTGAACATGGACATTTATCCCAGGGATGAGATTGACTGACATTTTCCTTTCTTTCAGGTACTTCATTCAAGCCTATGATTCTTGGTTTCTCCTGTTTCTCCGACTCCATGACTCAACCTTTTATTATTTATAATGTATTTAAGCCATCGTATTCCCCTTTGACCTCATACATTAGGGGGAGTCTGTTATAGCAAAAATTGGCGCTTCTCCATCCATGACGACACTTACATCTTTTGGTCGCATGACGACACTTCATGAGATTATTGAGGCACACAAAAGGACATTTGTGTATGGAAGATCCATATTTGAGACTTTAGATTGATGAAATTACCTAATTCATTGCCCATTTGACAGGTAGTAACCTTAGGAACAATTTTGGAGACCAAATCTTCTCCAGAAACCCCCCAGAAAAGTTTTGTTTACCATTTTTCCACAATAGCGCAGGTTTTCACATGGTAAAGCAGCAGGTTTCCTAAAAAAAAAGGTTTCATATGGTAAGAGTCATGGGTACCCACTGGTTTTCCCTATTCAAAGTCATAAATATCTCAGAAACACTAAAAATACTTAAAATCACGAAAAAATGGTTGGTTTTGGGTACTAGTTTTGGAACCTCCTCTTCGGTTGTAACTACTTCCTATTCGACCATGTATTCTTCACTTGATATATAAGAGAGGGAGAGAGACCATGAAAGGGGACCAAGCCCATTATAATGTTATGGTGGAGGAATTTGGATTCACATCCCCCTCACTTGTGCCCTAGTTTCTTGTAAACCCTATCAGATCTTATCAGAGGTTGGGATCCTTGGAGAAGAGGAGCAGGAGACCTTGAATCTTGGTTTCGTGAAGTTCCATGCTTGAAGGAAGGTATAATTTGATGTACTTACTTCATTCATTAATAAATATCATACATTCTTCCTTTCCAAATATATTTGTTCATGTATATTTAAGATCTTATTACGATTTGATGTTTTATTATCTTATGAATATCAATCTTTTATTTGTAGTCAAATTGGTTTGAGGAAGGTTTGTAGTTGTTTTGCAGGTTTTTGTATTGGAGAACAAGATGAGAGGTTTGGATAAACCTTCTGAATAAGGTACACTTTCTCCTAAATCCTAATCTCTTTGCTTAATAATTGTACTTGCAAAAACTTGTATGTCTATCATTTACCCTTATATGTTGGTAGTCTCACCCCTACTATAGGAAGTTTTTCCTAACAACAATGATGATGATGATGATGACGACCATATTGATCAATATGAAGATGATGATGATGATGATGGTGATGATAAAAATTATGGTGATGATGATGATGACGATGTTGTTGTTTGTGATGATTGTGCTGATGAATAGTGATGGCATCCACGTTGATGATGATGATGATGACGATATTGACGATGATGATGATGGTGTTGTTTATAATGATGATGATGATGATTGATGACGACGATGACATTAATGATGATTCTTACCATCACGATGACGACGATAATGGTGTTGTTTATGGTGATGATGATGACAATTAATGAAAACAATGATGTTGATGATGTTGTTTATGATGATGGTGGTGAACATTTATAGCTTCCCCAATAAATGACAATGAAAACATATGATACAATAATTTTTTTTTTTTGGAAAATAAGCAAGAAAACAAGGTGGTTCTCTAAACCATAGTAGCCTTTCTCAAATAAATTTCAAAGTTAACCACCCCTTTCAATTAACTTATAAGTATGGAAAGTCATGTGTTTGAAGTAGAATGAAGCTCTTGGGTAGATCATTCTTCATGTTGTGTGTCATATCATTCATCATACCAAGGATAAAAAATATGCAAAGGAAATTTGGGATACATTCAAAACTCTCTTTGAAATGGTGAATACTACTTAGGTAGACCAACTTGAAACTGAACTCTCCAACCTCAAAATGGATGAGTTCAACGTGATTGAGGAGTATATTGCAAGGTTTAAAATCTAAAGGTTAACCTTATTCAAGTGGGAGAAATAGGAAATCAAATCCAAAACTTGTAAGTATTGTTATGAATAATCTCTCTCCATCATTCAAATCCTTTGCTCTTGTATTCTACAACTTTTATTTATAAATCAAAAATCCTATAGCTCATCCTATTGAGGGTATTTTCTCTAATCTCATTCAACATTAAGTTACTTTGAGGAATATGGGTAAATTACACCCTCGAGATCAATCCCATCCAAAGGCCATCTCAACCACACTCAAATCTAAGTCTAACTTGGGTAAGGTGAATAATTAAAACCCTCACACAAGATAAAATTCATAAGTGCCTACTATCCTTAGGGCCATCCTTTCGAGTATTACCTTGCTCGTCTTCGCAAAATTGGAGAGCTTGCAAGATCTACAGTAGAGATCAAAGACCTTTCTTATGAGAATGTTGGATCTTCTCATAGTGCACATTTGGCAGTGAAATTTGCACTTTGGTCCTCTTCTTCTTAACAATACTGGATTGTTGATTCAAGAGCTGCTCAAAACATGACCAAACATGCACACTTTATCTCTAAATATAGACAACAATACATTGGACATAAAGTGGTTATTGATGACAATTTGATCATACAAGTTGCATGCTAGGGTGATATCATCATTGATATGGAGATGGTTTTCATGTTCTAGGTGTTGGACCAAATCGTTTTTCCCTTTACCATATTACACACACCAATAAAGAGATGGAATTCTAGTCAAATCAATGGCTAGTAAAGGACATGAGTGATTATTTCAAGGTGGTTGCCTCAAGATATTGTGACTAATCCAATCATATGTACAAGTTGGTGAATACCCTTTCTTCATCTAAGAAAAGTGTCTATTTCTATGCTAGCCAATGCCAATGTCACTAGCATGGTATGGCATCGACGTATCAGTCACTCTAATTGTGATTTATTTCAACATATGAGTCAAATACATATGGTCGATGAATTTCCAATGATTGAAACATGTAGTGGTGTCTATGAGGGGCATGTAATGGGGATACATCATCTTTGGCACCTATTCATAGTAATATTTATCACACTCCAAAATTATATATGTTTTAAAAACATAAAAAAATAATACAAAAAAAAATTAACAAACAATATTTATAAAATACAAACAATACAAAAAAACAATACCTAAAAAAAACCAAGCAAAATAACATACCTTTCTACCTCCCGCGAATTGACTTGTTTCCTTGTAATTTGCCTTAGACTCTCGCACGTGCACCCTTTGAGTTCCATGACCTCTGAGCAGAGCATTCCGGTGCTCCTGTGCAACCATTATTTTTGCCTAGCTATGAGCTTTGTTGGATTGTGGTCGTGCATCTTCCTCTCGTGCATGCACCCTTTGAGTTCTATGTGCTGCGAGCAGAGCATTTCGGGGATTCTGTGCAGCCATTGATTTAGATGTGTTGTGAGTTGTGATCAAAGTTGGATTGTGGCTGTGCATATTCAGCCTCTAGCGTGTGCACCCATTGAGAAGAGGCAATGCCTCCCAAGTCTATGAGTACGAAGCACTAAATTTTATGGGGTCCAATATTTCATAGTTTGAATGGTTGATTTCATTATTGTATATGTTCTTTTTCCCTTAGAAATCAATATAAATTGAAAATTGATTCAGATTTACGGCCCATCTCCCTCCTTTGGCCACAAATTATTTGGGAGGGTTCCATTTCGAGCCGCTATGTATGCAATTTCTTCTGCTCCTTATTGGTTAGATCAGTGGTTTGCCAAGCAATATCTTCAATTTTTTTAAAACAGAGGAAAAAAGTTTTGAAAGTAATTCCCTCCTGTTGGAAATAAGAGCATATAAACCTCTTATTTTTTTTGATAACCTGGAATTGTCCAACATAGACTCATGCATACATGAGGAAGTAGTAACCTTAGACTGGGCATGATCTCAAGGGGATAGTTATCCCATGTTGCTCAAAGTCAGGTTAATTAATCAACACTAATGTGATTGGAGCATCATGGGGGAGAATGGGAGCATGGGAGGATGGTTTACTTAACTATTTTATTTCTTGAGAGGAGAGCGTGAGTTAACCTTCCTGAGTTCTTCAATTTTAATGCCTAGTCTATTGAACTTGACCTACTTGTCTAATTTATTGCATGGAGGTGGAAGGGGTTCATCTTGAGGATGAATTGGCTAAGGGTGCTCTACATATATAGTAGGTTTTTCCATATTCACTTTTTAAATCAACTTACGTGACATCTGTGTAGCTACCAGTGTCATAACTATAGATCTAACTAAACTAGCTTACCTATCTTAGCAATCAATAACATATCAACATAAATAAGAAAAGAAAGAGAACAAGGAAAAGAATACACCAGATATATGTGGTTCACCCAATTGGGCTACGTCCATGGGAAGGTTCTCTTCTATTATCTCTAGAAATCTCCTTCAATCTTACAAGAGAGAAACTACAAATAACCCCAATACAATATAGCATGGAGCTTGTGAGAACAATACAATGTGTTGTAATAGTATCACGTGATGTTTTGATGTGACTCGCTTGACCCTATTATATACCAAGAGATGTGGAGGAATTACTCTCACATATTGCATGTGGGATAATATAACTCTCCATAATAACATCTCTTTATATAATAATGGATAATAAGAGAATACTTTACCATAATAAATATGGGATATAATGTATTACTCTTTTACATAAGATTGTGGATAAATTCCGACATAATATAAATACATTATTACCTTCCAAGGAATATAATTAATATATTACAACACTCCGCCTTAATAATGGCTAGAAGAAATGCCCTCACTAACACTGAGGAATCAAGGAGTCATTACTGCTCCCCATTGATGACAATTTCCGTCATCCCATGTAAAGAACGAAGATGCAAATACTTCGTTGTTGTTAAGGATTTGGTGAAGATATCGGCTTCCTGTTGCTCGGTAGGAAAATAATCAAGAGAAAGAATACAACCTGTGATGATACCTCGAATGTAATGAGCATCAAGGTTGAGATTCTTTGTCTTGGAGTGATATACCAGATTATAAGCAAGATGAATTGCACCCTGATTATCACATTTCAACATAGTGGACGATTTCAAAACTAGACCAAGCTCAGTGAGAACATGGTGTAACGAAACTGTTTCTTTGGTTGCTCTATACTCTGCTTCACATGACGATAAAGAAAGAGTCTTCACCTTCTTACTGGACCAAGAAATTTGACTTGAACCAAGTTGAAATATATATCCAGCAGTTGAACTTCGATAAAAAAATGTCACCTGGCCAGTCATAATTTGTATATGCATAAAGTGAAACTATATCACTACTCGAATAAAACACACCATACTGCAATGTCCCCTGTAAACATCTCAGAATTCTCTTGGCTTCTTGCCAATGAATTTCATGAGGTTGCTTCCTGAACTGAGAAACCACACTGAGGGAAAAAGAGAGATCTGGTCTTGTTGAATTTTGTACCTAGTAAAGTGTTCCCCTAGGTGACTTTTTCCTTAGTCACTTAAAAGGGGAAATAAAGTGACCCTTGCATTAAATGACTTGAGATAAGCATTTAATTCAACTTTAGAGATTAAAGTTACTTTTTGATAAATTTAAGTGAGGTGAGTGAAATTAATTTTCATGAGAATTAAATGTGCATTTATTCTCATCCAGTCATCTAAGCCAATATGAGCCCTTGGATTAGATGGATTTTCACTCACCCCATGGTTTTACTCAAAAAGGAAAGGGAAAGACATTTTCACTTCAATTGAAGAGAATGAAAAAGAGAGAGGTCGAGTTTCCTTAAGAGGAGGAGCATACATTGAAGGAGAGAATTGTAGGCACATTTCCTAATAAATCCATACAACATGAATTCCAAGACAACGTTAAGGTACAATGGCACAGATTTCGAGGATGCACAACAGGGTACAATGGGCATAGATTTCATGGCAGGAATCTGGGCATTAATACCAAGGTAGTGGGCATGAATCTCGATGCAAGAAATCTGGGCGTGAATTTTGAGAAAGACAGGCATGGAGTTCAAGGATCGTATAGTCCGTACGCTGTCTTTTTGGCACTGTTTTTGAGGTTTTGTTTCTGCACATAAATGAAGGTTGCTGGCACAGTTTTCGAGGTTCTATTTTATGCACAGAAATCAAGGCAGCTACCCACAGTTTTCGAAACAGCTTTCTGGGTGAACTTTATTGGTTGAGATAAGTGCATTTTGAATGTAAATTTACTTTACTGAATTTCTTCTGAAGAAGTATAAATTCTCTCTCTCTCTCTGATAGTTTTTCCCCTTGTGGGTTTTTCCTAGACGTTTAGCCTAAATTCTGAGTCTAAAAATTTTCTGGTGTGCATTCAATATTTAATTTTTCTGTTTGTAAATGTGAGTTTCAATAGTGTTTTAAATGTCTAAAAATTATGTGAACTTTCCAGCCAACACACAAAACTGGGTTGGGAAATAAACTATGAAAATTTGACATTAAAACTGGATTGGGTTGATTCACAGAAAAATTTCATGGTATCAGAGCTTGGTGGGAATAAAACTAAAGTTATTTCAGAATGTCAGTGATTTCTTTTGTCAGTGGGAAACACCTTGTTGAGTTGGCAGTGAGATGGCTACAGGACTTAGGTTGGAAGATAGGCTAGATGGGACAGGGAATTTTGTTCCATGGAAGGCTAGGATTATGTTGATTTAGGAAGAGAATCAACTTTGGGATAAGTGGTCAACAATACAATACATAAACCAATTCATATTCCTGTTTCCACTGATGCACAAGCAATAGCTACTTTCAACAAGAAGGATTGTAAGGCTACTTTGACCAGTTTATACTAGAGCACTAATCATAACTGAAAGATGGTCTTAAGAGAGAAGTTGAAGGGTATAAAGATGAAAAATGTAGAGAGAGTGACATCCTACCTCACAAGGATATCTCAGGTTAGAGACGAGCTTGCGGCAGTTGGGGAGGTAGTTTCAGCCGCTGAGTTAGTGCAGACAACAGTGAATGGTGTGACCAAACCGTGTGTTGTTTTTGTGTAGGCTATAGTTGGCATTGAGATCATACCTTCCTAAGATAGACTGTGGGATGACTCTATGCAGGAGGAGACCAGGAGATGTCTTTTGCAGGGAAAATATTCATAAAGTAGGGAGGATGAGGAAAATGTGGCTTTGACTACAAAAGGAAAGAAGAAATCCAAGAAGGGCCCCAAGCAGGGTGGGTCTAAGAAGGAGTAGGAATAGAGTGGACAAAAGAAAGACTTAAGCAAATTCAAATGCTTTGCTCATCATGGATTTGGGCAGTATGGTTCATAGAGTCCAAAGAAGAAGAAGAAGCAGCAGACAACGGGCTCAACAGAGATCGATGATTTTGGAGAGAGATTTCAGAAAGATTTTTCTCTTTGTGTTGGACATGTTGATAGAGAGAGAGAGAGAGCCTGTATTATCACCAACATTGACCTAGATATCGAGAGGGAGTATTCTTTGTTGACTGGCCATCAGATGGGTGCATCTACCACCAGCACTTGGTATCTTGATAGTGGAGCTTCGAGTCACATGATAGGTGCTCAAGAGATGTTCTCTAAGCTTTCACAGACATGTGTAGATGTGGAGGTTGTACTGGGATATGACATGGTTTTTAGAGTTGTTGGTCATGGGACCATTACTTTTCAGAGGGAGTCCATGAGTCCTATGATTTTGAGGGATGTGTTGTTTGTCCCTAGGATGAAAAAGAACTTGGTATTCATTTCCACTATTTAGGATAGGGGTCTTGGGGTTTTTTTCATGGATGGACATGTGTGTATATTCCCCAAGGCTGTAGGACCATGTACCTATTTGGAAATTGGGGTTAGATGCGGGAAACTATACAATCTCTTATTTCAGCCCTAGCATGCTTTGGCACACAACAGTAGCAGTGATATTTGCGAGCTATGGAATTAGAGGACGGCCAATTTGCATCATCTAGCTTTGAGATTGTTGAGGAGTATGGTTACAGGTATACCAGAGTTCAATACGGAACACAGTGATCTATGCAGAGGGTGTGCTTTGGGAAAGTACACCAAGAATGTTTTTCTTGACTAGTGACAGCAGGCCCGTAGGGGTGCTTTATTTCATTCAATATGATTTATGTGGTCCTATGTCATCTGTTTTCTTGATAGGATTTGAGTATTATGTGACCTTCATCGATGAATACTCCAGGAAAACATAGATCTATTTCTTGAGGAGCAAGAAGTCATTTGATGTCTTGCGGGCCTTCCAAGAGTTCAAAGCTCTTGTGGAGAATCAGATAGGGAGGAGGATTAGGGTTCTGAGATCATACAATGGGGGTGAGTATACCTCCAATGAGTTCTATGAGTTTTGCATATAGGAGGGCATACAGAGATAGTTTACAACACCATATACTCCTGAGCAGAATGGAGTAGCTGAGAGGAAGAATAGGGCTATTGTGGGAGCACCAAGAGCTATGCTTCATGATCAGAGTCTTCCTTTATTTATTTTGGAAGAGGCTTGCAGTACAGATGTTTACCTTCATAATAGGAGTCCCCACTGTGCCTTGGGGAGGAAGACTCCTGAGGAGATGTTCACAGGAAAGAAGACTGAGGTTGATTATTTTTGCATATTTGGTTGCTTGAGTTACTCTCATGTTCCTTCGGAGAAGAGGACAAAGTGGGACCCCACTATAGAGAGAGGCATCTTTGTGGGCTATGATGAGACTTTGAAGGATTTCCGCATTTATCTTCCTGCACTCAGGAAAGTTGCGGTGAGGCAAGAAGTTAGGTTTGAGGAGGAGAGAGACTTCAGGATGTCTAGAGAGTTGGAGTATGAGGAGTCACAGGCTTCGACACCTCAGGTGACACAGGTATCTTTAGTTCGTAGTACTGGATCACAGGTTTCCGGAGTGACTGGGCCACAAGTTACATGCACATGTTCTACAGGTATGGTGGTATAGCTAGTAGGTATTTCAGCGACAGGTTCTGGATCTCAAGTCATAGGTTCACCAGTTATAGCTACCAGATCATGAGGCTCACCAGTGGTTGATTCATAAACTATAGGTACACAAGTTGTTCGGCCATCTACTTCTGGCAGTTCTTGAGATGAGGAGAGACCGGTTTGGGAGCCACCTTCAGGGAAGAGGAAGCCTAAATGGCTTTGGGAGACCTTGAAGGAAGCATAGTCATTTGGTAGGCCCTAGGATCCTATTAGGACAGTTGTGATGCCTAACAGATTGAGTATGGCACTTGTTTCTATTCATCGTGATTCAGAGCCTTCTACTTTTGAGGAGGCCTCTCAGCATTAGGTTTGGAGAGATTCCATGATGGAAGAGTACCATTCCATCATGAAGAATGATGTATGGGAGATCGTACCGAGACCAGAGGGGAAGTCAATGGTGACTTCCAAGTGGATTTACAAGGTGAAGCATGTTGCAAATGCCAATGTGGAGAAGTTCAAGGCACGTTTTGTGGCACAAGGTTTTTCACAGATAGAGGGAGTGTATTATGATGAGACCTTTGCACCGGTTGCTTGATATTCTTCCATTACGGCAGTGATTTCCATGGTAGTGGAGATGGGTTGGAAGATCCACCAGATGGATGTGAAGACCACATTTTTTAATGGTCTTCTACAGGAGGAGGTTTATTTAGAGCATCCCAGGGCTTTGAGATTCATCGAAGGGATTCTCATGTGTGCAGGCTCAAGAAGGCCTTGTATGGTCTAAAGCAAGATCCTCGATCTTGGTATTCTAGGATTGATGCATATCTGATGTCAATGGGATTTCAGAAGAGTGAGGATGATCCCAATATTTACTTCTTTATGGTTCATGGGGATCCACTCATTCTTCCATTGTACGTTGATGATTTGTTTATCACAAGGGAGGAGTGTCTCATTGCATCTTGCAAGAGACATCTTGCTTCAGAGTATGAGATGACAGATATTGGGATGATGCACTATAATTTGGGGATGGAGTTTTGGAAGGATCCTGGTAATATTTTCCTGGGACAAGGAAAGTATGCTGCAGATATTCTGAGGAGATTTCGAATGGAGGACTGCAGGCCTATGTCCACACCTATGATTACCAACTGGAAGCAACTTCATGCTTCTGAGGGAGAGATGGTAGATCCTACATTATATTGTCAGCCCATTGGTTCATTGATGTATCTGGTCAACACCAGGCCAGACTTATGTTTTGCAGTGAACACTCTCAGTCAATTCATGCTGGAGCCTAGGAGAGTGAACTAGAAAATCGTGAAACATGTGTTGAGATATCTTGCAGGGACAAAGGATTTTGGTTTGGACTATAGGAGTTCGGGTGGAGTTAGTTTTGTTGGGTTCATGGATTCAGATTGGGTAGGTAGTGTGATGGATCAGAGGAGCACTTTTAGTTGTTGCTTTAGCTTGGGCTCGGTAGCAATGTCGTGGTTCAGTCGGAAGCAAACGTACGTTGCTTCGAGTTCTGCTAAGGCTGAGTAAATGGAATCCAGATAGGCTAGTTGTGAGGCACTGTGGCTTCGCAAGTTATTGGTAGAATTATTTGGTTAGGAGATGAGGCCCATAGTGACTTACTGTGATAATCAAAGTTGCATCCAGCTATCTGAGAATCCAATATTTCATGATAGGTCAAAGCACATAGTGATTAGATACCACTTCATTCGATACTATGTTCAGAGAGGAGTTATGGAGTTACAATACATTTCCACTAATGAGCAGGTTGTAGACATTCTAACAAAATCCTTGGGGTGGGGAAAGTTTGTCTTCTTCAGGGACAAGTTGGGAGTGGTGTAGAACACCTTCCTCAGTAAGAGGGAGTGTTGAATTTTATACCTATGAAAGTGTTCCCCTAGGTGACTTTTTCATTAGTCACTTGAAAGGGGAAATAAAGTGACCCTTGCATTAAATGACATGAGATGAGCATTTAATTGAACTTTAGAGATTAAAGCTACTTTTTGAAAAATTTAAGTGAGGTGAGTGAAATTAATTTTCATGAGAATTAAATGTGCATTTATTCTCATACAGTCATCTAAGCCAATCTGAGCCCTTGGATTAGATGGATTTTCACTCACCCTAGGGTTTTACTCAAAAATGCAAGGGAAAGGCATTTTCACTTCATTTGAAGAGAATGAAAAAGAGAGAGGACGAGTTTCCTTGAAAGGAGGAGCAGATATTGAAGGAGAGAATTGTAGGCACATTTCCCAATGAATCTGTATAGCAAGAATCCCAAGACAATGTGAAGGCACAGTGGAACAGATTTTGAGGCCGTATAGAAGGGTACAGTGGGCATAGATTTCGAGGAAACAAATCTCGGCGTGAGTTTCGAGAAAGACAAGCACAGAGTTCAAGGACATTATGGTCCATACGCTGTCCTTTTGGAACTATTTTCAAGGTCCTGTTTTTGCACAGAAATCGAGGCTCTTGGCATAGTTTTCGAGGTTCTGTTTTATGCATAGAAATCGAGGCAGCGAGGCACAATTTTGAGGTAGATTTCTAGCTGAACTTTATTGGTTGAGATAAGTGCATTTTGACTGTAAATTTACTGTACCGAAGTTCTTCTGAGGAAATATAAATTCTCTCTCTCTCTGACAGGTTTTCCCCTTGTGGATTTTTCATGGGCGTTTAGCCAAAATTCCATGTATGAAATTTATATGGTGTGCATTCAATATTTAATTTTCTATCTGTAAATGTGAGTTTTAGTAGTGTTTTAAATGTCTGAAAATTATGTGAAATTTGTAGCCAACACACAAAACTAGGTTGGGCATTAAACTATGAAAATTTGACATTAAAACTGGGTTGGGTTGATTCTCATAAAACTTTCAGATCTGTTGTGAGTTAAATATATGAAACTACACACGAGTTGGCGATAAATAGTAGCATCAACAAGAGGAGTAGTAGATTGAACAGTTAACTTTGCAACGGACTAAAAAGGCGTAGGAGCGGGTTTAGAATCACTCATGTGGAAACGAACCAATAATTCTGTAGCATACTTCGACCGAGAGAGAAAAATACCATCTGCCATATGCTAGATTTGAAGACCCAAGAAATAGTGGAATTTACCTAGATCAGTCATTTCAAACTGCTTTTGAAGATCACTTTTCATACTCTGAATTAAAACAAGTTGGATTCCAGTGATAAAAAGATCATGCACATATAACATAGTAATGAGGATATTATCACCAAAGTCCTTAACATACAAATTTGGATCAGATATACAACACTTAAAACCATTATTCAAGAAATATGTATCAATTTTTTCATACCAAGCCCTAGGTGCTTGTTTGAGACCATATAAATATAGAAGTATCACTTATGCAATAGGATTTCAAGTTAACTTAGATTAACAATGTTTAATAACCCATCTCATTCAACCATAGATAGCTGAAAATGAAATTTCACTCATAAACACATCTGAACTGGAAGCACAAGAAAATTTCTACCAAAATACTGAGAACTGAAATAACATAATAGCCATACACAGAAAGATTCTAGACTCAGATATTTTAGCCAAAATGGCCCAGCTAAAACCCTGAAGGGAAAACCTGTGAGAGAGAGGTCTTTAATTTTATTTCTTCAACAAAATAAAAAAATTGCAACAACAAAATTACAACTTATCTCAACAACAAAACCCAGAAATTATGTCTTGGAATTTGCACCGAACCAGCAGTGTACATACTATACAGACCTCAAAATTTGTGCCCATAATTTTTTTCCTAAAAATCGTGCCTATCTCAGACCTCGATTTTCGTGCCAATGTTCGGACTGTACAGAATTGTACGGAATGTACAGGCTGTACGAAATTGTACGTACTACACGAAATTGCACGGAATTAATTTTCTATACCTATTGTTAACACCCAAACTGACCCTCTAGGTTGTGGGAGAAGGCCAGCTCAAGGTAACCACAAAACCACTTCAGATTGCACTTCTGACCCAATGCAATCAGAGAGAATCTCTCTTAAATTTATGGAAGACTGAAAATAATCGATGAGAAACACACAGCCTTCTTACTCAAGATGTTCAATCAAAGCACATTCATAAGGTTAGATTTATGATGGGACAATAGGTTTTCAAAGTTTGGTAAGACAATCAAGAGAGAAGCCATTGGGAAATGGATTCAAAACATAACACATAAAACAAATAATGGTGTTGTTGCATGGAATCCCAGGACAGAGGCAAGATAGCCATCTATTTACAGTCAAAATGCATTTGTCTGGTTGTTAGGGAAGAAGAAATGAATAGTCAATTGACATGAGCATCTAATAGGGATGAATTCAATGTCAACTTTAGCAGAAATTGGTGGTGGATACTTGAAATGAAAGGAATAGAGCATAATTTCTATGAATTCTATTCCAATGATACTCTTATCCAAGCATGAATCAGCATAACAATATGAATTGGACAATGAAAGAAAACGTTCACATAAGAAAATATATAATATAGACTGTAAGATAAATGACACATGAATCTCTACCCTAAAGGAGCTTCAAACACTACAAATTTATTAAAGATCACATCTCAGAAACAGAGCTCAGCTCTCCCAGGCCTCAGCCCAATGATTTTCCATCCATTTTCTCTTATTACACATGAATATATAGATCTTCTTATCCCTCAAGATCGATCTACCTTAATGGAGAATGGTTACAACCACATTGACACCTACACAGAAAGTATAACAACCTTGAAAGTCGGTTACAACAAATTTTCTTCAGTTTAGGGCATGGAGTGCTGAAAATGGGCTTCGAAGCCCCAGCTATATATCCCAAACAATGACAGCTATTTAAATTTTGAAATAGATTTTTTTAATTGGGCATGTCCCTGACAAATCCCATGTCTCCATTTCCTCTGATTTCCCTCCAGCTCATCGGAATTCGCCTTTGAAGTTGATGACTTAGGCAGTAAATATAAATTTTGGAAATTTACCCTACAAATATCTCTTCGAATCTCCCAAACCATGATAGCTATGTGAAAACTGAGAAACATTATTTTATATTGGCCTATTATGGAGAAAAACCTCTCTTGGTTTCCCAAAATTCCTCATAGTTTGGCGAAGAAAGTTGGTTGAAAACGATGACTAAAATAGTTATTTTCACTAAAAACAAGCGTGCCCTCCATATAAAATCTCATTGAATTTAAATTTTCTTCTCCTTAAAATTTCAGGACTTTCCTACAACTGCTGATCCTCTTGTTATTGACCAATTTCCCTTCCAAATACATAGCACAAAACTGATGCTAACAACTGGCTCCAATTGGGGATGATATCCTCCCTGTGAGGTAGAAAAGAACCCCTACAGACCCAGTGCCTGATCCATTGGGTGGCTCCCAATTTCAAAGTGAAACCTGCAAATGCCTTGCCTACCTGTAACCTGTAGCCCTTTCTGATCCTGCAATTGAACCCAAACTGCAACTGAAACAGTCTCTTCCACTTAAAACCAACATCCTCTGCTGCTACAATTGACATCTGATAATCTGCTTCAAACCCAAACCTAGAGTGCACATAGGAGTGTGCAAATAGCCCTTGGATCCCTTCATTATGCTGCGCCATAGTCATTTAATAATAAAAATGAAAAATTATCCTCGAATCATTGCAAGGAATTAGGTCAGTTTTCCTTAAAATCTGTTGCCGATTACTAGAACCCTGCATCTGCGCATTAATCCTTTGCTTGAAATATTAATGCTAATCACCACAATTAGATACTCAATTAAAAAGTTTGGGATCCCATTGTAACAACCAGAAGCTTCACTGCAAAAAAAGTGCAAAAATAGCCACCACTTGTATCTGCACAATATTTATAATCCATTCTTCTAGCACAGAATTCAATTCTCTTCATAGCTGGCACTTGTAATACCCCAGTTTGACCCCTAGGATATATTAGCTTCTAATGTAAATATTGTATACATGTGATGCATGTTTTCCTAGCGTGGAGCTCAAGGCTAAGGCCCTACTAGTGGAAGATTGAATTTTATTTAAAAGGCAAGTATTAGATATTAAGTTACCCATGTGCTATTTAGCCATGGAACATTGTAAAAATGATGTAAATAAGCATCATGCAATAAAATACCAAAGCTGGCTATGGAAGCAACGAATGAGAAGGAGCCATGTGTATCCACTAGGGAGTGGTGAGGGGGTTGTGGGATTGAACCATAGGATGCCAAATGTCATCTTGAGAACCCATTTGACATTCCTTGCTCACATTTATTTCTAGTGTAAGGAAGTTGTTGAAGAATTCAGTGCATGGCTTTAATGGAGCATGGGCAGCCCATAAATTCATATGGAAGAGCATGGGCTCTATTTTCTTGTACCCCAAGTCACTCTACTTCATGGGAGTAGCTTCTTCCTCATCCCCATTCCATTGTTGAACACCCCAGCATCAATTTTCATCCAAAAATGAATTCTCAATAGTGAGAAAAATCAGAAATCGCAACTGTGAAAGAAACCATGTTTTGAAGAGCCATAAATGCCCAGAATTGGTATGGGAGAGTGAAATCCAATGGGGAATCTACCCCTAAATCCATTGGAAAACCCAGTTTTATAGCCCAGAAATCCAGTGACGATATTGAGTTATTTGTTGATAGAAATGTGAGAAAATCCAAGTGTGGATGTTTGAACAGAGGATTGGATTGCTTGAGTTTAGCTTGAGATGTCTATAGTGCTGTGGTTGAGCTCATTGGCTTAGCACCCTCCTCCTTTTCCTATTGCATGCTTGATAAACCCAACTGTGTGTTGGATTAGCATGATTGTTTGAGTGAAACAATGGCTGTGAGTGAGCCCATCTAGTTCCTCCTTAGTGGATACACAGCCTAGCTCGGGGGTGATCTCCCAACTGAAAGAATACAGAGTGGATAAAGATCTAGGGTTGGGTGGAATGCTTCTCTCACATAGCCAGTTGTTTGGACAGCTTCGTCTTCAAGATAAGTGTTTTCTGTGATTTACATTATATGCATTATGTGTTTTGCAATGTGTTAATTCTGAATGATAATTGTCCATGTTAATGAAATGAAATGATTGTCTTAATGAAATCAACATGAAGTCTGTGCATAGCATGAGGACGCGACTGAATTCTTTGCATGTTGATTCATCATCTACCTGGGTCAAATAAGCTGATGCATTATTGTTTATTTCCGTTGTGTTTATATTGATTATGTGTTTGCACACAGAAGTTTTTAATTATCCATACATTTCTTAAAATTTGAATGGGGATGAGATTGTCAATAAGCCCAGTATGTTGGTCATGTTTCCTTCCATGCAATGGATTGATGGAAGGGGACATGACAAAGTGGTATCAGATCCCAGGTTATAGCACTGGCGTTGATTGGGCCAAACTCTGAGTTATAGGTAGGTAACATAATGTTTTAACATGGTATTGGTGAAGTTGGGGCATCATTTTGGAATGGAAAAAATGTAGAATTAGAGTTCTCAAATGCAGTAGCTGATCACACCATTGCAGATAGCTCTGTAAGATATTTCCAATGGTACCAAAATCATTTCATTTGGCCAAGGGACGAAGGAGTTATGAGCCCCGTAAGCTTAGTCATGTTTCCTTCCATGCAATGGATTGATGAAAGGGGACGTGACAGAGATCACCAAAAGGGGCAGTCGACTCTTCTCTTGCGGATGTGACAGAGATCACTAGAAGGGGCATTCGACCATTCTCCTGTGGACGTGACAGAGATCACCAGAAGGGGTAGCCGACCCTTCTCTTGTGGACGTGACAAAGATCAACAGAAGGGGCAGTCGACCCTTCTCCTACGGATTGTGATTAGAGAAAATGCTAATCACCAGAAGGGGCAGCCGACCCTTCTTCTGTTGATTTTGTTTAGAAAAAAAAAAATCACTAGAAGGAGCGATTGACCCTTCTTCTAGAGAAATGTTAAAATTTCTGTAATTGTGACTTGGCTTTCTACACCCGGAATCCCGGAATTGCTGGATTGCGGGTTGTGGGATTGCGAGATTGCGGAAAGGTTAAAATTTTCATCTTCGTGACTTGGCTTTCTGCACCCGACATTGCAGACTCGTGGATTTGCGAGATTGTGGGTTGCAGGACCGTAGGATGGAGTAGTTCCGGGTTGGAAAAGTAGCATTTCCGCACCCGCAGTATGGATTGCAAGGTTTCGGGTTGCGGAACCTATGGATTGTGAAAAGAAAAAAAGGTATAGAACTTAAATTTGATTTTTGGATTGCAGGAGCCTGTGGAATTGGATTTGGATGAGGTCAGTGGAATTCTGAGGCCATTGACAAAGGCCATGAATGAACCAGTGAGGATCCCGATCCCATTATGCTCAAATTTGTCAAAAATTTGGGAAATAGCCATTTTTGGCCCAAAATTGGGAATTTTGGAAAAATGTGAAAAGTGAAAAGTAGTCAAACCCAGAATTTTATAGAAGGTGAATGGTGCATCAGAACAGAGATCCGCGAGTTGCTGAGTGTTCCTTGTTATATGTACTAACTTTTCCCGGTAGAAATTTTTTCCTGAATCCTTATCGATTTTCTTCTACAGGTGGCTGAAGTTGGTAGTTCAGGATATTTTGTAACTATGTAAAAGTGCAGAAATTTTGGTAAAATTTGTCATTTTTGAAGTACTGTGGTTTCCACACCTGAAGTCAGAATGGAGCATGTGGATAGGCATTGGAAAGCTTATCTAGTAGGGAACAATGGTGCATGACCATAATTTGAATGAGAGACCATGAAATCATACCAGCTATCATGTGGAAGGAGAATTGCATGCCATGATGAAGGATTGAAAAGGGAGGATTCCTTAACCCCTGTTTGTTGTTGTAATTATATTTTATGAGCTCTATGTACATAAAACTATGGCATGGGAATGATGAAAATGCAAGAGATTAGATGGATGGCATGAATATGCACTAGTGGACATATTAATAAACATTGCATAGTGCATGAGCAGATGTTTGTGCACACATAGTATATTACATATCAGTAAAAGTAGTAAGGTTCTACATATGCAATGAACCACTAATGGAAAATATTGTGGTTAATAATCACTATTGGTGTTGGTAATGGTTGTAGGACCAAAGACAACAGAAGCATGGCTAAATGTGTTGATGATGTTGTTGCATATGGCCAACAACCTTATGAAGAAAAGGCTAGGGCAGCAAATCCATGATCAAGAGATTGGTGGAAGGCTTTTGTAATCCTCTGTAAGAGACCAACTGATCAGGTAACATCAAAGGTGTAAATGGGATCCATGTAGGTAATGCTTTACTTATGATGATTGCATAAGTGTTGAAAGGGGATTGGGTAAGAATCCCTTGAAACATATTTAGTAATCATGGAGTAGTGAAGACGAGAGGCCTCATACCATGTGACTGTTTAGAAATTTAGATTGCACTCATATAAAATATATCATGCCATGTGTATGCTGGCTATGATCTTAATAACCAAAGCAAGTGAGACTGGTGGTCTTGATTATGGTAATGCATGTTATATGAGATAGTTATGATTAAGTCATAATATGCTTGATGCATAGTACTCATGAAACAATGCAAGGTGGCATTGAGTAGATGTGCATTAAGAGATTTTATAAATCTTGTAGTTAAGCATTGAGTGAATGCATATAAAAAACTTGAATAAATGTTGTGAATATGCATGCATGTGGGTAGTTACACCTGAGGTGATGTATTGTGCGCATGCATGATTATGATATATGTATATGTTTCATTACCATTCAGCAATAGATGAAAGGATGAATTAATGATAATTCTGAGATCATTTCATGAGCTACTATGAATGCAGGGGAAGAATTGCATGAAGGTAGTCATGATTGATAGGCTTCTAGAGTACTCTGTTGGAAGGACAGAGTTGTATAAATGATATGGCTATGAATTAATGAGCATTTAAAAGCTTTATGTTGATCGCATGGATGGTTTGATGGTGTCTTGTAATTTTATTGTTCTCCGGAGGCATATAACATAAGCCTATACATTTCATTGCATTTGAAATATTAATAGTTGAGAGCGTTTGAATTATGGAGTGTTATAATTATAAATATCACCTTAGTGACTATTGTAAAGGCTACAATAAAAATATTATATGCATAGATACTTATAAAGTGTTTGGCTGATTGAAGTTTCAGATTTCAGGTAGATTGTTCTAGGCATGGCAATGTGGGTAAGTCCATGATGAAGGCTGGAATCTACCATGTGCAAAAGCCAAAGGTTATGAGAAAATTCTCATGGTTGTGAAATTTAACTTATGCATGAAACAAATCTGGAAATATTCTTATGTAAGTTTATGAGAATAATATCATGGTTACAAATCTAATTTCTGTAGGGAACAGATTTGAACGAAAAAAAATTTTTTATTTGAATAGAGCTTATGAGAAGGAATCTCATGGTTGAGAACTCTAAGTTCCGTTAGAAAGAACAATTGTAAATCTCAGATTTGTAAATTTTTAGATTTGAAATTTTGCTAATAATTGCTAATGACTGTTTGGCTTATGTAAAATTGTGTCAGGAGGACATGTTGTAAGTGGATGTCCATGTATGGTAGAAAACATAAATCCATAATGGACAGAATGGTGCCACTTACAAGAGCCAAGCAATATGAGGATAGCCTCATGGCTAAGAAAATCAATTTCTGTAGTAGACAGAGTTGCAAATTCATATTGCATTTAATTATTAGTGCCATGGATTTGTTATGGAATAATCAGATTTGAATTGTATTGATTACATGTGGCTGACTGTTTGGTTATTTAATAAGTGTGTTAGGAAGGCACATTGCAGTAAGACCATGAGAGAGGGCCTGCAGAAGCCAAGCTTCATGGGAAGGATCCCATATCTTGGAAATGGGTTTCGAGTGAAATGCCATTGGATATTTTGATAATGCTCCACCCACACTGCATGATTGGTAAACAATATGAGTGAAACGGTAAAGATTATGTCAGTAAGACATATGAGGGTTATGTAACATCAAAAGGAGTTGGGATGGAAAACCGAGGGACTGTTAACTCAGAGAAGGAGCCCCCATTCCTCATTAATCAAGAAAGACTACATCTGCAAATGGATAAGTGTTCTGCAAACCTTGACTGATATGTATATATATATACATGTATATGTGCAAGTCTAATTGTTAGAATTACTATGTAGAGCATATTCCATTTGTTTATATTATTCAGACTACTTGAAGTATGATTAGGACCTACATAGTTCACATCAGTAAGGAGTGCACACCTTTCTGGTGTTGAGTTATGTTAGGGATGCCAATATTGACTACGCCCTAAGGGAATGGATGCATTCCTGGTGTTTAAATATTGGATAGTGAATGTTATGAACTATGGTTACAGTTTTAGAGAAGCAATACTAATGAGCTTGCTTATCCATCTTGTGTTGTCAGCTTATACATATGCAATTGGGTGCTACACATTAGAGGGAAAAAGGAAGAAAGGGTACTCAAGACGACTGTATGAGCAGTGGTAACCTTTGTGAACACCAATCAAGGAACACCTATTGAAGGGGCTCCTTGTGCTTTTCCATTCATTGGGAACATTGGTATTCCCTTAATGGCTACCTTGAATCTTCTGAGATTCACTATACGGAAACCGATTTGGTTGTTTTCCACTCCAAATTCCTTGCATGCTCCTGATGATTCTGAAGTAAGCACCTCAAATCAATAGCATCAGAACCCTATGTCTTCTTTTCCAGTAACTTATTCTCCTCCTCCTTCTACGTCATGTGGTGAAAGTAGTAATACTAGTAACCAACAGTCTAAAAGGAATAGACAGAGGAAGAATAGGGAGAAGTTTCCAAAGCAAGGGGGAAGCCACCCAACCTCTGGAGGTAATGTTGGGGGAACCTAACCAACCTATGGAGGTCATGTTAGGGGCACTCTTTCAGTCACTGTAAATCATACTAAACCTATGAAATCAGCCACTGCAGGTCATGCTGAGAAAGTTGACATTTTTGACAAACCTAATAAAGAGAAGCTCAAGTTCCCTTGTAATTTTTGCAAGGGAGACCACTTGAACTATTTGTTCACTGTACTTCCAGACGTGAAAAAAGTGTGGTCTATATTTCAAAAGTCTTCTGCTTTCGAGAAACCAACCACTGCAAGTCATGCTGGGGGAAAGCAGTCAACCAATGCTAGTCATGCTAAGAGTGTTAATGTTGTAAAGGAATCTAAGCTTATAGGACGCAAGCCAAAGTTACCTTGTAAACATTGTAAGGGAGATCACCATACTCACCTATGCCCTTCTATTTCATAGGTGTAGAGTGTGTGGTCCATGTTTGGAGGATCCTATGCTACTGAATTGTCCATAGATTCACAACATCCTAGTCAACCTTTGGTTGATAAAGTGGTTGAACAAAAACAGGTATTTGGTCAACCCCACTCTTCCTTCGGAGAGTGAAGTGATCGAATCGATGCAATCTTCGATCGATCCCATCAGTCCTTTGGACACTAATGCACCTACTCCTCTAAATATTCCTTTCAGGTTCACCACCTCACCTTGTCGAGATAGACCAGTTCTGAATTATATGTCCTCAATAGTGATGTCCAACATCTCTCCCTAAAGGTTAAACATGCCATGATCGGCATCCTAGTATCCCATGAGCATTTGGAGAAAATGTGTTTGTTCACGCATGTTAGTAGTTCGGAAAAAATTTAAGATCCTGCACCTCCGTAATTCATTTAAGGTAAGTGGATCTCCCATGGAATCCATATCCATGGCCTCATGCTCCCTCTCTCTCCAAGTTAAAACCATCCTACACATAGAGCACCTAACATAGCTGGTACATAGAGCAACCACATAACCAATCAATAGTCATAAATTCATAGCCTATATCATTGCTAGAACCTATAGTCATAGCCAGTCTCATTGCCAATAGCTGATCATATTTCAATCATAGCCCTATAGTCATTGCCGATAGAAGATTATTGACAGAAGGAATTGCCTGGAGTCATAGCCAACTGGTCAGTGCCAGCAAGATACGATTGATTAACTAATACAGACAACATTGCTAGAATATACTTACCTTTCATGTTAGTTTATGCTTGCTACCCTGTGCTCTTTACCTTGAACTGCTCCCTCACAAAACTTAGTTATTGAACTAGGTGCTTGCTTAGGCATTTACACCTTGAGTATCTACTTGGAACATCAGCCTACTTGATGATTACTTACAATTTCCACCAACTTAACCAACCTTACTACTTACTTTTTACAATGCCCCAAACAGTAGTGGCAGCGCATTCTATGTGATGCTATAACTGTACTGATTTACTATGACCTTCAGGCAGCTATGATTGACAATGACGCCTTGAGGCAATGACCTGTCCTAGCTCCTTCATGTTTATCCCACCCTGTCCCTGTCCCTTCCTGCCCCATGCGATGTCATTCATGGGAGTTTCGATTGAAAGGTCTCTGTGCCATGCTATAGTGGGTCAATGTGTCCCGTTTTGTTTCTCGATGGGTTCAATGGGTGTGTTGGGTTGACGGGTTATCTGTTTGTGCAACTCAGCCTTGGATGGGATGGTTCGATCGGTTTTTTTGTTTGGCAAAGCGGTTAGCTCTTGTCTCGGGAATACTCCTTCCTCTTACTCCTCATCGATAAATAAATCGGTGATTTTGATGTCCAACATCTCTCCCTGAAGGTTAAACATGCCATGATTAGCATCCCAGTATCCCATGAGCATTTGGAGAAAATTTGTTTGTTCATGCATGTTAGTAGTTCGGAAAAAATTTAAGAGCATGCACCTCCGTAATTCATTTAAGGTAAGTGGATCTCCCATGGAATCCATATCCATGGCCTCATGCTCCCTCTCTCTCCAATTTAAAACCATCCTGCATCAACCATGCCCATTCCATGCATTAGTTTTTGGTTTTTTCATTGGAATTGCGGTACCTACGGCTTCACCTTTTCAATAGAGGCGGGTACCCATGAGTCTGCCTATAGTAAACTCACGCAATTTCCATGTGACTACGACTTTTACACAGACAGACTCGCAGGTATGAATCCCTAGGTTTTAAACCTGCTTAAAAAACAAAAAACATCATTAAAAACTTAAAAGAATGAATTGAATTGATAGAAAAGGCAGAGGAACCTTACCTGCAAGTGGCAGAATTTGATTTCGTGTCCCAGATTGATCGCGATCAGCATTTGAAGTAAGAGGATTTTTCTCCTTTGCTCCAATGGTAAAATGGTTTTGTGAATTATGTTTCTAATTTGACACTATTTATACAAATTATTTCAACCCCCCCCCCCCTTATATATTTTCAAATTCCTTTTTTTAATTTTTTTAATCCTAATGACATTTTTGAGTTGTTTTTTATTAGGTAAATCTTTAAAAGGCGTTTTCTCACTTTCAACTGAAAGAGGTGACTAATATGAAGGTTTGTTTTCTTTTGGAATGTCAATTTAGTTCAACACATTGGATCTTTTCTGGCATTTTATGTCATTTTGAAATCTCCTTTGTTTTCACCTATAACTACCATTTTCTGCTAATCCGTTTATGTCGATTCTATCTACAGTCCTTCCCTCATTTGATATATCAAGGAACTTATACATTGTACATCATTTTTACCTAATATTAAGTTCCATGTTCCGATGGAGTCCTTTTTATGCTCTTGTTAGACTCCTTAAAATTAACAATATTGTCGAGCATACTTGTCTTGTTCAAACTCGTTAAAGGACTTGAACAGATATCCACCTAGGTATACATTTATCCCTTTTCCATACCTTTGTGGATTACTTAC
This sequence comes from Larix kaempferi, assembly GCA_027924585.1. Lineage (NCBI taxonomy): Eukaryota > Viridiplantae > Streptophyta > Pinopsida > Pinales > Pinaceae > Larix > Larix kaempferi. Next base: position 167,121 of record BSBM01000455.1, read on the forward strand.
GAAAAATGTATACTCTAGTCATACTTGGCTAGAAGAGTTCTCTTTCGCATTGTTTTACCTTTTTTCGGGTGAGGAGACTAGCTTTACAAAAAAGGACCCTTTGGAGTCTTCTTTAGGATTTTTAGACTCTCAAAATATGAAAACACTAGTGAGAATCTACCAACTCGGGCTCGATGTGGAATCCATGAGTAGGTAAATGGATTTGTTGTTTAATTTTTTCAGACTCCTTAAAAATGAAAACAACAACAAGCAAGAACAGATCTGGGCTCGATATTAAAATCCATGAATCAGTATTTTATGGTGTATTAGTCTATATTTTCTTCAAACTCGTAAAACAAAGAATAAATTCTTGAGTTTCCATTCAATGGACTCATAAAATTACACATGGTTGGATCCTTCTCAAGCATTCTTTAGTTCTTTGTCAAACTCACTAAAAAATGAAAAAGGTACCTAAAATGAGAAAAGGGAAGGGAAGAGTGTTAAAAGTATTTGAATATAATGGCAGCAAGTCAACTATGTCCTTGACCAAAGCACCTTTTTTGTTCTATCAAACAAGTTGGGTTCTAGTTTTAGACTTAGGATAAACTTGATTCCAGAGTTGTGTACTCCTCTGTTGGTTACTCTTCCAATCATATCGAGAATCTATTAATGTCTCCTACATTGAAGATTTATATCATGGTCCCTTTGTGTTCAAAGCTTCCTAAGTCACTATTGTGTCGTGCTCACTATTCAAGGATGCAAACTGTGTCGGTCGTTCTGTAGTTTCCTTGACCTCATGTGTCGGCCATTCCTTGGTGTCAGTATGTTTCATCATGTATTCAGTCCTACTCCAGATCAGATCAACCTTTGATTTTTCCTCGTGTTAGATGATGGAGGATTATTTAAGGCCTCCCTTTCAACGGATTTTTCCCATTGAGTTCAACTCATCTGACTATGGGAATGAAGTCTAGAGTTTTCGATATTACCTAGGGGATTGTAGTCATTAGCTGCAATTTCCCTCATTATTGAGTTATGGGAATACATTAATGTCCCTTACTCTATGGATTCTGCAGGTTTTTGACTTCAAGAACATCTATTCACACCTGTTAGAATGTAGTAGGTACCTTGGGGCCCATTTTCATTATTGGTGGGATTCCCTCGCATTTGTTAACGGTTCACATCAATGACTGGTAATCAAATAGTATCCTCCATGTTAGACATCAACTCATTTATTCGCATGGTTAGGATTCGTACCTTGAGACGGTTTGGATGAAGACCTTGGGACTATAATAGCATCATCATTTTCTTATTTCCCAAGTTGCGCAAGACTGAGCCACACCCATTTTTTGTCTCTTTATGAGACATAGATCTAGTTTTTTCTCTATGGCTATGATCCCCAGTTTTGACATAGATCCACCTTTGTATTTTTGTGGCTATGATCACACTTATGTTTCTCATGGATCCATGCTTGTATTCCAGTGGCCAAGATATATGCATGAGTATTGTATCATCATTGTATCCTCCTAGAGTTCATGTTCCACTATTTGAACATGGACATTTATCCCAGGGATGAGATTGACTGACATTTTCCTTTCTTTCAGGTACTTCATTCAAGCCTATGATTCTTGGTTTCTCCTGTTTCTCCGACTCCATGACTCAACCTTTTATTATTTATAATGTATTTAAGCCATCGTATTCCCCTTTGACCTCATACATTAGGGGAGTCTGTTATAGCCAAAATTGGCGCTTCTCCATCCATGACGACACTTACATCTTTTGGTCGCATGAAGACACTTCATGAGATTATTGAGGCACACAAAAGGACATTTGTGTATGGAAGATCCATATTTGAGACTTTATATGGACGAAATTACTTAATTAATGGCCCATTTGACAGGTAGTAACCTTAGGAACAATTTTGGAGACCAAATCTTCTCCAGAAACCCGCCAGAAAAGTTTTGTTTACCATTTTTCCACAATAACGCAGGTTTTCACATGGTAAAGCAGCAGGTTTCCTAAAAAAAAAAGGTTTCATATGGTAAGAGTCATGGGTACCCACTGGTTTTCCCTATTCAAAGTCATAAATATCTCAGAAACACTAAAAATACTTAAAATCACAAAAAAATGGTTGGTTTTGGGTACTAGTTTTGGAACCTCCTCTTCGGTTGTAACTACTTCCTATTCGACCATGTATTCTTCACTTGATATATAAGAGAGGGAGAGAGACCATGAAAGGGGACCAAGCCCATTATAATGTTATGGTGGAGGAATTTGGATTCACATCCCCCTCACTTGTGCCCTAGTTTCTTGTAAACCCTATCAGATCTTATCAGAGGTTGGGATCCTTGGAGAAGAGGAGCAGGAGACCTTGAATCTTGGTTTCGTGAAGTTCCATGCTTGAAGGAAGGTATAATTTGATGTACTTACTTCATTCATTAATAAATATCATACATTCTTCCTTTCCAAATATATTTGTTCATGTATGTTTAAGATCTTCTTACGATTTGATGTTTTATTATCTTATGAATATCAATCTTTTATTTGTAGTCAAATTGGTTTGAGGAAGGTTTGTAGTTATTTTGCAGGTTTTTGTATTGGAGAACAAGATGAGAGGTTTGGATAAACCTTCTGAATAAGGAACACTTTCTCCTAAATCCTAATCTCTTTGCTTAATAATTGTACTTGCAAAAACTTGTATGTCTATCATTTACCCTTATATGTTGGTAGTCTCACCCCTACTATAGGAATTTTTTCCTAACAACAATGATGATGATGATGATGACGACCATAATGATCAATATGAAGATGATGATGATGATGAAGGTGATGATAATAATTATGGTGATGATGATGATGACGATGTTGTTGTTTGTGATGATTGTGCTGATGAATAGTGATGGCATCCACGTTGATGATGATGATGATGACGATATTGACGATGATGATGATGGTGTTGTTTATAATGATGATGATGATGATTGATGACGACGATGACATTAATGATGATTCTTACCATCACGATGACGACGATAATGGTGTTGTTTATGGTGATGATGATGACAATTAATGAAAACGATGATGTTGATGATGTTGTTTATGATGATGATGGTGAACATTTATAGCTTCCCCAATAAATGACAATGAAAACATATGATACAATAAAATATTTTTTTTGGAAAATAAGCAAGAAAACAAGGTGGTTCTCTAAACCATACTAGCCTTTCTCAAATAAATTGCAAAGTTAACCACCCCTTTCAATTAACTTATAAGTATGGAAAGTCATGTGTTTGAAGTAGAATGAAGCTCTTGGGTAGATCATTCTTCATGTTGTGTGTCATATCATTCATCATACCAAGGATAAAAAATATGCAAAGAAAATTTGGGATACATTCAAAACTCTCTTTGAAATGGTGAATACTACTTAGGTAGACCAACTTGAAACTGAACTCTCCAACCTCAAAATGGATGAGTTCAACGTGATTGAGGAGTATATTGCAAGGTTTAAAATCTAAAGGTTAACCTTATTCAAGTGGGAGAAATAGGAAATCAAATCCAAAACTTGTAAGTATTGTTATGAATAATCTCTCTCCATCATTCAAATCCTTTGCTCTTGTATTCTACAACTTTTATTTATAAATCAACAATCCTATAGCTCATCCTATTGAGGGTATTTTCTCTAATATCATTCAACATTAAGTTACTTTGAGGAATATGGGTAAATTACACCCTCGAGATCAATCCCATCCAAAGGCCATCTCAACCACACTCAAATCTAAGTCTAACTTGGGTAAGGTGAATAACTAAAACCCTCACACAAGATAAAATTCATAAGTGCCTACTATCCTTAGGGCCATCCTTTCGAGTATTACCTTGCTCGTCTTCGCAAAATTGGAGAGCTTGCAAGATCTACAGTAGAGATCAAAGACCTTTCTTATGAGAATGTTGGATCTTCTCATAGTGCACATTTGGCAGTGAAATTTGCACTTTGGTCCTCTTCTTCTTAACAATACTGGATTTTTGATTCAAGAGCTGCTCAAAACATGACCAAACATGCACACTTTATCTCTAATTATAGACAACAATACATTGGACATAAAGTGGTTATTGATGACAATTTGATCATACAAGTTGCATGCTAGGGTGATATCATCATTGATATGGAGATGGTTTTCATGTTCTTGGTGTTGGACCAAATCGTTTTTCCCTTTACCATATTACACACACCAATAAAGAGATAGAATTCTAGTCAAATCAATGGCTAGTAAAGGACATGAGTGATTATTTCAAGGTGGTTGCCTCAAGATATTGTGACTAATCCAATCATATGTACAAGTTGGTGAATACCCTTTCTTCATCTAAGAAAAGTGTCTATTTCTATGCTAGCCAATGCCAATGTCACTAGCATGGTATGGCATCGACGTATCAGTCAGTCTAATTGTGATTTATTGCAACATATGAGTCAAATACATATGGTCGATGAATTTCCAAGGATTGAAACACGTAGTGGTGTCTATGAGGGGCATGTAATGGGGATACATCATCTTTGGAACCTATTCATAGTAATATTTTTCACACTCCAAAATTATATATGTTTTAAAAACATAAAAAAATAATACAAAAAAAAATTAACAAACAACATTTATAAAATACAAACAATACAAAAAAACAATACCTAAAAAAAACCAAGCAAAATAACATACCTTTCTACCTCCCGCGAATTGACTTGTTTCCTTGTAATTTGCCTTAGACTCTTGCACGTGCACCCTTTGAGTTCTGTGACCTCTGAGTAGAGCATTCCGGGTCTCCTGTGCAACCATTATTTTTGCCTAGCTATGAGCTTTGTTGGATTGTGGTTGTGCATCTTCCTCTCGTGCGTGCACCCTTTGAGTTCTATGTGCTGCGAGCAGAGCATTTCGGGGATTCTGTGCAGCCATTGATTTAGCTGTGTTGTGAGTTGTGATCAAAGTTGGATTGTGGCTGTGCATATTCAGCCTCTAGCGTGTGCACCCATTGAGAAGAGGCAATGCCTCCCAAGTCTATGAGTACGAAGCACTAAATTTTATGGGGTCCAATATTTCATAGTTTGAATGGTTGATTTCATTATTGTATCTGTTCTTTTTCCCTTAGAAATCAATATAAATTCAAAATTGATTCAGATTTACGGCCCATCTCCCTCCTTTGGCCACAAATTATTTTGGAGGGTTCCATTTTGAGCCGCTATGTATGCAATTTCTTCTGCTCCTTATTAGTTAGATCAGTGGTTTTCCAAGCAATATCTTCAATTTTTTTAAAACAGAGGAAAAAAGTTTTGAAAGTAATTCCCTCCTGTTGGAAATAAGAGCATATAAACCTCTTATTTTTTTTGATAACCTGGAATTGTCCACCATAGAGTCATGCATACATGAGGAAGTAGTAACCTTAGACTGGGCATGATCTCAAGGGGATAGTTATCCCATGTTGCTCAAGGTCATGTTAATCAATCAGCACTAATGTGATTGGAGCTTCGTCGGGGAGAATGGGAGCATGGGAGGATGGTTTCCTTAACTATTTTATTTCTTGAGAGGAGAGCGTGACTTAAGCTTCCTGAGTTCTTCAATTTTAATGCCTAGTCTATTGAACTTGACATACTTGTCTAATTTATTGCATGGAGGTGGAAGGGGTTCATCTTGAGGATGAATTGGCTAAGGGTGCTCTACATATATAGTAGGTTTTTCCATATTCACTTTTTAAATCAACTTACGTGACATCTGTGTAGCTACCAGTGTCATAACTATAGATCTAACTAAACTAGCTTACCTATCTTAGCAATCAATAAAATATCAACATAAATAAGAAAAGAAAGAGAACAAGGAAAAGAATACACCGGATATATGTGGTTCACCCAATTGGGCTACGTCCATAAGAAGGTTCTCTTCTATTATCTCTAGAAATCTCCTTCAATCTTACAAGAGAGAAACTACAAATAACCCCAATACAATATAGCATGGAGCTTGTGAGAACAATACAATGTGTTGTAATAGTATCACGTGATGTTTTGATGTGACTCGCTTGACCCTATTATATACCAAGAGATGTGGAGGAATTACTCTCACATATTGCATGTGGGATAATATAACTCTCCATAATAACATCTCTTTATATGATAATGGATAATAAGAGAATACTTTACCATAATAAATATGGGATATAATGTATTACTCTTTTACATAAGATTGTGGATAAATTCCGACATAATATAAATACATTCTTACCTTCCAAGGAATATAATTAATATATTACAACACTCCACCTTAATAATGGCTGGAAGAAATGCCCTCACTAACAATGAGGAATCAAGGAGTCATTACTGCTCCCCATTGATGACAATTTCCGTCATCCCAAGTAAAGAACGAAGATGCAAATACTTCGTTGTTGTTAAGGATTTGGTGAAGATATCGGCTTCCTGTTGCTCGGTAGGAAAATAATCAAGAGAAAGAATACAACCTGTGATGATACCTCGAATGTAATGAGCATCAAGGTCGAGATTCTTTGTCTTGGAGTGATATACCGGATTATAAGCAAGATGAATTGCACCCTGATTATCACATTTCAACATAGTGGACGATTTCAAAACTAGACCAAGCTCAGTGAGAACATGGTGTAACGAAACTGTTTCTTTGGTTGCTCTATACTCTGCTTCACATGACGATAAAGAAAGAGTCTTCACCTTCTTACTGGACCAAGAAATTTGACTTGAACCAAGTTGAAATATATATCCAGCAGTTGAACTTCGATAAAAAATGTCACCTGGCCAGTCATAATTTGTATATGCATAAAGTGAAACTATATCACTGCTCGAATAAAAGACACCATACTGCAATGTTCCCTGTAAACATCTCAGAATTCTCTTGGCTTCTTGCCAATGAATTTCATGAGGTTGCTTCCTGAACTGAGAAACCACACTGAGGGAAGAAGAGAGATCTGGTCTTGTTGAATTTTGTACCTAGTAAAGTTTTCCCCTAGGTGACTTTTTCCTTAGTCACTTAAAAGGGGAAATAAAGTGACCCTTGCATTAAATGACTTGAGATAAGCATTTAATTCAACTTTAGAGATTAAAGTTACTTTTTGATAAATTTAAGTGAGGTGAGTGAAATTAATTTTCATGAGAATTAAATGTGCATTTATTCTCATCCAGTCATCTAAGCCAATATGAGCCCTTGGATTAGATGGATTTTCACTACTCACCCCAGGGTTTTACTCAAAAAGGAAAGGGAAAGACATTTTCACTTCAATTGAAGAGAATGAAAAAGAGAGAGGTCGAGTTTCCTTGAGAGGAGGAGCAGACATTGAAGGAGAGAATTGCAGGCACATTTCCTAATAAATCCATACAACATGAATTCCAAGACAACATTAAGGTACAATGGCACAGATTTCGAGGATGCACAACAGGGTACAATGGGCATAGATTTCATGGCAGGAATCTGGGCATTAATACCAAGGTAGTGGGCATGAATCTCGATGCAAGACATCTGGGCGTGAATTTTGAGAAAGACAGGCATGGAGTTCAAGGATCGTATAGTCCATACGCTGTCTTTTTGGCACTATTTTTGAGGTTTTGTTTCTGCACATAAATGAAGGTTGCTGGCACAGTTTTCGAGGTTCTATTTAATGCACAGAAATCAAGGCAGCTACCCACAGTTTTCGAGACAGCTTTCTGGGTGAACTTTATTGGTTGAGATAAGTGCATTTTGAATGTAATTTACTTTACTGAATTTCTTCTGAAGAAGTATAAATTCTCTCTCTCTCTCTGATAGTTTTTCCCCTTGTGGGTTTTTCCTAGACATTTAGCCTAAATTCTGAGTCTAAAATTTTTATGGTGTGCATTCAATATTTAATTTTCTGTTTGTAAATGTGAGTTTCAACAGTGTTTTAAATGTCTAAAAATTATGTGAACTTTCCAGCTAACACACAAAACTGGGTTGGGAATTAAACTATGAAAATTTGACATTAAAACTGGATTGGGTTGATTCACAGAAAAATTTCATGGTATCAGAGCTTGGTGGGCATAAAACTAAAGTTATTTCAGAATGTCAGTGATTTCTTTTGTCAGTGGGAAACACCTTGTTGAGTTGGCAGTGAGATGGCTATAGGACTTAGGTTGGAAGATAGGCTAGATGGGACAGGGAATTTTGTTCCATGGTAGGCTAGGATTATGTTGATTTAGGAAGAGAATCAACTTTGGGATAAGTGGTCAACAATACAATACATAAACCAATTCATATTCCTGTTTCCACTGATGCACAAGCAATAGCTACTTTCAACAAGAAGGATTGTAAGGCTACTTTGACCAGTTTATACTAGAGCACTAATCAGAACTGAAAGATGGTCTTAAGAGAGAAGTTGAAGGGTATAAAGATGAAAAATGTAGAGAGAATGACATCCTACCTCACAAGGATATCTCAGGTTAGAGACGAGCTTGCGGCAATTGGTGAGGTAGTTTCAGCCACTGAGTTAGTGCAGACAACAGTGAATGGTGTGACCAAACCGTGTGTTGTTTTTGTGTAGGCTATAGTTGGCATTGAGATCATACCTTCCTAAGATAGACTGTGGGATGACTCTATGCAGGAGGAGACCAAGAGATGTCTTTTGCAGGGAAAATATTCATAGAGTAGGGAGGATGAGGAAAATGTGGCTTTGACTACAAAAGGAAAGAAGAAATCCAAGAAGGGCCCCAAGCAGAGTGGGTCTAAGAAGGAGTAGGAATAGAGTGGACAAAAGAAAGACTTAAGCAAATTCAAGTGCTTTGCTCATCATGGATTTGGGCAGTATGGTTCATAGAGTCCAAAGAAGAAGAAGAACTAGCAGACAACGGGCTCAACAGAGATCGATGATTTTGGAGAGAGATTTCAGAAAGATTTTTCTCTTTGTGTTGGACATGTTGATAGAGAGAGAGAGAGCCTGTATTATCACCAACATTGACCTAGATATCGAGAGGGAGTATTCTTTGTTGACTGGCCATCAGATGGGTGCATCTACCACCAGCAATTGGTATCTTGATAGTGGAGCTTCAAGTCACATGATAGGTGCTCAAGAGATGTTCTCTAAGGTTTCACAGACATGTGTAGATGTGAAGGTTGTACTAGGATATGACATGGTTTTTAGAGTTGTTGGTCATGGGACCATTACTTTTCAGAGGGATTCCATGAGTCCTATGATTTTGAGGGATGTGTTGTTTGTCCTTAGGATGGAAAAGAACTTGGTATTCGTTTCCACTATTTAGGATAGGGGTCTTGGGGTTTTTTTCATGGATGGACATGTGTGTATATTCCCCAAGGCTGTAGGACCATCTACCTATTTTGAAATTGGGGTTAGATGCGGGAAACTATACAAGCTCTTATTTCATCCCCAGCATGCTTTGGCACACAACAGTAGCAGTGAGATTTGCGAGCTATGGAATTAGAGGACGGCCAATTTGCATCATCTAGCTTTGAGATTGTTGAGGAGTATGGTTACAGGTATACCAGAGTTCAATACGGAACACAGTGATCTATGAAGAGGGTGTGCTTTGGGAAAGTACACCAAGAATGTTTTTCTGAGTAGTGACAGCAGGCCCGTAGGGGTGCTTTATTTCATTCAATATGATTTATGTTGTCCTATGTCATCTGTTTTCTTGATAGGATTTGAGTATTATGTGACCTTCATCGATGAATACTCTAGGAAAACATAGATCTATTTCTTGAGGAGCAAGAAGTCATTTGATGTCTTGCCGGCCTTCCAAGAGTTCAAAGCTCTTGTGGAGAATCAGATAGGGAGGATGATTAGGGTTCTGAGATCAGACAATGGGGGTGAGTATACCTCCAATGAGTTCGATGAGTTTTGCATATAGGAGGGCATACAGAGACAGTTTACAGCACCATATACTCCTGAGTAGAATGGAGTTGCTGAGAGGAAGAATAGGGCTATTGTGGGAGCACCAAGAGCTATGCTTCATGATCAGAGTCTTCCTTTATTTATTTTGGAAGAGGCTTGCAGTACAGATGTTTACCTTCATAATAGGAGTCCCCACTGTGCCTTGGGGAGGAAGACTCCTGAGGAGATGTTCACAGGAAAGAAGACTGAGGTTGATTATTTTTGCATATTTGGTTGCTTGAGTTACTCTCATGTTCCTTCGGAGAAGAGGACAAAGTGGGACCCCACTATAGAGAGAGGCATCTTTGTGGGCTATGATGAGACTTTGAAGGATTTCCGCATTTATCTTCCTGCACTCAGGAAAGTTGCGGTGAGGCAAGAAGTTAGGTTTGAGGAGGAGAGAGACTTTAGGATGTCTAGAGAGTTGGAGTATGAGGAGTCACAGCCTTCGACACCTCATGTGACACAGGTATCTTTAGTTCGTAGTACTGGATCACAGGTTTCCGGAGTGACTGGGCCACAAATTACATGCACATGTTCTACATGTGTGGTGGTATAGCTAGTAGGTATTTCAGCGACAGGTTCTGGATCTCAAGTCATAGGTTCACCAGTTACAGCTACCAGATCACGAGGCTCACCAGTGGTTGATTCATCAACTATAGGTACACAAGTTGTTTGGCCATCTACTTCTGGCAGTTCTTGAGATGAGGAGAGACCGGTTTGGGAGCCACCTTCAGGGAAGAGGAATCCTAAATGGCTTTGGGAGACCTTGAAGGAAGCATAGTCATTTGGTAGGCCCTAGGACCTATTAGGACAGTTGTGATGCCTAACAGATTGAGTATGGCACTTGTTTCTATTCATCGTGATTCAGAGCCTTCTACTTTTGAGGAGGCCTCTCAGCATTAGGTTTGGAGAGATTCCATGATGGAAGAGTACCATTCCATCATGAAGAATGATATATGGGAGATCGTACCGAGACCAGAGGGGAAGTCAATGGTGACTTCCAAGTGGATTTACAAGGTGAAGCATGTTGCAAATGCCAATGTGGAGAAGTTCAAGGCTCGTTTTGTGGCACGAGGTTTTTCACAGATAGAGGGAGTGTATTATGATGAGACCTTTGCACCGGCTGCTTGATATTCTTCCATTACGGCAGTGATTTCCATTGTAGTGGAGATGGGTTGGAAGATCCACCAGATGGATGTGAATACCACATTTTTTAATGGTCTTCTATAGGAGGAGGTTTATTTGGAGCATCCCAGGGCTTTGAGATTCATCGAAGGGATTCTCATGTGTGCAGGCTCAAGAAGGCCTTGTATGGTCTAAAGCAAGATCCTCGATCTTGGTATTCTAGGATTGATGCATATCTGATGTCGATGGGATTTCAGAAGAGTGAGGATGATCCCAGTATTTACTTCATTATGGTTCATGGGGATCCACTCATTCTTCCATTGTACGTTGATGATTTGTTTATCACAAGGGAGGAGTGTCTCATTGCATCTTGCAAGAGACATATTGCTTTAGAGTATGAGATGATAGATATTGGTCTGATGCACTATAATTTGGGGATGGAGTTTTGGAAGGAGCCTGGTAATATTTTCCTGGGACAAGGAAAGTATGCTACATATATTCTGAGGAGATTTCGAATGGAGGACTGCAGGCCTATGTCCACACCTATGATTACCAGCTGGAAGCAACTTCATGCTTCTGAGGGAGAGATGGTAGATCCTACATTATATTGTCAGCCCATTGGTTCATTGATGTATCTGGTCAACACCAGGCCAGACTTATTTTTGTTTGGACTATAGGAGTTCGGGTGGAGTTAGTTTTGTTGGGTTCATGGATTCAGATTGGGTAGGCAGTGTGATGGATCAGAGGAGCACTTTTGGTTGTTGCTTTAGCTTGGGCTCGGTAGTAGTGTCATGGTTCAATCGGAAGAAAACGTACGTTGCTTTGAGTTCTACTAAGGCTGAGTACATGGAAGCCAGTTAGGCTAGGTGTGAGGCACTGTGGCTTCACAAGTTATTGGTAGAATTATTTGGTTAGGAGATGAGGCCCATAGTGACTTACTGTGATAATCAAAGTTGCATCCAGCTATCTGAGAATCCAATATTTCATGATAGGTCAAAGCACATAGTGATTAGATACCACTTCATTCGATACTATGTTCAGAGAGGAGTTATGGAGTTACAATACATTTCCACTAATGAGCAGGTTGTAGACATTCTAACAAAATCCTTGGGGTGGGGCAAGTTTGTCTTCTTCAGGGACAAGTTGGGAGTGGTGTAGAACACCTTCCTCAGTAAGAGGGAGTGTTGAATTTTATACCTATGAAAGTGTTCCCCTAGGTGACTTTTTCCTCAGTCACTTGAAAGGGGAAATAAAGTGACCCTTGCATTAAATGACTTGAGATGAGCATTTAATTGAACTTTAGAGATTAAAGCTACTTTTTGAAAAATTTAAGTGAGGTGAGTGAAATTAATTTTCATGAGAATTAAATGTGCATTTATTCTCATACAGTCATCTAAGCCAATCTGAGCCCTTGGATTAGATGGATTTTCACTCACCCTGGGGTTTTACTCAAAAATGCAAGGGAAAGGCATTTTCACTTCATTTGAAGAGAATGAAAAAGAGAGAGGACGAGTTTCCTTGAAAGGAGGAGCAGACATTGAAGGAGAGAATTGTAGGCACATTTCCCAATAAATCCCTACAGCAAGAATCCCAAGACAATGTGAAGGCACAGTGGAACAGATTTTGAGGCCGTATAGAAGGGTATAGTGGGCATAGATTTCGAGGAAACAAATCTCGGCGTGAGTTTCGAGAAAGACAAGCACAGAGTTCGAGGACATTATGGTCCATACGCTGTCCTTTTGGAACTATTTTCAAGGTCCTGTTTTTGCACAGAAATCGAGGCTCTTGGCATAGTTTTCGAGGTTCTGTTTTATGCATAGAAATCGAGGCAGCGAGGCACAATTTTGAGGTAGATTTCTAGCTGAACTTTATTGGTTGAGATAAGTGCATTTTGACTGTAAATTTACTGTACCGAAGTTCTTCTGAGGAAATATAAATTCTCTCTCTCTCTGACAGGTTTTCCCCTTGTGGTTTTTTCATGGGCGTTTAGCCAAAATTCCAAGTCTGAAATTTTTATGGTGTGCATTCAATATTTAATTTTCTATCTGTAAATGTGAGTTTTAGTAGTGTTTTAAATGTCTGAAAATTATGTGAAATTTGCAGCCAACACACAAAACTGGGTTGGGCATTAAACTATGAAAATTTGACATTAAAACCGGGTTGGGTTGACTCTCATAAAACTTTCAGATCTGTTGTGAGTTAAATATATGAAACTACCCACGAGTTGGCGATAAATAGTAGCATCAACAAGAGGAGTATTAGATTGAATAGTTAACTTTACAATGGACTAAAAAGGCGTAGGAGTGGGTTTACAATCACTCATTTGGAAACGAACCAATAATTCTATAGCATACTTCGGCTGAGAGAGAAAAATACCATCTTCCATATGCTAGATTTGAAGACCCAAGAAATAGTGGAATTTACCTAGATCAGTAATTTCAAACTGCTTTTGAAGATCACTTTTCATACTCTAAATTAAAACAAGTTGGATTCCAGTGATAAAAAGATCATGCACATATAACATAGTAATGAGGATATTATCACCAAAGTCCTTAACATACAAATTTGGATCAGATATACAACACTTAAAACCATTATTCAAGAAATATGTATCAATTTTTTCATACCAAGCCCTAGGTGCTTGTTTGAGACCATATAAATATAGAAGTATCACTTATGCAACAGGATTTCAAGTTAACTTAGATTAACAATGTTTAATAACCCATCTCATTCAACCATAGATAGCTGAAAATGAAATTTCACTCATAAACACATCTGAACTGGAAGCACAAGAAAATTTCTACCAAAATACTTAGAATTGAAATAACATAATAGCCATACACAGAAAGATTCTAGACTCAGATATTTTAGCCAAAATGGCCCAGCTAAAACCCCGAAGGGAAAACCTGTGAGAGAGAGGTCATTAATTTTATTTCTTCAGCAAAATAAAAAAAATTGCAACAACAAAATTACAACTTATCTCAACAACAAAACCCAGAAATTATGTCTTGGAATTTGCACCGAACCAGCAGTGTACATACTATACGGACCTCAAAATTTGTGCCCATAATTTTTTTCCTAAAAATCGTGCCTATCTCAGACCTCTATTTTCGTGCCAATGTCCGGACTCTACGGAATTGTACGGAATGTACAGGCTGTACAAAATTGTACGTACTACCCGAAATTGCACGGAATTAATTTTCTAAACCTATTGTTAACACCCAAATTGACCCTCTAGGTTGTGGGAGAAGGCCAGCTCAAGGTAACCACAAAACCACTTCAGATTGCACTTTTGACCCAATGCAATGAGAGAGAATCTCTCTTAAATTTATGGAAGACTGAAAATAATCGATGAGAAACACACAACCTTCTTACTCAAGATGTTAAATCAAAGCACATTCATAAGGTTAGATTTATGATGGGACAATAGGTTTTCAAAGTTTGGTAAGACAATCAAGAGAGAAGCCATTGGGCAATGGATTCAAAACATAACACATAAAACAAATAATGGTGTTGTTGCATGGAATCCCAGGACAGAGGCAAGATAGCCATCTATTTACAGTCAAAATGCATTTGTCTGGTTACTAGGGAAGAAGAAATGAATAGTCAATTGACATGAGCATCTAACAGGGATGAATTCAATGTCAACTTTAGCAGAAATTGGTGGTGGATACTTGAAATGAAAGGAATAGAGCATAATTTCTATGAATTCTATTCCAATGATACTCTTATCCAAGCATGAATCAGCATAACAATATGAATTGGACAATGAAAGAAAACGTTCACATAAGAAAATATATAATATAGACTATAAGATAAATGACACATGAATCTCTACCCTAAAGGAGCTTCAAACACTGCAAATTTATTAAAGATCACATCTCAGAAACAGAGCTCAGCTTTCCCAGGCCTCAGCCCAATGATTTTCCATCCATTTTCTCTTCTATTACACATGAATATATAGATCTTCTTATCCCTCAAGATCGATCTACCTTAATGGAGAATGGTTACAACCACATTGACACCTACACAGAAAGTATAACAACCTTGAAAGTCGGTTACAACAAATTTTCTTCAGTTTAAGGCGTGGAGTGCTGAAAATGGGCTTCGAAGCCCCAGCTGTATATCCCAAACAATGACAGCTATTTAAATTTTGAAATAGATTTTTTTAATTGGGCATGTCCCTGACAAATCCCATGTCTCCATTTCCTCTGATTTCCCTCCAGCTCATCGGAATTCGCCTTTGAAGTTGATGACTTAGGCAGTAAATATAAATTTTGGAAATTTACCCTACAAATATCTCTTCGAATCTCCCAAACCATGATAGCTATGTGAAAAATGAGAAACATTCTTTTATATTGGCCTATTATGGAGAAAAACCTCTCTTGGTTTCCCAAAATTCCTCACAGTTTGGCGAAGAAAGTTCGTTGAAAACGATGACTAAAATAGTTATTTTAGCTAAAAACAAGCCTGCCCTCCATATAAAATCTCATTGAATTTAAATTTTTTTCTCCTTAAAATTTCAGGACTTTCCTAGAACTGCTGATCCTCTTGCTATTGACCAATTTCCCTTCCAAATACATAGCACAAAACTGATGCTAAGAACTGGCTTCAATTGGGGATGATATCCTCCCTGTGAGGTAGAAAAGAACCCCTACAGAACCAGTGCCTGATCCATTGGGTGGCTCCCAATTTCAAAGTGAAACCTGCAAATTCCTTGCCTACCTGTAACCTGTAGCCCTTTCTGATCCTGCAATTGAACCCAAACTGCAACTGAAACAGTCTCTTCCACTTAAAACCAACATGCTCTACTGCTACAATTGACATCTGATACTCTGCTTCAAACCCAAACCTAGAGTGCACATAGGAGTGTGCAAATAGCCCTTGGATCCCTTCATTATGCTGCGCCATAGTCATTTAATAATAAAAATGAAAAATTATCCTCGAATCATTGCAAGGAATTAGGTCAGTTTTCCTTAAAATCTGTTGCCGATTACTAGAACCCTGCATCTGCGCATTAATCCTTTGCTTGAAATATTAATGCTAATCACCACAATTAGATACTCAATTAAAAAGTTTGGGATCCCATTGTAACAGCCAGAAGCTTCACTGCAAAAAAAGTGCAAAAATAGCCACCACTTGTATCTGCACAATATTTATAATCCATTCTTCTAGCACAGAATTCAATTCTCTTCATAGATGGCACTTGTAATACCCCAGTTTGACCCCTGGGATATATTAGCTTCTAATGTAAATATTATATACATGCGATGCATGTTTTTCTAGCGTCACGCTCAAGGCCAAGGCCGTGCTAGTGGAAGATTGAATTTTATTTAAAAGGCAAGTATTAGATATTAAGTTACCCATGTGCTATTTAGCCATGGAACATTTTAAAAATGATGTAAATAAGCATCATGCAATAAAATACCAAAGCTGGCTATGGAAGCAACGAATGAGAAGGAGCCATGTGTATCCACTAGGGAGTGGTGAGGGGGTTGTGGGATTGAACCATAGGATGCCAAATGTCATCTTGAGAACCCATTTGACTTTCCTTGCTCACATTTATTTCTAGTGTAAGGAAGTTGTTGAAGAATTCAGTCCATGGCTTTAATGGAGCATGGGCAGCCCATAAATTCATATGGCAGAGCATGGGCTCTATTTTCTTGTACCCCAAGTCACTCTACTTCATGGGAGTAGCTTCTTCCTCATCCCCATTCCATTGTTGAACACCCCAGCATCAATTTTCATCCAAAAACGAATTCTCAATAGTGAGAAAAATCAGAAATCGCAACTGTGAAAGAACCCACGTTTTGAAGAGCCATAAATGCCCAGAATTGGTATGGGAGAGTGAAATCCAATGGGGAATATACCCCTAAATCCATTGGAAAACCCAGTTTTATAGCCCAGAAATCCAGTGACGATATTGAGTTATTTGTTGATAGAAATGTGAGAAAATCCAAGTGTGGATGTTTGAACAGAGGATTGGATTGCTTGAGTTTAGCTTGAGATGTCTGTAGTGATGTGGTTGAGCTCATTGGCTTAGCACCCTCCTCCTTTTCCTATTGCATGCTTGATAAACCCAACTGTGTGTTGGCTTAGCATGATTGTTTGATTGAAACAATGGCTGTGAGTGAGCCCATCTAGTTCCTCCTTAGTGGATACACAGCCTAGCTCGGGGGTGATCTCCCAACTGAAAGAATACAGGGTGGATAGAGATCTAGGGTTGGGTGGAATGTTTCTCTCACATAGCCAGTTGTTTGGACAGCTTCATCTTCAAGATAAGTGTTTTCTGTGATTTACATTATATGCATTATGTGTTTTGCAATGTGTTAATTCTGAATGATAATTGTCCATGTTAATGAAATGAAATGATTGTCTTAATGAAATCGACATGAAGTCTGTGCATAGCATGAGGACGCGACTGAATTCTTTGCATGTTGATTCATCATCTACCTGGGTCAAATAAGCTGATGCATTACTGTTTGTGTGTGTGCAATGGTGTTTATTTCCGTTGTGTTTATATTGATTATGTGTTTGCACACATAAGTTTTTAATTATCCATACATTTCTTAAAATTTGAATGGGGATGAGATTGTCAATAAGCCCAGTATGTTGGTCATGTTTCCTTCCATGCAATGGATTGATGGAAGGGGACATGACAAAGTGGTATCAGATCCCAGGTTATAGCACTGGGGTTGATTGGGCCAAACTCTGAGTTATAGGTAGGTAACATAATGTTTTAACATGGTATTGGTGAAGTTGGGGCATCATTTTGGAATGGAAAAAATGTAAGATTAGAGTTCTCAAATTCAGTAGATGATCACACCATTGCAGATAGCTCTGTAAGATCTTTCCAATGGTACCAAAATCATTTCATTTGGCCAAGGGACGAAGGAGTTATGAGCCCCGTAAGCTTAGTCATGTTTCCTTCCATGCAATGGATTGATGAAAGGGGACGTGACAGAGATCACCAAAAGGGGCAGTCGACTCTTCTCTTGTGGACGTGACAGAGATCACTAGAAGGGGCATTCGACCCTTCTCATGTGGACGTGACAGAGATCACTAGAAGGGGTAGCCGACCCTTCTCTTGTGGACGTGACAAAGATCAACAGAAGGGGCAGTCGACCCTTCTCCTACGGATTGTGATTAGAGAAAATGCTAATCACCGGAAGGGGCAGCCGACCCTTCTTCTGTTGATTGTGTTTAGAAAAAAAAAAATCACTAGAAGGAGCGATTGACCCTTCTTCTAGAGAAATGTTAAAATTTCTGTAATTGTGACTTGGCTTTCCACATCCGGAATCCCGGAATTGCTGGATTGCGGGTTGTGGGATTGCGGGATTGCGGAAAGGTTAAAATTTTCATCTTCGTGACTTGGCTTTCTGCACCCGACATTGCGGAATCGTGGATTTGCGGGATTGTGGGTTGCAGGACCGTGGGATGGAGTAGTTCCGGGTTGGAAAAGTAGCATTTCCGCACCCGCAATATGGATTGCAAGGTTGCGGGTTGCAGAACCTGTGGATTGTGAAAAGAAAAAAAGGTATAGAACTTAAATTTGATTTTTGGATTGCAGGAGCCTGTGGAATTGGATTTGGATGAGATCAGTGGCATTCTGAGGCCATTGAAAAAGGCCATGAATGAACCAGTGAGGATCCCGATCCCATTATGTTCAAATTTGTCAAAAATTTGGGAAATAGCCATTTTTGGCCCAAAATTGGGAATTTTGGAAAAATGTGAAAAGTGAAAAGTAGTCAAACCCAGAATTTTGTAGAAGGTGAATGGTGCATCAGAACAGAGATCCGCGAGTTGCTGAGTGTTCCTTGTTATATGTACTAACTTTTCCCGGTAGAAAATTTTTCCTGAATCCTTATAGATTTGCTTCTACAGGTGGCTGAAATTGGTAGTTCAGGATATTTTGTAACTATGTAAAAGTGCAGAAATTTTGGTAAAATTTGTCATTTTTGAAGTAATGTGGTTTCCACACCTGAAGTCAGAATGGAGCATGTGGATAGGCATTGGAAAGCTTATCTAGTAGGGAACAATGGTGCATGAACATAATTTGAATGAGAGACCATGAAATCATACCAGCTATCATGTGGAAGGAGAATTGCATGCCATGATGAAGGATTGAAAAGGGAGGATTCCTTAACCCCTTTTTGTTGTTGTAATTATATTTTATGAGCTCTGTGTACATAAAACTATGGCATGGGAATGATGAAAATGCAAGAGATTAGATGGATGGCATGAATATGCACTAGGGGACATATTAATAAACATTTCATAGTGCATGAGTAGATGTTTGTGCACACATAGTATATTACATATCAGTAAAAGTAGTAAGGTTATACATATGCAATGAACCACTAATGGAAAATATTGTGGTTAATAATCACTATTGGTGTTGGTAATGGTTGTAGGACCAAAGACAACAGAAGCATGGCTAAGTGTGTTGATGATGTTGTTGCATATGGCCAACAACCTTATGAAGAAAAGGCTAGGGTAGCAAATCCATGATCAAGAGATTGGTGGAAGGATTTTGTAATCCTCTGTAAGAGACCAACTGATCAGGTAACATCAAAGGTGTAAATGGGATCCATGTAAGTAATGCTTTACTTATGATGATTGCATAAGTGTTGAAAGGGGATTGGGTAAGAATCCCTTGAAACATATTTAGTAATCATGGAGTAGTGAAGACGAGAGGCCTCATACCATGTGACTGTTTAGAAATTTAGATTGCACTCATATAAAATATATCATGTCATGTGTATGTTGGCTATGATCTTAATAACCAAAGCAAGTGAGACTGGTGGTCCTGATTATGGTAATGCATGTTATATGAGATAGTTATGATTAAGTCATAATATGCTTGATGCATAGTACTCATGAAACAATGCAAGGTGGCATTGAGTAGATGTGCATTAAGAGATTTTATAAATCTTGTAGTTAAGCATTGAGTGAATGCATATAAAAAACTTGAATAAATGTTGTGAATATGCATGCATGTGGGTAGTTACACCCGAGGTGATGTATTGTGTGCATGCATAATTTTGATATATGTATATGTTTCATTACCATTGAGCAATAGATGAAATGATGAATTAATGATAATTCTAAGATCATTTCATGAGCTACTATGAATGCAGGGGAAGAATTGCATGAAGGTAGTCATGATTGATAGGCTTCTAGAGTACTCTCTTGGAAGGACAGAGTAGTATAAATGATATGGCTATGAATTAATGAGCATTTAAAAGCTTTAAGTTGATCGCATGGATGGTGTGATGGTGTCTTGTAATTTTATTGTGCTCCGGAGGCATATAACATAAGCCTATACATTTCATTGCATTTGAAATATTAATAGTTGAGAGCGTTTGAATTATGGAGTGTTATTATTATAAATATCACCTTAGTGACTATTGTAAAGGATACAATAAAAATATTATATGCATAGATACTTATAAAGTGTTTGGCTGATTGAAGTTTTAGATTTCAGGTAGATTGTTCTAGGCATGGCAATGTGGGTAAGTCCATGATGAAGGCTGGAATCTACCATGTGCAAAAGCCAAAGGTTATGAGAAGATTCTCATGGTTGTGAAATTTAACTTATGCATGAAACAAATCTTGAAATATTCCGATGTAAGTTTATGAGAATAATATCGTGGTTACAAATCTAATTTCTGTAGGGAACAGATTTGAAGGGGAAAAAAAAATTATTTGAATAGAGCTTATGAGAAGGAATCTCATGGTTGAGAACTCTAAGTTCCGTTAGAAAGAACAATTGTAAATCTCAGATTTGTAAATTTTTAGATTTGAAATTTTGCTAATAATTACTAATGACTGTTTGGCTTATGTAAAATTGTGTCAGGAGGACATGTTGTAAGTGGATGTCCATGTATGGTAGAAAGCATAAATCCATAATGGACAGAATGGTGCCACTTACAAGAGCCAAGCAATATGAGGATAGCCTCATGGCTAAGAAAATCAATTTCTGTAGTAGGCAGAGTTGCAAATTCATATTGCATTTAATTATTAGTGCCATGGATTGGTTATGGAATAATCAGATTTGAATTGTATTGATTACATGTGGCTGACTGTTTGGCTATTTAATAAGTGTGTTAGGAAGGCACATTGCAGTAAGACCATGAGAGAGGGCCTGCAGAAGCCAAGCTTCATGGGAAGGATCCCATATCTTGGAAATGGGTTTCGGGTGAAATGCCATTGGATATTTTGATAATGTTCCACCCACACTGCATGATTGGTAAACAATATGAGTGAAACGGTAAAGATTATGTCAGTAAGACATATGATGGTTATGTAACATCAAAAGGAGTTGGGATGGCAAACCGAGGGACTGTTAACTCAGAGAAGGAGCCCCCATTCCTCATTAATCAAGGAAGACTACATCTGCAAATGGATAAGTGTTCTGCAAACCTTGTCTGATATGTATATATATATACATGTATATGTGCAAGTCTAATTGTTAGAATTACTATGTAGAGAATATTCCATTTGTTTATATTATTCAGACTACTTGAAGTATGATTAGGACCTACATAGTTCACATCAGTAAGGAGTGCACACCTTTCTGGTGTTGAGTTATGTTAGGGATGCCAATATTGACTATGCCCTAAGGGAATGGATGCATTCCTGGTGTTTAAATATTGGATAGTGAATGTTATGAAATATGGTTACAGTTTTAGAGAAGCAATACTAATGAGCTTGCTTATCCATCTTGTGTTGTCAGCTTATACATATGCAATTGGGTGCTACACATTAGAGGGAAAAAGGAAGAAAGGGTACTCAAGACGACTGTATGAGCAGTGGTAACCTTTGTGAAGTATGAGTGGGTATCATGGGGCCATGATAGCCTGTAGTTAAGAAAGTCACCTAAAGAGTTCCTAAAGGGAACGACCGATTTGCACAAGAGGAGTACCACCCTTATGTGAGTGACGAATTGTTATGTGCATTGAGGGATTGTGACACATGTGAAAGGCTGATTCAAGAATAAGGCAGAGTAGTAGAGCGTTGACCTATAATGGTTGGTGGTGCAGTTACCTTCCATTGGCCAATGACCCAGATAGATGTGTTGGCGTGGCAATGGAGAGGGCCAACCAGGTATGGGACTGGTTGGGCACCACCAAATGCTTGGTAAATACAATCGGCGTGAAGGTGTACTGGTTGGGCATTAATTATTTGATGTTTTGGAGCAGCCTGCGTGCTAGCCAAACATTCCAGTCCGCAAGAGAATCCCAAGGCTTGTAAGAAAAAGCAGGACCCTATGGACCAGAGAGGAAACGCATAATACTGATAAGTATTCACTTCCATTTATTTATTGTTTGGAATAATAAATATTTCAGGTATAAGTCTTCTAACATCTCAGCTGGTACACTGTTGTTTCTTGGTTGGAAACGCATAATACAGCAAGCAAAGACCATGAAAGAACTATAAATTGGTTGGTAAATCTAGAGAGTGACTGGTTGAGCATTAACTATTTGATGTTGTGGAGTAGCCTGCGTGCTGGCCAAACATACAAGACTATTTGATGTTGTGGAGCAGCCTGCGTGCTAGCCAAACATACAAGACTATTTGATGTTGTGGAGCAGCCTACGTGCTGGCCAAACATACAAGACTATTTGATGTTGTGGAGAAGCCTGCGTGTTGGCCAAACATACAATACTATTTGATGTTGTGGAGTAGTCTACGTGCTGGCCAAACATACAAGATTATTTGATGATTGAGGGGCAGCCTACGTGCAAGCCAAACATCCAAGTCCATAGGTGATCCCAAGGCTTCTAAAGCAAAGAAGGACCCTATGGAATAAAGTGAAGACATCCAATGCAGATAAGTATTTGGTTATCTTGCAATTTCTTGTTTAGGAATATACATGTGTATATGATTTGGTTATGATTTCATATACTCTTGTTTAAAGATAAATCCTATGAAAATAAACTAAACATGCGAATTGATTCAATATTTAAGTGTAGGTATTGTTGGAAGCAAGGACTATGAAGGCATCCTAGGGATGCATGTGGACATGTAACCGTCCTAAAGAGCTCAGCATGACTAGTCATGGAAGATGGGGCTAGTGGAACTGTGTGAGTCCTAGCAGCCAAGAGTTGTAGACAGACCATGTGGAGGGACTGCAGGGTTGAGAGGTCTGAAATAGACCATAGACACTAAGTGTCATAGCCAAGAAGGGCAGGTCAAGCATTCACATTGAAGTGAAAGAGGCTAGGAGCATGAAAACTACAGTGGTGGTGGGGGTTCCAAAATGGAACAAGACTAAGAGAAGAAACCTCTTACTACTCTCTCTTTCCTTTTTATTGATGCATTTATAAAAACAGAAAATTGTTGAATTGTAATGTACCCACCTGCTGACCCAATAAGAGAGGGAAGATGATAACAATATGTGGGGCTTTCACATTCTATCATCCCATTCATTAGAATGATATGAGTAAATCATTTGTGTGGAGATGTAGAACTAATCAAGTATGCACAACGGAATTAAACTTATCCACACATTACTCATGCATACAGCATATCAACAGTCATCAAATTAATACATTGCAGAAGTAAATACATAGACATAAAAACACTTATCTTCATTTTGCAACCGCCCCAAGCAACTAGCTATGTTGCTACAACGTTCCACCCAACCATAGGCTCTTCGACAGCTTATACTGATTCCGTCCGAAGGCCACCCCCGAGTTGGGCATGATTCTCATAAGGAAAAAGGGAACAAAGCTCATTCGCAGCCAATTAATCATTCCATCTGAGCCAAGCCAGTCCATAACTGGGTTTATAAGGCTACAATTGAACCCTGGATGCTTACTCTCAAGCTCAAGCCAAGGCAATGAATACCCATACCCATACCACAACATATTCATTTCTCACACAGCAAGCATAAACATTGGGCATAGATACGCATTTCCAGTAATGGAATTCACAACCAAGATGGCCATAGATTTTCCCCAAATCATGGCTCACCCAAAACGAGCTGTGGGAAGGGAAATGCATCCACAGGGAGGAAAAACGTTTTCTTGTAACGTCCCCTCCTATCATACCAGCATGATAGAGAGGATCGTGATACTAAAACCGGGCATCTAGCCCCATGTACTTACTAAATAAGCATTCAGATGATATAAAAAGACATATGGAAGTGTATAATTATAAGAAAAACACAGCGGAATAATATCAATAACACATCCATCATTCATTCAAATATTCATCAAAAAATAATTGCAAAATTAACACAAGAGAATACTTATCTTGACAAAGTAGTCCCAAGCAACCAGCTATGCATCTGCAATGTTCCACCCAACCATAGGCCAGTTGTGCTTATCAACCTCTTGATACAACTGCCACCCCCAAGCTAGGCATGACCTCTACAAGGAACCAGGGAACAGCACACTCACACATAGCCAAGCATACACCAAGATGAGCCAAGCCAATCTACAATTGGGTTTATCAGGCTTCTAGGAAATGGAAAGGAATAGTGGATAAGCTAGTGAGCTAAAGCAAAGAGCCAGGGGTAACCTTACAAGATCTATCTAGCTTGCAACCCACAATACCTACACACCCAGCACAAGGAAGTATTCTTTTCACTGCTGTACAGTCCCTCAAGCCATACCTTCCCCATCTAGTGCTCTCAGGGTGTGCATAGAAGAGTAACCAAAGCCGTCTTGATCTTCTTGAGAGGTTGTCTCCCCACTAGGTTTATCAAGCCCTCTCTGTCCTCTACCACTCCAATCTCTTGCTCATAGATTCAAACCAAAATAGGGATGCACATAACAGCAAAAGTATAAGTGATGGGCATGAAGAAACATTTTTACAGTGAGATACCCAAAGATGGGGTTTTCATTAGCTTCAGAAAAACGTGGAAAACCCAAAAACGAAATCGGAAGATGGGGAATAACCCTGGGGAGTCAAATCCATTTCTAGAAAAACGTCCATGGACAATCTGGGGCAAAAACGGCCTCCATAACAGTCCCCAAATCGTGGCCCTTCTCTCCCAGCTGCTGTATAATGCAAAAACGACTCCCAGGCATGGAAAAATGCAGAAAATGGATGAAAAACATGTAGAGAAAGACCCTGCTAGCTCCCACTGCGTGAGAGAGGAAAGACTGTATGTTTAGAATGGCTTTGGGCACCATTTCGTGGGTGTTTTTTTGTCCAATGAGACAAAATAGGATTTCCCAGGTTGATGGCTTGCCCATGCACGAAATTGGCTGCCATACCTCTTCATTCCCAAGGCATTAACTGCCTCAACCAACTCTTGGAAGAATTAAATGATTGGGTCCATAGCCCAAAATGGGTAGTGGAGGGTTTACGGGTTTCCTCATTGACACATGGATTATCACCATTGGCCCAAGGGTTTCAATAATTTCCCTCCCTATTCCTTGTAGGATCATGCCCCCATCTCTTTGTTGCATTGCATAGCTAGTTGTGGGTATTTTTCATTAAATGTCGTATTTACATGATGTCTTATTTACATTGTGCCTATCTAGCACAAGAACTTTGGCATCTATTTTTTAATTGCCGATACATGAAACGCTAAATCTATGGTGGGGCCTTGGCCTTGAGTTCCTCATCATGATTAAATTACAATATTTACATCATTTATGATTTAATACAAAGGGGGTCAAAATGAAGACATTACATTCCCCTCCCCTTACATTAGCACTGTCCTCAGTGCTCATCAAAATTGAACAAAAATGGATATGCCACCCTCATGGCATCCTCCAGCTCCCATGTAGCCTCATCGGAACCATAGTGCTTCCATTGCACCTTTACCTGTCCGATGGCTCGGTTCCAGAGCAATGTTACCTTCTTGTCTAGGATGTGCACTGGATCGGTTTGGAACTCTTCCTCGGGTTCCACCTGGATCACATCCCAATTAATCACATGGTTAGGATCATGTACATATTTCTTAAGCAAAGAGACATGAAAAACATTATGAGCTTTAGTGCTAGTAGGCAATGCAAGTATATATGCAACTGGTCCTATTCTTTCAAGCACTTCAAATGGCCCACAATTTCTAGGTGATAGCTTGCCACAACTCCCAAGTTTCAAGGAACTCTTCCTTGATCTTACTCTAAGATACACATGATCCCCAACACTGAATTCCCTATGGATCCTATGCTTATCTGCATAGTTTTTTTGTCTATCCTGGGCTTTTTTTAAATTTTGTCTGATCTTGGCAACTTCTTGCTCCATTTCCTTAAGCAATTATGGCCCAAGTACAATTCTGTTCACTGGATTGTCCCAAGTCACTGGTGTCCTACACCTTCTGCCATACAAAGCCTCATAAGGACTCATTCCCAATGATGCTTGTTGCCCATTGTTATATGCGAATTCTACCAAGTGTAGATAATCTTCCCACTTGGATGGTTTGTCCATTACATACATGCGGAGCATGTCTTCAAGCTCCTGATTTACTCTTTCTGTTTGTCCATCTATTTGAGGATGGTATGCGGTACTAAAGCTTAGATGTGTACCCAGATCTGCAAAGAGACCTTTCCAAAAATTGGAAGTGAACTTGGTATCCCTGTCGGAAATTATTGCCTTAAGAAATCCATGTAATCTGAAAATTTTCTTCATGAAAATATTTGCAATGGCATCGGCTTTGTGTGTGGACTTAACCGGTATGAAATGTGCTGCCTTTGTCAACTTGTCCACCACAACCATGATGGAATCATGTTGTCTCACAGTCATTGGCAATTCTGTAATAAAGTCCATGGATATTACTTCCCATTTCCATTCTGGAATTGGCACTGGGAGCAATAAACCTGCTGCATGTTGGTGTTCACTCTTCACCTACTGACATTCCATGCACTTAGAAATGTATTCATCGATGTCCTTCTTCATGGCTGGCCAGAAATAATATTTTCTTGTTGTAGCAATTGTTTTCTGATATCTTGGGTGACCAGAGTATGGAGCTTTATGGATCCCATCCATAACAATTCTCCTCAAATCTGCCGCATTTGGAATATAGACTCTATTTTTATAAGTAAAAAGTCTATCTCCTTGTAAATGATAGCCTTCATACTTCTTGCCAAGGTCTTGCTGCTGCAATTTGTCCTTTATCTGCTCATACACTTCATCCCCAACCATATGGTTCACAATCTGCTGCCTCAAATCTGGTTGGCAAGTACTAAGCGCTACCACATGCATTTCATGCACCTTCCTGCTGAGTGCATCAACCACCTTGTTTTCTTTCCCTTTTATGTGTTTGATTTCGAAATCAAATTCACACAAAAAATTCCAACCATCTAGCTTGCCTAGCATTTAAAGTTGGTTGATCAAACAAGTATTTCAGACCACAATGGTATGTCCTTAACTCAAATTTTCTTCCCATTAAGTAATGCCTCCACATCTTTAAGGCATGCACTATGGCTGCAAATTCTATATCATGAGTAGCATAGTTCTTCTCATGCTCCTTCAACTTTCTTGACTCATAGAATATCACGTGGTTGTCTTGTAGAAGAACTCCTCCAAGTCCTTGATTGCATGCATCAGTACATACCACAAAGTCTTTTTCCGGGTCTGCAATCTTCAAAATAGGTGCACTTGTAAGAAGATTCTTCAACCGTTGAAAACTTTCCTCACATCTTGGTGACCATTCAAACTTTATCCCCTTCTTTTGCAAAGAAGTGATCGGGTTTGCAACCTTGCAGAATCCTTCGATAAACCTCCTGTAGTAACCAACAAGGCCCATAAAAGATCTCACATCAGTCACATTCCTTGGAGTTGGCCAATTCATAATGGCTTCAATCTTCTCAGGGTCTACTGATATTCCTTCGTCGGAGATGATGTGACCCAAATAATGAATTCTATCTTTAAAAAAGTCACATTTGCTCAACTTTGCATAGAGCTTATGCTCCCTTAGTAATTGCATTGTCATTCTCAAATGTTCTTCATGCTCTTCTTCATTTTTAGAATAGATGAGAATGTTATCTAGGAATACAAAAACAAACTTGTCCAAATACTTGCTAAAAACATTATTCATGAGACACATGAATGTAGCTGGTGTATTTGTGAGACCGAATGGTACCACTACAAACTCATAGTATCCATACCTTGTTCTAAAGGTTGTCTTATGAATATCTTCTTCTTTGATTCTTGCCTGATGGTAACTAGACCTCAATTCAATCTTTGAAAATACCTTTGCTCCTCTCATTTGGTCAAATAGGTCATTAATTCGGGGCAATGGGTATTTGTTCTTCACAGTGACTTTGTTCAACTGCCTGTAGTCAATACATAACCTGAGTGTTCCATCTTTCTTTTTCACAAATAGAACAGGTGCTCCCCACAGGGACACACTTGGCCTAATATATTTCTTTTCCAACAACTCTTGTAATTATATCTTCAATTCTAGCAATTCCGGTGTACTCATCCTGTAGGGTGTCTTAGACACTGGTGCCGCTCCTGGCACAAGCTCAATTGTAAAGTCAATGTCTCTCTTTGGAGGGAGTCCTGGAATCTCATCAGAAAAAACATCCCTGAATTCTTGCAATACATGATAGTCCTCCAATTTAAGAGTTTCATTCTCTGCTGCCTCTAAAATGTGGGCTGCATACAGTTGACATCCCTTCCTACAGAACCTCTTAACTGCATGGCTGAAACCTGTCTAACAGAAGTCACCTTTGGAATCCCTTTTACAACCCTCGAGTTTCCTTCTTCGTCCATGCATTCAAATGTCTTATTGTAGCAATCAAGTTTAACCCTGTGTGCTTCTAACCAATCCATTCCAATGAGAATATCATAGGAACCTAGTGGTAGAATATTCAGATCTGCATAAGTGAATAGCCCATCCATCTCTAATGGACATTTCTCTACTATTTCACTAACTTTTCTCTTGGTTCCAGTGGCTAGTTGAACTAACCATGATTTACTATGCTTTAATTTCTTGAAAGCAAAAACCTCAACAATTCTAGGAGTGACATAACTATGAGTAGATCCAGGATCAATCAAAATAGAAACAGATTGCTTAGCAATCTTACCTTCAACTTCAACCATAGTTGACTGATGATCTGCCTGGTGGTTGTCTAGTGCTACATAGATTCTAGGGATTATCCTCGCCACTTGACCCACAGTTCCAGCTCCCTGGATGTTGTGAACTTGATTTGTATTCCCCTTTCGATGTGGACAGTTCCTAAGAATGTGGTCTCCTCCACAACCCCAACATTGAAGTGGATCTCTTGGTTTCTTTGGATCTCTTGGCTTGTCTCCCATCATCCTAGTTGGCTTAGTTACAACCTATGATGGTTGCCTTTAATGATTCCAGAATTGAGGAGGCTTGAACCCTTTCTTCCTTTGATCAAAATTTTCGTTTTTCCTATCCTTCCATGCCTTATGGAATTTTGGTTTACTTCTATTCTGATCAAATAAATACTTGGCCTTTCTTATGGCCTCCTCTAGAGTTCGAGGTTCATCAAACTCAATTCTTATATGACTGGGGCAGTCCACTTAGGAAACGCTAAATTTTCACCTTATCATCTCGAATGTACCTGACATATCTTAGCAGCTCCAAGAATTTATTTGCATATTCTTCCATGGTCAACTGTCCCAATCTCATCTCATGGAACTCTTTGATCTTATCATCATAGTACCTATCAGAGAGGTACTTTTTCTTGAAGTATTTCTTGAACTGCTTCCACACAATCTTCCTTTCGTTGATCTTCTTCACTTGCCTGATGTGTTCCCACCATATAGATGCTCTTCCATTCAAGTTGAAGATGGCTACCCTTGCCTTCATATTTCCAAAGTAGTCTTGTACTTGGAAATACTTTCTCATCCCAAGAAGCCAAGCTTCAGTTTCTTGACCGGACTTTACCTCTCCATCAAATGTAGGAGGTTTTTCCTTCTTAAATTCCCCATGTGAATTGTTTTGATAGTGCTTCTTCCTCTTACTTCCGCGAGATGAAGAGCTTGAACCCTTAATGGATTCTTCAGAGTCAGATGATTCATTAGAAGAGATTTCTGGAGTATAGGTTCTGTCTGTAGAAACTCTTCTTGAGCTACTGGCCCTCTTACGAGAACTCCTTCTAGAACTACTCCCACCCCTTTCTAGATTTGATGTCTCTTGCCTAGAGTTTATTTGCCTTTGGATGTCTGTCAAACTCTGTAGCATGGTTACATTCAACTGATTTTGTTCTTCCTGAGCTTTAATCATCCTTTCATTATCTTCCCTACAGCTTTGCAACTCCACCCTTAGGCTTCTCATGGTGGTTGCAATACCTGGAGGAGTCTCTTGATTTCTTCTCCCATTAGATTCTGTTTCAGCATTTTCAACATGTATGTTCTCCCCCATGGAATCTGTCTCAGGCTCATAGGGATCTTGTGCATCATCCATGATGTTGATTTTCTTGGCCCAACCAAGATCCAAAACTTTCCAACTGTACTATCTAGAGTGCTACCCTGATGTAACTGTGATTCTGCAAAATGTGTTCATAAACACAATTGTTAGCTGCATTATATTCTAAGAAATTCATAAATTACTTCATGCACGTGGGAAAATATTATGTTGACAATTTGTCGAATCATCAAATTTTCTTACAATCAACGACATATGAGGGGGAAAAACAAAAGGGGGTCAAAGGGGCTTGCCGAAGTCTTCCGCAGTTTCAAGACGATTTGCCGAAGTCTTCCGCAGTTGCGGGATGATCGGCCGAACTCTTCCGTAGTTGCGGAACGATTGGCCGAACTCTTCCGCAGTTGCGGAACGATTCGCCGAATTCTTCTGCAATTTCGGAAGGATTCGCTGAACTCTTCCGTGATTGCGGGACGACTTGCGGAATCCTTCCGAAGTTTCGGAAGAGAATTCCTTCCGCAATTTTGGAAGAGAATTCCTTTCGAAAATTTCCTTTCGACGTTGAACACTTAGAAAAAAATTTCGTTGTTTCCGAGCAGTTCGCCAAATTCTTCCACGTTGTGAGACAACTCGCGGAATCCTTCCACAGTTTCGGAAGAGAATTCCTTCCGCAATTTTAGAAGAGAATTCCTTCCACAATTTCTGAAGAGAATTCCTTTCGTAGTTTCGGGGTGGTTCGCGGAACTCTTCCGCAAATTTCGGAACGATTTCCCGAACTCTTCCCGAAACAAACTTAAACAAAAATTTCCAAAAGCTCTTAAGAAAATTTTTGAAATCTTCCCATGTGGCTGTGATTGGATTTGGCCCATAGAGGTCCAATGCTGCAACCAGTAGCTCTGATACCAAACTGTAATGTCCCCTCCTATCATACCAGCATGATAGAGAGGATCGTGATGCTAAAACTGGGCATCTAGCCCCATGTACTTACTAAATAAGCATTCACATGATATAAAAAGACATATGGAAGTGTATAATTATAAGAAAAACAAAGCGGAATAATATCAATAACGCATCCATCATTCATTCAAATATTCATCAAATAATAATTGCAAAATTAACACAAGAAAGTACTTATCTTGACAAAGTAGTCCTAAGCAACCAGCTATGCATCTGCAACATTCCACCCAACCATAGGCCAGTTGTGTTTATCAATCTCTTGATACAACTATCACCCCTGAGCTGGGCATGACCTCTACAAGGAACCAGGGAACAGCAGACTCACACATAGCCAAGCATCGACCAAGATGAGCCAATCCATTCCCCTTCTTCCCCACTGGTATACAACATAAAAACTCCCTTCTCTACTAGGAGAATGAAGGAAAACACAGCCAATATGCTTGGACAATGCCCAAGGAGCTCTAAACTCATGAGGGAGAAGGAATGATAATGGATAATGGCTTGGGGGAGAAATTCATGGCTCTCCTCTTGCCCAAGAAGCAAAACGCGAATTCCCATGTAGGATGGTTTGCCCATACCCAAATTTGGACAGCCATACCTCTCATTCCCCAAGGTATTAACTACCTCAACCAACTCTTGGGAGAAATCATTGATTGGGTACAAAAGTCAACATCGGTAGTTGAGGGTTTGATGGGTTCTCTCATTGACACTTGGCTTGACTTGAGTGGCTCAAGGGTTTAAATGTTTTCCCTCCCAATTCCTTGTAAAATCATGCCCCCATCTCTTGTTGCATTGCATAGCTAGTTGTGGGTATTTATTAAAATGCATATTTACAATTTCAATGTGTCTGGCTAGCATGTAAACCATATGCATCACTAAATCGATGGCGGGGCCTTGGCCTTGAGCTCCTCACCACGATTTTATAACAATATTACATCATTTACAATTTAATGCCATGGAGTCAAGCTAGGAACATTACATGAATGCATGTATGGCTGAAAATAAAAGTGTGTTTATTTGGATAAAATAAATTGTGAATGCTGAAGTAGTTAATTCCCTATGAAAGAATGGACATGAATGATCTCATGTGCCTGTTGCGAAAGCATGAAACGTATGAAAGTCTCATGGATAAACCATGGACTACCCATGTTAATTGGGAAAATAATTGACTGATTTTAATGTTTATATTATGCTTGGCCTAACAGAATTACAACGATGCATTTCACAGGTGAGAAAGTGAAGAAAATCTATTACAAATGTTGCGAAGCAAGTGGTACTTGTGAGCAAAGAGAGGACCAGCCATGCATAGTGACGATGGCAGCAAATCATAGGCTGTTGGAATTGGCTAAAAGCCTCCTTCAAACAATTTCCAAGACCCTAGAAAATCTTGGAGAGATGCTCAAGATACAGAAGTGACATAATGAGATGAACCACAAGGTGTTGCAGGACTCTAATTGTCTGCAAAATCAAGTAAAAAGCATTCTGGAAGCAATCAACAGTAGAGGAGATAGTAGGTCAAGGATGACGCATTCGTCCAATCGATCCATTAAGAAACGTTCCAGGCATGAAGACTCAAAGGGAATTGATTAGGTAAAGATGAAGCAACCAGTGAAGTGTTGGAAATGTGGAGGGAATCATTGCCTCCACAACTGCCCAACAAAGGAATATCAAGAGGGTAGCAGCCATAAAGTTTTCAAACTTGTGGATGAGCTGGAAGATCAGAATCAGCAGGAGCAGCCTGTGGAAGTCAAAGGACTTGGTCCTGAAAGTTCAAAGTAAAGGATAGAATGCAGTGTAGATATGCAGAATTTTGAAAATTTTGGACGTGTAAATTGTATATGTATTCCTAAGTATTGAAACACCAAGGACGGTGTTATGCTAAGGGGGAGGGGATTGTAATACCTCGTTTTGACCCCTAGGATATATTAGCTTCTAATGTAAATATTGTATACATGTGATGCATGTTTTCCTAGCGTGGAGCTCAAGGCCAAGGCCCCGCTAGTGGAACCTCGAATTTTATTTAAAAGGCAAGTATTAGATATTATGTTACCCATGTGCTATTTAGCCATGGAACATTATAAAAATGATGTAAATAAACATCATGCAATAAAATACCAAATCTAGCTATGGAAGCAACGAATGAGAAGGGGCCATGTGTATCCACTAGGGAGTGGTGAGGGGGTTGTGGGGATGAACCATAGGATGTCAAATGTTATCTTGAGAACCCATTTGACATTCCTTGTTGACATTTATTTCTATTGTAAGGAAGTTGTTGAGGAATTCAATCCATGGCTTCAATGGAGCATGGGCAGCCCATAAATTCGCATGGCAGAGTATGGGCTCTATTTTCTTGTACCCCAAGTCATTCTACTTCATGGGAGTAGCTTCTTCCTCATCCCCATTCCATTGTTGAAAACCCCAACATCAATTTTCGTCCAAAAACGAATTTCCAGCAGTGAGAAAAATCAGAAATCGCAACTGTGAAAGAACCCACATTTTGAAGAGCCATAAACGTCCAGAATTGATATGGGACAGTAAAATCCAATGGGGAATCCATAGGTATGAACCTTGGGGTGAATTTGGGAGCATTATCTACCCTTAAATCCATTGGAAAACCTAGTTTTTGTAGCCCAGAAATCCAGTGACGGGATTGAGTTATTTGTTGACAGAAATGTGAGAAAATCCAAGTGTGGATGTTTGAACAGAGGATTGGATTACTTTATTTTAGCTTGAGATGTCTGTAGCTCTATGGTTGAGCTCACTAGCTTAGCATCCTCTTCGTTTTCCTATTGCATGCTTGATAAACCCAACTGTGTGTTGGCTTAGCATGACTGTTTGAGTGAAACCATGGCTATGAGTGAGCCCATCTAGTTCCTCCTTAGTGGGTTCACAGCCCAGCTCGGGGGTGATCTCTCAGCTACAAGAATATAGGGTGGACAAAGATCTAGGGTTGGGTGGAACGTTGCTCTCACATAGCCAGTTGTTTGGACAACTTCATCTTCAAGATAAGTGTTTTCTGTGATTTACATTATATGCATTATGTGTTTTGCAGTGTGTTAATTCTGAATGATAATTGTCCATGTAAATGAAATGAAATGAATGTCTTAATGAAATAGACATAAAGTCTGTGCATAGCATGAGGACGAGACTGAATTCTCTGCATGTTGATTCATCATCTGCCTGGGTTAAAGAAGCTGATGCATTACTATTTATGTGTGTGCAATGGTGTTTATTTCTTCTGTGTTTATATTGATTATGTATTTGCACATAGAAGTTTTTAATTATCCATGCATTTCTTAGAATTTGAATGGGGCTGAGATTGTCGATAAGCCCGGTATGTTGGTCATTTTTCCTTCCATGCAATGGATTGATAGAAGGGGAAGTGACAAAACTTGTGTCAATACCAATTAGTACTTACCTTTGTCAATGAATACTCTTTCTAT
Organism: Larix kaempferi; assembly: GCA_027924585.1. NCBI lineage: Eukaryota > Viridiplantae > Streptophyta > Pinopsida > Pinales > Pinaceae > Larix > Larix kaempferi. Next base: position 201,822 of record BSBM01000455.1, read on the forward strand.
TGGCTGTTGAGCTAAATCCCTTTTAGTGCATTTTGAGACTTGGCATTTTCCCTTTGCACACTTGGCATTTTTCATGATGCTTGATATCTGCTTGGTGGTATTCATGGGTGTTCATGTAATATGACACCACTTCATATCAAGTAATGGTGACCTCAATCAATACATGGTATATCTAACCTCCTTCATGCTCCAATAAACACCATTGACAATTGGTTTTACTTTCTTGTATTCACTGCTCATAATCAAGCTGCATGCTCACAACGCTTACCACAAGATTTAACTTTCACTTGGATGCAAATCTTTGACATTTGATCATGTCATTTAAAAGCTTTGGCGAGAATATTTATGAACATTTCGGTTGCAAAAAATTGGGGCTATGCTTGAAGATGTTCTTCAACACTTAGTATCTGTCGTTTTGTATCTTTCTGGCATCTAGACACTCTGCCTCTGTTCTCGATATGGACGATGCCTTATGTTCAGGTTAGGAAAGGCATCTTCAATGAACATCGAGAAGCATTGCTACAATTGCCTCGCTGGAAACAACACTTTCATCCATGCAAACATATCATAGCATTGAATACATTTCATGCACAAAGATGTATGGCCACAAGATGTTAAAAATTTTTGAGCAACTCCTAGACAGCTCTTCATGTTTTCTGGAAACATAATTCTGCACCAGCAAGTGAAATTCATCCCTAGAATATTAACGGATGTAAACACGAGGAGACTCAAACTCTTCTTATTTAATTATTACATGGTCCTCTTCTCCTGCCGGGATCTCCTTTAAATCAATCCTTGCTCTACAAATGTTTTAAACACCTCCTCACAAATATTTTATACTTGCATGTTACCCACTTCTTGTATTGACCATATAGCCTTTCCCACAGTGAAAGATGAAACGACTAACTATAGTTCCTCTGATAAAAGTGAGACGTAGAACTTCGACCCACTGTAGAAATAGGCTCTCTTTCACATAAGAGTTAAAGTTCTCCAATTCTGCCAGCGAACTGATCCTTAATCGTTGATCTCGACCATGCTTTGATCAGGACCGTTGAACACTGTAGCCTCCACCACACTTCACAGATTTTAAGATTTTGTTTTCTCGGGAAAGTTCAATCTGCGAAGTAGATCACTGCCGTACATCCACTCCATGCCCCGATCGCGGCCGTCAAAAGGTGTAGCTCCTACCCATTGTTCACAGATTTAAAAAGTTCGTTACCTCGTACAAGTTGAAATCATGAAGTCTACCTCCACTGTGGATTTGGTGAAACACCGTTGATTCATGCTCTTGTTTCTCTGTATTGTGCCCCAAAGTTAACCGTTGGGAAGAATATGTCTGGAAATGTATTTAGAGGACCCGAGATGCGAATGGGACTGAACGGTGCTCTCCTCAGCTTCTTTGACATCCTTGAACTTATCAAGACGCGTAAAAAATCCCCAACTTTTTGAAATTCGTGAACCTGAAGAATATTTAAGGACCCGAATGTTCACATTTTAAAGCCATAACTTCCATCTGTTATAACAACACTGGGTTCTCATGCATTTGGAAGATTATGTTGGGTATAATGCTTTACATGTGATTTTATAATTAATGACTTCCCAACCTTTGGAGGATCGTGCACCCTAATTACTTAAAGAGCTGGTTCTCCAGTAGAACGGTCAACCACAGGCACATGAAGTCGACGCTGATCCTTCTCTGATGCGATAGACACTTTGCATTCACTTTCAGTGAAGACCTAAACAAAATGCCTTGGGGTTATGCCTGTCACCGGACAATCCACGCTTCCTTTCGTCTGTTGTCTCTTTTTCTTCGAGGATGGTCCAGACCATGGGAAACTCTACTTAGAAGCGAGTACTGACCACTTCAACATTCATATGATCATGGAGCAAGTCATTCTTGGTTGAGTAACACTCTCTGCCTGTTTATGCAAGAATATGCATGAATTTCTTCACAACCAACAGAATTATTTGATAAGATCGAACAATTCTTGAATGCCGGAGTTAGATAATAAGATGTCAAATTGGAACGAGGGATGGTGAGAGGAAGACGGATATTTATACTTACAATTCATGCACACAAACCAATGGCTTGGAACTCATAAAGCGAATGTCTTGAAAATAAATTAAAAATGAATGAAATTGGTATGCAAAAATTATATGCTCGATTGGTCGGTCAGTGCGTCCACGTTGAAGAGCATATAATTGATACGGTTCTATCCGCTCCTCAGCTTTAATCAAAGCGAGCCAGATGCTGACTTAATTCGTAGTAAAGCAATCGTCTTTACTTCTCTGCATTATGCATTGAAAAGCGAGAAAGGAGCAATTGACGACTCTCCATCGGGAAACGACTCTCCACCACCTGCATTTGAATATGTGACCGGCTCAAGGGAATTAAGTTCTAAATGTTTCTGCGTTGGAATGAACGTTGGAGCTGGTTTGCTTCATCTGGGGCCCTCATTGCCCTCGCCTTTTCGAAAATGAATGCTCCAACGGGTGTGAATTTTCCCACTTTTTATTTGGCAACTCAACTCGTCATGGTTGGCAACGCTCTTGGCCCAATGTACTTTTGCTCCACATTTATTTAAGACTTTGGCCCAATCAAAAAATTGTAAAGCCTTTGTTTTCATACAAATTCAAACCTGGGCTCAAACATAAGGATTAAAAAGTTTGGCTTTCATAAAAATTTAAATGTTGGCCCAAATGTATGCAGCCAACATTTACTTATAGAAGCAATCTTTTAGACCATTATAAAAACCCTTCTTCCTTTTGCCCATATTTTATTTTAATCCCTTTTTGCTTGTCGGAAAGACACAAAACTTTTATTCTCTCCCAAGCATGCAAAACCTTGACACTGCCCTGGTATGTGGCCGTCAATCTGAAAACACACTAAAAATTTCTGAACTGAAACTTGAGACTAAAAATTGACTGTACATGCTGCAAATTGAACTGAAAATGTTAGCTTGCCATGTCAAGCTTATTTATATACAAATCACTCTATTTTGCTTGAAAATTACTACTCAATCATGTCATGAAAAATTGCCAGTGAAGCCAATCCAACAGCTGGTCAAATAACAAAAATTTATAATCATGCTTCACCAAATTCCAAACTGACAGACCTAGTGAAAACAACCAATGATAACCAATTTGATCTTTATGATAAAAGCATAACCAATCATTCCAACTGAAAAATTTCTCCATGCATTCAGCCACTAGGTCATAGAAAGCATGACATCCTTCAAAAAAATTTGTTATTTGTTTGTCATGACAGGGCTGCCCAAACTGCAAACTCTCTTGCACATTATCCAACCATTTTTCAAAGGAATCTTGAAGGGAGTTCTCATGACAGTTTTCAAGTGAGATATCAACAACTTCATTTAAAATTTCAGAATTTAAAACTCGATCTTCTTCATCTATTTCAGCAGGAATATTATTATTTTCTTTAATGACACCAAGTGAAACAAATTCTTTTTGCCACAATAATCCTAAAAATGAAAGATATGAAGAGAGGCTTGACTGAGAAGACTACTCTTCCTCCTGCTTATATGAGAACGGAAAAGACTGTTGCACATGTTTCACATCAAGGACACTGCCATCCTCACTTTTAGTCAAAAGAGAAACTACATTCTGAAATTTTTTCTGAGTGTTGTGACAACTATCTTCTACTATGTTTTCTTCCCCCTCCCCTAATTCAACAGGAATCCCAATTTGACTCTCAAAAGAATTTGAGATAACATTTATTTCTTCAATGTCTAAATCATAAAATGGATAAAGAGGAGAGAAAACTGATTGACTACCTTCATCACTAACTTGGTCATACAAGAAATGGCAAGAGTGCTGCAAACTTTAATCACATTTAGGCAAGGCAACATGGCTTCCAACAGTATGTTGTCCCTTTTCATTCAAAATCAAAGGAGAAACTAGTGTTTGATGGAGATTGTCCTGTTTCATGGCATTTAATTTGCATTTCTTTTGTATGGAAGGAGTTTTCATGTAAAATTTCTAAAATCTCTTCATCCACGAACTCATCCTCACCATACATGCTTTCCAAATCTTCCATGAAACGTTTAACATGCATGCAACAATCTCAAACTAGAAGAAAGGAAGGGTACTTATCTTTAAAATATTCATGAAATACTGTGTGAAAATCCTCAAGGGAACATAAATTTTTTAATAATAATCCTCTAATGTTTCCATAAACATTTTCATCAAACAGTCCTCTCGCAATTCAATTCCAAGCTTATGTATATGCATATGAACCCTAACCAAATGAACAGCAGCATCATCTCCTTTTTTATCTTTAAATTTATGTAAATAGGTCTGCCAATCTACTTTAGGAATAGGATTTGGAAAACCAAGGATGTGAGACTTGTTCATGGGACCATACATTTTTTACAATGAATCCATCTCTAAACAATGGAGCTGCAAGTTCTAATTGAAGACTGAGTGCACTAACATGTGAAACAGTGAGACACTGGATTTCTTCAATGTGGAGTTGCCATGATACCTTCAACATCCTAATTCTGACATGGAGTCACCAATCCTCCTAGTGGAGTCACCTTCATACTAAAATCTTGATGAGTGGAGTCGCCAGGTGAATTGTACATAACCTTCTCAATATCTGACTGTTGTTCACCATCAACAATCAGATCTGAACTTTGTCATTCTGCCCAGGGACAATATGACTCTTGTTCACCAGCAATGGCGCCAATTTGTTAGCACCTAAAATGTACCTCTAGGTTGCAGAGAGGTCAAATTACCGTAACCACAAACCGCTTTAGGTTGCATTCTGACCTATACAACCAGAGAGGGATCTTTCAACATTAACAGAAGACTAAAAATAATCAATGAGAAACACACAGCCTTCCTACTCAAGATATTCATTCAAAACACATTCAGAAGGTCATATTTCTGACGGGACAATTGGTTTTCAAAGTTTGGTAAGACAATCAAGAGAGAATCCATTTGGGAAATGGAGTCAAAACGTAGCACAAAAAAAAAATAACAATGTTGTTGCATGGAATCCCAAGACAAAGGCAAGATAGTCATCCATTTACAATCAAAATGCAGTTTTCTGGTGATAAGGGAAGAAGAAATGAACAGTCCATTCACATGAGCATCTACAAGGGATGAATTCGATGTCAACTTTAGCAGCAATTGGTGGTGGATACTTGAAATGAAAGGAACAAAGCATAATTTCTATGAATTCTATTACAATGCTACTCTTATCCAAGCATGAATCAACATAGCAATATGAATTGGACAATGAAAGAAAACATTCACATAAGAAAAGAGATAATACAGACTGTAAGATAAATGAAACATGAATCTCTACCATAAACCAACTTCAAACATTGCAAATTTATTAAAGATCACATCTCAGAAACAGAGTTGAGCTCTCCAAGGCCTCAGCCCAATGATTTTCCAACCCTTTTCTCTTCTATTACACCTGAATATATAGATATTCTCAGCCCTCCGGATCGAGATGCATCAATGGAGAATGGTTACAACTGCATGGACACCTACACAGAAAGTTTAACAACCCTAAGAGTGGGTTACAACAAATTTTGTTTAGTTTATGGCGCAGACTACTGAAACAGGTCTTCGAAGCCCCAGTCGTATATCCCGAATGCTGATAGCTATGTAAATTCTGAAGGATTTTTTTGTAATTGGGCATATCTTCGAAAAAACCCATGTCTCCATTTTCTCTGATTCTCCTCCAACGCATCGGGATCTGCTTCGGAAGTTGATGACTCATGGAGTAAATGGGAATTATTGAAATTTACCCTGTAAATATATCTTCAGTTCTCCCAAACCATGACACTTGTGTGAAAACTGAGAGAAGTTATTTTAGATTTTCCCATGCTGGAGAACAACCTCTCTTGGTTTCACAAAATTCCTCCTGGTTTGGTGGAAATAGTGGTTGGAAAATGATGACTAAAACAATCATTTTTGTCAAAATCAGCCATGCTCTTCATATAAAATTCCATTGAGTTTAAAATTTGTTTCTCCTTGCATGTAAAAATTTGAAATATTTATGGACTGTGGATCTCCTTCACCCGCTAATCCGAGCCGTCAATTTTCATTGCAATGTTGCACTTAGCATTATTTTGCACTATTTCATTTCAGACGTAGGAACAAATGCTTAAATGTCCTGATTTGCATCCTCATTGGGCATATGGCTTAAGGAACTGAGACCTTGATCATTTCTTCATGGATCTGGACCCCTTCCATTCTCCAAAACCCTTCCACAAGCTTAGCACAAATCTGGTGCTAACACCTATATATATAAAATGAGTACAAACAACAAAAAAGAGATAAATTACCACCACAAAAATGAGAGATACATGACCAAAAAATGACCAAAATTCACATATAAATGACCAAATGGCATCCACTGGTAGCAAATTAGCAGTCATTTATCACACAACCAAAATTGTGGTCATATTTAGCTTGGTCGATTATAGCTTATCTTGTGTTCATATATTTGGTCGTATATTTGGTCATTAATTGTGACAATTAATGACATAATATACGACCAAATTAACGACCAGTATACGACCAACTATATGACCACAAGATAATATATAAATGACCAAGCTAAATGTGACCACCTTTTCGGTCGCATAATAAATGACCACTAATTTTGTATTGATTGTCGCAATTATTTCTTGTCCAATTTGTCCCTCCACATTCTCCTGGTTCTCACGCAGGTCCGTGAGTTTATCTTCAATCTGCTACGATATTGCAATGGCATCCTGCAGTAGTGGTTGGGACTGATCATCCATCGCAGTCTCTTTCTCCCTTAATGCTTGTACCTCCTTTTTCAAGTTGGTTATTTCCCTGTACTTCGAAAGCCTATCTCTAGCTGGAAGGGCCTTGACTTCTATATCCAGCTTCTCTAGTGCGGTCTGCTTTTCTTTGACTGCGGTCTTTACTTGCAGTAGCCCTGGATCCTCTTCAAGGGAAGTGAATGCCTTCGAAGTTGCAGTCAATAAATCTTGACATTTAGCCACATCCATTGCAATATTCCACGCTACGGCCTTTACTGCTTGCTCCCTTAACTGCTGCTCAGTTAATGGTATCTCCATATTGATTTTTTCCTTGAGGGCAGTAATATCAGCCTCATGAAGAATCTCCTTGTCCAGTATTTCTGTCTTCATATATTTCACCATATCTCCCATTTTGAGAATGGTGTCCGCAGGATCGCTCTTGGGTTCGAAATCTTCAATGTCATCCATGACAGAAGTAATAGTGGCCTCCAATTCCAGCCGACGCTCCTGTTCATTATGCAGTTGCATATCTATGCGTGAGCCAGACTCCTCGAGCTTCCTATTTGCGGCTTGTAGCTCAGCTTGGGACTTCATCAAATCAATGGTCCTTTCATGCATTTCGTCTACAACCTACAGGTGCAAAAAGCGCAAGCCAAGCAATGGAATCTTGGCCAGGTCTGTTAAATTTTCAGAATTTACTTCAATCTGATCTAGGATCTTAACTGCGAGAACAACATGTACATCAAATCTACAGCATATCATTCATGGACACCATAATGCAAGCACAGAAGAGACACCGAGTTTACTTGGGGAAAACCATAAAGGTGAAAAACCCCAATAACTTCCTCAAAGATAGATAGAGCAATGATACAACCAGAATACCAAGAGATAGTCTTCTCCTAGCAGCAGAGCCTCCTCCTCCACAAGTGTGCCACTCTCCACAATGTGAGTGAGGGAATAGAATGTGTAAAATGAGAGAGATACACTCTCTATTTATACACTAACTTGACTTGACCTTTACTCAACTAGGTCGGCCTCAACTTAACCACTTAACATAATGCTGACTAGGCTGACCCCCACTAGGATGGTCTAATAACCCTTTGACCCACATGGCCGACCCCCAATAGAGTGTTCTAATAACCCATCAAGTATAAGTTACGACACTTACAATATAACTGACGATACTTCCATATAGAGGAATAATAACATCTTTACAGGAATACAATATAAATATATGTGAAATAAATTCCGAAGTTACATATACATCAACACTCCCTCTTAACTAGGAAGGTATTTCTCAACACAGGTCTTCTAGCACAAGTCATCTTCTTTGAATCATCGTCACTGCTGCTGCTATCTCAATCAATCTCTGAATCTACTCGTCATAGGAAGTTCTACAGAGCCAGTCCTTTTTCATACTAGATGTAGGCCCACCACCTGTAGGTCTTCGTCATCACTGGCCATACTGTGGAATTCTCAGGACTTATTATGTGCGTCACAAAACCTGGTTGCAACATCCTAGGCTATTACGAGCACACAGCTCTACCTGTAAGATCTCCTAGGAGCACATTACATGTGACCCATCACAAAACCTGGCTGAAGCATCCCAGTCTGTTACAAGCACACAACTCTACCTGTCGGATCTCCCAGGAGCACATTACATGTGATCTCACCACAAAACCTGGCTGAAGCATCCTAGGTTGTTACAAGCACACAGCTCTACCTATCGGATCTCCTAGAAGCACATTACATGTGGTCCACCACAAAACCTGGCTAAATCATCTGAGTCCTTTTTCATCCTGTCTAGATCTCCCAGGAGCAAATTACATGTTGTTGTGGCAAAACCTGGCTGAAGCATCTGAGGCCTTTTTCATCCTATCCAGATCTCCCAGGAGAAAATTACATGCCATAGGACAAAACCTCAAAAGAGCATCTTCCAGATATCCTAGGGCCAGATTATATGCCATAGGAAAAACCTCGAAAGACTATATGTAGATCTCCCAGGGCCAAATTATATGTCCTCCCAAAGAAAAACCTCAAAAGAGCATTTGCTAGATATCCCAGGGCCAAATTATATGCCATAGGCAAAACTTCGAAAGACTATTTGCAAATCTCCTAGGGCCAAATTATATGCTCATCTGCACAACCTGATCCACGACCATAGAGTATCAACCTGATACTCACCATACATCATCCTGATCATCATCACCACAACATCCTGCTGCATGTCATCTGGAGCAACATCCTGAAGCTCGTCATCCATGATCATCTTGATCATACAATGCATCTACCTGATGCATACCAAGTATCTACCTAATACATATCATCATACATGATCCACCTGATCATACAGTGTATCCACCTGATACAAACACAAATACATGATACATATCATCATACATGATCCACTTGATCATACAATGCATCTACCTAATGCATACCAAGTATCTACCTGATACATATCATCATACATGATCCACCTGATCATACAGTGTATCCACCTGATACAAATACAAATACATGATACATATCACCATACATGATCCACCTGATCATACAATGTATCCTCCTAATACATATACAGATACATGGTCCAAGCATCCAGCATGATGCATATACAAAATATATACAAATGATCCAACTGATCATATCCAACATCCAATATGATGCGTACATACATATACATATAAATGATCCAACTGATCATATCCAGCATCCAACATGATGCGTACATATATAAATGATCCAACTGATCATATCCAACATCCAACATGATGCGTATACAGAGCAGTAAATGGAGCATTGTCTTCATGCTCATCATCCAGCGCTTACATCCACAGCCATGTGAAGGATCCTCCTTCAACATGCTTGGAATGGCTTCTACAAATGTGTCCATCACTTCTTCCCTTGAAGTGTCATCAATCTGAAGAACACCAAGCTTCTCCCTGAAGTACTTGAACTTCACCCTGGCTAGTGGCTTCATCAACACATCTGCAATCTGCTCGTCCGTCGCAATGTACAGGAGCTTCACAGCTCCTCTCTGCACCATATCCCTGATATAGTGATATTTGATCTCTATGTGTTTCGACCTATCATGAAACACTGGGTTCTCGGACAACTTCACACAACTCTGGTTATCACAAAAGATACCAGTAGCATCCAACGAGAGATCAAATAACTCATAAAGTAGCTTCCATAGCCATACTGCCTCACAACTAGCTGAATAGGCTGCAACATACTCTGCCTCAACTGTACTCAGTGCTACGCAGGACTACTTCCTGCTGAACCAAGAGATCACACCTGATCCCATATTGAAGCAGCACCCATATGTGCTCTTCCTATCTGCAGCACTACCTGCCCAATCTGAATCAACATAACCCTGCAGGTTAAACTTTTGATTCGCTTCATATTTGAGCCCATAATCCACCGTACCCTTTAGGTAGCTCAGAACATGCTTTACAGCAACCAGGTGAACACTCCTCGGATCCATCAGGAACTAGCTCAATGTGTTCACCGCAAAGCAAATATCTGGTCTCGTGTTCGTCAGGTACATCAAGGACCCAATCATTTGACGATGCATAGAGACATCAACCAGCTCAGATGGAGCATCACAAAGAAGCTTCAGATTCGATGCCATAGGTGTGGCCATGCCCTTGTAATCCATCATCCTGAACCTCTTCAGGATCTCTACTACATGCTTCCCTTGTCCAAGGAAGATTCCATCTGCACTCTGCCACACCTCCATGCCAAAAACAAATAGTGCATCATCCCCAAGTTCTTCATCTCGAACTCGACAGCAAACTTCCACTGCGTGTCGGCAATCAATCTATCTTCACCTGTAATAAACAAGTTATCTGCATACAAAATTAGTATCACTGGATTGCCTTCCTCAACCTTGTAGAAAAGGTTGGAATCCTCTTTATTCTTGGTAAAGCCCAAACTGGATAGAAAGATGTCTATCCTACCATACCAAGTTCTGCACACATATATGACTACACCATGCTGTCTTGAAATTCATCTGGTGTATCTTCTATTTCATCACTTTTATATTTCTCTATGCTACCATATGTAGCATGTTTGATCTTGATAGATCCATATGGAAGTCATAACAAACTTCCCTTCAGGTCTTGGGACTACATCCCAAACATCATTCTTCATGATCGACGGATCATGGCATTCTTCCCATATCCTGGGAACTTCAATATCTTCAATAGATAATTTTGTTGCTGAACAAATGTTGTAGTTCTTCTTTTGTAGGTGATGGCATACGATCTTTCCTACACAACAAGTTAAATTGCATGATTAGAAAACATCTCATAGTTTTCAGAACAAATTCTTACACATAAAGAAATATGTCATACAGTCATGCAATTATCTTAGCCAATGCTTCAATACAACATTTATCCATATCCCTTAACTTTCTAGATGCCTTCCAATCTCTACCAAAACATTGTTAAGAGTGTGCACAACTCACAACATGTTAGAAAAGAGGTTTCATTCTAGATAAGTAGCAATGGAATGTTGTACAATGCCATATGCCACTTACCCATGCATATTAGTAGTATACTGTTCATCAATGCAACTATTCTAATATGCATAATACACAACCTAATTCTAGGAACATCATTATATACATTATTGAACAATATTATTTAAACAATAAAATATGCAAGTAATGACAATTCAAATACTTATCTTTGTTTGTTTGTTGGGTTGACTCCCTCTCGGTCTTTGCTTCTTTTCTGCAACTCCATTCTTATGTGGACTATGAGAAGTGGTCAACTCCCTCTGAATATCTGCATCCTTGCAGAAACTACTGAAGTGTGCTCCTTTGCTTTCTTGCAGGAACAACTAGAGTGTGCTCCCTCTTGATCTTTGCTTCCTGGATTACCTGTCCTTGAACTTACATCCATCCTTAATCCCTATGCATGCTTATTAGTATCATCATTGTGTTATCCTTGAGGTCTCATACATAATCACACATTTATTAGTATAATCTTAATACTATCAAAACACAATAATCTTAAACATGTATATTCATGATCATTCACAGATAATAAACATTAGTATTCAAGGTTTCAGGGAAGTCTTCTTTTACTCATACATATTCTTATTTGATCATAGGACTCTTTTGGTTAGTTGAATCATCAATCAAGATAAGAGATATAATATGCATAAAACTCGTGATTATTCAAACCTATACCTTCATGATTCTTCTAGTTAGTCATATCATCAATTATGGTAAGAAACATAATATGCATACAACCATGATTATTCAAACCTATGACTTCATGAATAATCATTATCAACAACACAACAGTATAAGATCCTAACACAAGGTAGGATTCTAGCTTGATATAGGAAAAACATACCTGGATTAGCATGCTAGCTAGTTATGTCTAACATACCCGCATAATGTCTTCTGGTTCTCTTCAGTGACTTGTGCTAGTAACCTGCATGTCTCATAAGTTAACCATTGTAGAACCAAGTTATACATACCTCGAAAGTAGATCTTTTATGTGATCCATGACAATGGATGAATTTTTGTCTTCATGTCACGATGAGCATATGTTCTTGAAGTAGAACATGATTTGACTTTCTTGGTGTACCTTTTGTGTTAGCAAACAACATAAACCTCATACAACATCACAATGCATTAGTACAATCAAAAGTGTCAAAACCTTAATCAATGAATATATTCTATTAAGGTGATATGACAAGTCCAGTAATTAATCAAGATTGTACTGTAATGATATGAAGACAAACATATGATAAACTTAACCATGAAACATACCTGTCAAGATTGCTTGTAATCTTCTTATGTAAGGCCTTAGCCTCATCTCCCTCTGAAACAAGAACTTCTTCACTTATGCAGGTGACCAATCCATCTTCTTCTAGGATTAACCCAATCCACTTGATTTGCAAGAACTGGACCTGGAGTTGGATATGGGTTTGTTAGAGAAACCCCAAAAATTCAAACTTTGAATTTCAAACTTCCGAAAGGATAGAAATATGCGCCTTGATGAGCTGATCAAGCTAGTATATTCAGAATTTGAAAACTGCAAAGTTTCACTCCTAAATTTTGCCTTTGAAACTTCTAGATTCACTGGACGTGACCCTGAACTGGGGTTTGATGAAGCCCACTCTTATTCCCAATCAAAAGTTTTGATCAAAATCTCTAAGCTTCTATTTTTCTGAGGAGCTTCCAGTCGTGGTAACAGATTTAAAAAATTCCCATTTTTACAAAAGCCCTAATTTTCCACTTTTTCGATCAAAGTCCCGAAATAGGGTCTGATCAAGCCCAGCCTTCTGCCCAACCAAAAATTCTGATCTTGGTCTCTAAATTTTTATTTTAATGAGTAGTATTCAGCCGTGGTCTCCGATTACAAAAATTCCAACTTTCTCCAAAAGCCCTAAATTCCAGAAGCCATGAATGAAGGTACTAAAAAATAATTATGTTTTGACAGAAATATGTACCTGATTGTTTCTGGTGTAACTCCTAACTTTTCAATCCATAAGGTCTGAAAATTTTTCCTAATATAGCTCGACTTTTTATCTTTCCATCCCGACAGGTCTGACCTCAATTGGATTCTCTAAGAAAGAGTTATACCAAGTGTCGCAACATGACCTGTTTACGGGATAATACAGGAGAGCAAAATTGTATGGCATGCCACGTGTCACTTGTTCAACTTCGGCCTCTGAAATTTTTTTCTTGAGATCGTACAGTCTGTGTACTACCTATCACTTTTTACAAAATTTCATTTGGATCTTCCTATCCCAAGTTATGACCTTTTTCCCAAGGTCACCTGATTTTGACTCAAATCTGGAAGAGAGCAGAAACCCTATATTGTACAGATCATAAATCACAAAGTACATCGAATTAGAGGTTGTCCTTTGGACACAAGATACATGGAGATTTAATATTCGACCTATAAAAGTTTCAGATCCAAAAACTTCGCCAAAACAGATTTATAGCGAAAGTGCTAGGATGACGGGTTTTTGCTATATCAAGCCCTAGCATCGTAACTGCAGCAAGTGTCATACATGCCATATCATGCCTTCTTTCAGGCTAGTTCTGATACCATGTTAAATTTAAGGAATTTACTTCAATATGATCTAGGATCTTAACTGAGAGAACAACATGTACAACAAATCTATAGCATATCATTCATGGACACAATAATGCAAGCACAGAAGAGACACCAAGTTTACGTGGGGAAAACCATAAAGGTGAAAAACCCCAATAAGTTCCTCAGAGATAGATAGAGCAATGATACAACCAGAATACAAGATATAGTCTTCTCCTAGCAGTGGAGCCTCCTCCTCCACAAGTGCGCCACTCTCCACAATGTGAGTGAGAGAATAGAATGTGTAAAATGAGAGAGACACACTCTTTATTTATACACTAACTTGACTTGACCTTTACTCAACTAGCTCGGCCTCAACTTAACCACTTAACATAATGCTGAATAGGCCGACCCCCACTAGGGTGGTCTAATAACCCATCAAGTATAAGTTACGACACTTACAATATAAATGACGACACTTCCGTATAGAGGAATAATAACATCTCTATAGGAATACAATATACATATATGTGAAATATATTCCAAAGTTACATATACATCAACGAGGTCGAGCTCTACCCGCTCGACACCCTTTGTATCCAGAATCACTAGCTCTGACATTGGAAGCATTATGCTCATTGGGTCCAGATGAATGAGTCGACTCTTCACTGGCAGCGTCATGGCTAGCTGGGGTGGTGTCTGCTGCAAGGTTCCTCCGGACCTCCCTTCCAAGTCTATGTTGCATGGAAATGGTAGCCGTTTCTCGACATCGTCAATCTTCTGCATGAGCCCTTGCAGTGTGAGCAAAGTCTTTTGTAGGTCATCGTGTATGGCCTTGTCCTTTTTGTCTTTGTCTGTCATCATCTCTTCCATCTGTTCTGTGACTTTTTCGGCAATCGTGTCGAAATCTTCCTCGTTAAGCATTGTTTCTGACTGACTCTTGGTCACTTTCATCTTCTTCCGCGCCTTTGGCTTTGGCAGGCTTTCAGGTTCTTTACTTTTTCCTTTTTCCTCAGTGATTGAGCATGACCATGGAATTGGTTCATCTTCTTCTAAAGCGGTCTCAACATCCATGACCTCGACACGGAACTCAGTCGGCCAATCCCTCATGAGGATGTCGATGTCTTCCTCGTACATATGGTAATTACCCGCATACCATTCCGGCTTCTTCATCTTTGCTTTGGGTGAAATAAAAATACAACGCATGTCCACCTAAAAATCAATAACGCGAATGTATTTTGAGGTTACCTGCTTTGTGATGCGCGATGTACGAGTGATCGCCTCGCACAGATGGGTGTAATACTAGTAGAATACTTCAACTGTTGTGTGTTTCCACTCTGCATTCAAATTTTCCCAAAGGTTGGCATATCTAACTCCTCTGGGATCATTGGTGTCTGCAATTACACCGACATAGTCCTTCGGCTCCTTCCATCTGACAAAGGCGATTAGGATAATCAACTATGTGAAGTGGAATTGACCTCCATTCTCCTGGGTATCATTGTGTTCATCCAGGAACTCATTGAGAAGGTACTGACACCAATTAAACTTGATTCATTCAATGACCACGACACTGAGTAGTACTGCGCCCGCAGGCACCTCCGGAGGCCTGGCTATTCTTAGGATTTTTCTAGCCAACAACTGTGTAACAAACTTTGTCGATCTATCTTCGATTTCTTCTATTGGAAAACCTCTTTTTCCTTTCACCAATGCATGGCTTTTCTTCATCTTCACGACAACTTCTTTTTCCGTACTCTTCCTTTGGAAGAACTGCTTGGGGTCCTTGCCATGCTTGCTTAGTCCTGTGGCACTGTGGATTAAGTCGATGTTCAAGTCAACATTTCTGTCTAGCCATAGGTATCCCTGATGGATTAGCACCATCAAAGTGTGAACCACCACATTAACTTCTGCTAAATGATCAAAATGGGGTAATCTCAGCAGGTTTAGCAATCCTGACTAGAGTACTGGTGTCAGCCAGCTTTCGGTGACCAAGTTAAGTATGCCTTCACCATCTTTCTTCGAGAACATGTATTGGTCATGATAGAAGTGTGGGAACTTGGGATCATAGGGTTGTTCCTTCTGCATTCCTAGGAGGTCATAGTCTTCCCACTTACATTCCGGGATCTTTCCTAACAAGTTCTGGGCTACCTCTACGTGCTTCGTAATTGGAAACAAAGGGATTTCATAGCGGGCATTCTTGACCAGTTTATAGATTGGGGCATCCAGTGCCCATGGTGATATGTACTCTGGTGTAAGCTTTAAAGGTATCTCCTTCTGAAATACTAGTCACCATGGCACCATCGAAATTGGCCCGGTGCTCTTTGTTCATGGCCCAACAATATCTTTCCCACTATCCTGCATGTCTGGGTTCTGTCTAGGTGACCTTCGAGATGTCTGACCTGGTTCCAATGTAACCTTCTTGGCAGGGGTTTTCATTAACTCTTCAATCCCTCCGTGCTAAAAGACTCTGATCGCTTCTTGGATTGTAAGATCTTCTTCTCTGTAGGACCACTCGGACATTCAGGGGCGAGAGTAGGCAAATGTCTCAGATATGTTATTAACGATTGCTAAGACAGGAGTGAGCGCATAAAATTTCTAAGTGTTTGGTAACGCTCGCGAGTCCTTATGTGGCATTACCTATAGGCACAGTTGAGTTCTCCCATGCCTTCCAACAACTAGATGAGCATTAAATGTGGTGTCTGTTGGCCAAATTGAGCAGGTCCATCAGTCCCTTCCTTCGTCAGCATGTTCAGAACAACTATCTTTGCATTAAATGCTCAAGCGATTGTTGGCAACGGTCATATAACGACTATTTTTCTCACAGCCAATGTAACAGCTATTTTTATGAGAGCTGCACCGAGCTGCGCGGCAGGCCATCTCGGATGCTACGTAGTTACTTCATAATGTCGATGTTTCAGTTGCGCAACTCCCCTTTTTGTTTTCTTTCTTCTTCTTCTTCTTTTTTTTTTTTTTTTTTTTTTAGCTTCAGCAGTGCTACGCAGGACATACATTGTCCTACTTATCGTACATGTATAGACCTCTTTTCATTTCCAGTGTCCAATTACAACTGTACTTGACACTTAGAAATTTCTCCCTCTGTTTATCATTCAGGATTTTGCGAAGCAGGACTATCATGGTACAGCTTTAGTCTGCTCCCATTTATCAAACTTGGTAAAGTATCACCAGCTAAGATGGCTAACTAGATTGCACCAGTGTTAGTAACATGTAGCACAGTATATGGACCAAACCAATGCATCTTAAATTTACCAAGAAACTTCATGAATTTGCTATCATACAAGAGGACTAGGTCACCTACCTAAAAGAAGTTGTTCTTTATATGGTGATCATGCCATGCTTTCTCTTGGTCTTTTTGCACTTGTTGGTGAAAGCCTGCGATGAAGCGATCTTCCTCCAATCCAACCAAGTGTAGCAATCTTTCTTCTCGCGCTGCGCAATCTGCCATCCCTATAAATGCAGCGATTCTCAAGCTGGGGACAATATATTCCATTGGCATTATAGCCTCCTGTCCATAAGCCAACCGAAAAGGTGTGTGTCCTGTCAATTTCTTGCAAGTGGTCCTGTATGCCCATAATAGAGATGAGATGCACAGATCATAGTCATCTCTATTCACATTGCAGATCTTAGTGAGTGCATTCTCAAGTATTTTATTGAAAGCCTCAACAATTCCATTCGTCTGTGGATGATATGGGGTACTGTGCTGATGATGGATGTATAATTCCTCTGTGAGAGCTTCGATATTTTTGTTCAAAAAGTGAGTGCCTTGATCGCTCATCAAAATATTTGGATAGCCAAATCGTGAAAGTATATCTTAAAAAATCAACTGTACAGCAGTACCGGCGCTGCAGTCCTTTCCTAGTTTTGCTTCCGCCCATCTGGTGAGGAAATCAGTAGCAGTATTGATGTACCTTGCACCAGTTATTTTCCTTGGTGGGTTTATGGGACCGACAAAGTCAATGGCCCACTTTTCAAATTCCTGTAGGGTCAACTATGGATTCAGTGGCATTTCATCTCTACACGAAAGTTTTCCTGTCCTCTGAGAGACATCACAGTTTTGACAGTATTCGCTGGAGTCTTTATGGATCGTAGGCCACCATAGCCCTGTGCGTAGTATCTTCTGCACGGTAGCCCTTCCTGCATAGTGGCCTCCCACGATCCCTGAATGTGCATCTTCTAAGATGAATGGCTTCTCATGGTGTAGTATGCATCTACACAAGACTTCATCCGGTCAGAGTTTGTATAGTTGCCCTACAATAATAGTGAAGTCTGTGGTGCGCACTACCAATTGCTTCTTCTGCTGGATGGGAAAGTCCTGAGGTGCTAATCCTATTGTTAAGAAATCAATAATATCCTGATAATAATCATCAGCAACCTGTATAGCAAATAATTGCGCATCAGGAAGACTGTCTTCAATGTTTGTCGGATCTTCTCCTGACTCAATCCTAGAGAGGTGATTAGGTCCCAAGTTCAGCCTGCCTGGTTTAACAACAATCTCAAAATCATATTCTTGATATAGCAACAGACATCTACATATGCACCCCCCTAACACTGGCTTATTGATCAAGTATTTCAAAGCGAAATGGTGAGTAAACATGAGGAAGTGCACACCAAGCAAGTAGTGTCTGAATTTTTGTAGCGCATATACCATCGCAAGACCTTCCCTCTCAATAGTAGTGTAATGTTTTTCCGTTGTTGAGAGCTTCCTGCTTGAAAATGCGATGGGATGGTCAATTCCTCCTTCTCCTGGCTAAGCTAATACGACTCCCAAGGCAATGCATGATGCATCAACATGTAGATGGAATGCCTTCTCCCAGTCTGGGAAGACTAGGATCAGCGCAGTAACCATCTTCTCCTTTAGTGTGTCAAAACCCTACTCGCACTGTGCGTTCCAAATGAATGACACGTCTTTCTTTAGCAATTTCTCCATTGCTACGGTTATCTGGGCATAACCCTTTATGAATTTCTTGTAATATCCGGTATGGCCTAAGGTAGAGCGCAACATCTTGATTGAATTTGGTGTTGGTAAATTTACAATGATTGCAATCTTTGTAGGATCCATTATCAATCCTTGCTTACAGACAATGTGGCCAAGTAGAATCCTGTAAGGAACACAGAAAATAAACTTCTTCAGATCTAAGGAGATCTAATGCTATCTACACTTCTAAAGCTTCATTCTGAGATTCGCGCAATGGTTCTTCAATAGTCCAAACACAGTCCAATCATCAAAATAGGCTTCCAGAAACTTGTGTATAAAATATTTAAAGGTTGCGATGACAACTCTGGAAAAGATGGCAAGTGCATTCTTCAGACCAAAAGGTATTACTGTGTATTGGAATGACCCCCATTCTGTAGAAAAAGTCATCTCATGCCTTTCTGCGAGATCAATCCTGATCTGATGATACCTGGAGAACCCATCAGTAAAAGAGTAGGCCTCATTCCCTCCAACATTATCAAGCACTTCGTCTGTGAAAGGAGTAGGGAATGGGTCGTGCATAGAAGCATCATTCAGTTTTCTTAGATCCACACAAATCCTGATCTCACCTTTCATTTTTTTGTCTTGAATGACCATGGGAATAATCCACTTGGATTCTTCAACAGGTTCAATGATTCCTACTTCGAGCATCTTATCTAGATTTGCGCGGACTCTTTCTTTGTACCGCGGGTTTAGTCTATATGGCCTCCGCTTCACAGGCTTGGCGCCTCTTCTTCACAAGATTGGCGCCTGAATTCAAAGGTATTTTCATGACCCCTAGGTCTCCCAGAATTCTTTTCATTTCTGTGAATTTCATCGGGAATAGCTCTTGATACTCATGTAAGGTTTCTGTGATCTTTGCAACAGTCTGATCATCCCAATAGTCTCCAATTGATGCAAACTATGGCTTTTCGCTTATGCCAATGTTCACCTTCTGTGTCTTTACTGGTCCACTCATGTCTGGGATTTCCAACGGAGGACCCTCTACATCCCACCCACCCTCTAATTCTGGTATGTTTATGTTGCACGGATCATCCTCATTGTCTTCTTGTCTATCATTGGGTGCTTCAGCTAGGTTATAACACTCGATGGGATGTTTTCGGCGTTCGTTCCCTTTTGATTACAGGCTCGTAGGAATGTTGTCTGCCCTGAAGAATTCTTCCAACATTATATTTTCGTGAGGACATTCTTCCCTGAATATGCATTCCTTAATTATCTACAATGTGTTATGGATCAGTGGGTTGTCGTCGTCAAAGCTGAAATCCTTATTGAAGTTCGCAGTCAACATATCCCAATTAGTGGTTTCCCTATGCAACTCCAGGTCTTGGTACCATTTCTTTGGAATGTCATCATCCAATGTATGTACAAATAGATGCACCCATTTTGTTTGTGGCCTTTCCACCCATGCCTATGAATAGACTTCAATATGCTGGATAGGATCTGTCTATCCATTAATCTTTTCAAAAGGTAAAGTAACCCTCTCAACAAATCGAATCTACATCTTAATCCTGCATTGATCCCAAGTAGTCAATGTCTGTTTGTGTGCAGTCGACCATCTGGATGGTGTGTCGTGCAGTGCCATATCCAATGCTGGTAATCTATGCTCATCTGGAATAGATGCAGTATATTCTTGGATGAAAGTGTAAACGTTAGCAGAACCATCATACACGAGAATAGGACTTACCTCCTTTCCGATCCAATGCAGTGATTTCGTAAACTACGCGCATCTTCTCGCTGATACTTCATGCATGTGGCTTTGTCAAATTTCTAGTCCTGTCTCCGAGTAAGAGACACAAGAGCTATCACATCTCCAGCTAAGTGTACCATCCACAGCTGTATTAATGTAATCTTCCTGGTTCGCGGTGGTCTAGTATAGTCTGTCCAAGTCTTAAGCCTTGGATTCCTCCTGAATCAGATGACTATATCTGTGCCCATCTTTAGCATCTAATGGTGCGATGATCGTAAGATGATTTCCTTCAAATATCATCTTCTTTCTCTTTAGGTTTATGATAGCCAGGGTATCCATGGCCCTATCAATTCCTAACAGTGCAGGAAAAGGATGACTATCGTCCACAATCTCGATAAATTCAAAGTCTGCATGACTCTGGACTCCATCGATGTCAACTACCATATCAGCGAACCAGCCAAAAGGTATGACTTTCTCTTGGTTATCCATTGGATAGGTGACCATAACAACATTGGTCGACCCATCTGCTGCCATGTATGCTTAGTCAAGACATTCACTTCGGATCCCAAGTCAAGGATGACTTCATCCATTTCAAAATCTCCTATCTGTGCGGTAAGCCTCATTTCTCAGCCTGTTCTTTTATGCTTCTTTATGTGATGTACACAACTATCAAAATTTTATGTTCATGTCTGTGGTTCATATTGGTTTATGAGCTTCTGTAGCTCTACTATGGCATTTTCACTTTTTAGTAGCTTCATGCAGCTTCGCAGGTACTACGCAACGGAAGTGATAACATCCATTGCGGTACTTGTTTTGTCACAAGCAGTTGGCATGTCTTCAACATGCAGTTTTTCACTGCGCAACGGGATCCTTGCTAACTTAGTTTCCAATTCTGTAAAGGTATCCCACGCATCGATAAAGACCTCCTTTTTCTTTCGTAGGTCGAGAGCAGGTATTTTTCCCGGAGCTTTCCTTATCCATATTGTCTCAAGAGGGGTCTACTTTGTGTGAGCCTCCCCTAATGTTGAAGCTTCTACTCCCCTATTGCAGCCTGTCTCAGCGCCACTGCGCGTGACCACATTGATGCTCGGGTCCACTATTTTATTCTCTACTGTGATCCACTGGATGTTTGGAGTTGGTACCTCCGTCCATCTTCTTTTCTGCATTTCCACTTCTAGCACTGGGCAATCTTCAATAACATGCTCAAATGATTTACAGTAGTTGCATGTAGTGCATGGGTTAACACAATCTCTAGACACATGACCTGGATGGCCACAATTATAAAAAATGATCGGGCCATGGCCTCTTCCCTACACCGTGTCAGCATTTATTCCTCTACCGCAGTATCCACCACCACGGCCTTTGTATCCACCTTGATCATATTGTACGTTTTCTTGTTTAGGCTAGTTTTCTTCTTGTATGCGGTACAAGCCAACGCCTCTCATTGTGTCCATATCTCATTTTCTTTCGTTCATTAGATTATATGCATGGCAGTTGGATTCATCATGTCCAACTGATTTACAAAAAGTGCAGTATACATTTTTGGGTGTTTTCACATATTTCTGTATGACATAGCAGTCTTCAGGTTTGTGTCCTGTAGCTCTGCAAATTTGACACCATGGGGCCTGATTTTGATTTATTGGGTTGGGCACACCACTGTTAAGATAGTCGCAGAATAAAGTGCAATGCTCTCGGTCATGGCCTTCTCCTTTACAACCTGTACACCAGACCTCATGCCTAGGTTCATACCTTTGTTCTTTGCCATTCTTCATGCTTTGTGGTTCTAGTGTCAGGGTGGTCAGCTAGTTCTGGATCCGAGACATCCCAGAACTAGTCTCACGAATCGATAAAGCTTCTAGCTTGATTGTGATCTCCAAGGCCTCTTCCTGCGATGCAACCTTCTGCTGCATCAATGGTAATCTAATGTGGGGAAACAATGCATCAATAAACCATTCCTTGTTCTATTTTAGAGCTATAACAAAGCTCACTTGGTCCAATAAGGTCATGAACTTCTGATCAAACTCCCAGACCGTTTCAGTCGATCTCTGATTTATTTCTTTAAACTCAGTTATACACTGAGATTCAGATTTGGGTTTCTTAAACTCTGCCACAAGCGCAGCTTTAATTTCTGCGAGGGTTCTTGGCTATGTCTGAGAGTACTTCATAAACCAATGTAAAGCTCTATCTTTGAGGGTGGTAATGAGTTGCGCTTTCTTCATAGCATCATCCTGGATTTGTCTTACACTCCATACGGCTTTGCAAAGAAACCAATGCTAGTCAGGATCTTATAGACCAGTTCCTTTAAATATCGATAGCTTCATATCAGTGTTTTCCATTGTCCTATTAGTAGGAGCATCGGGATTTGTGCACTGCTGTTGTGATGGGCTCTACATAGTGAAAGTAAATGGGAATATCGGAGTAGACATACTCGACTGAGTATCTTGAGGGGTGGGCCGTGTAACGGGTGGGCTATGAGATAAGGGATGCGCGGTCTCTGCAACCGGCGGATTCTGAGGGGTGAGTGATAGCATGGTTTCATTGTTAAGGTCATAAGGAATCTCAGTATCTATGTGGAGTCCAGTGCCTCCAAGATTCGTATTAAATTTATATCTCTTCCCACTTATAATATTATGGGTGTCTTCATCAGAATCACTATATATATTGTTTAGCATGATAGACTTAAAAATATTACTGCATTCTTAAAACAACTTTCTCAACTAACAACATCTTAATGTATACACTGAGATTGTTTAGGTACTTACCTTGGAATCCATCGAAAAAGTATGCTTCTACTTGGCTATAGGATTTGAGTGTGTCTACAGCAAATTCTGTTACGAAGCCTTCTAGCATGTGATCAACCCAGAAGTCAACTATGCGCATCAATGGGATGTCTATTGCTTTGAGCTGCGTCTTTAGCTCTGGAGTCCACTCTGTAGGGACTCCTCCTTGAAAACAGGTTTTCTTCTCTGAGAGCCGCGAGATCCACTCATGTAGCTCGTCTGGAAATGATGCCCAAAAAATATCATGAATATCTTTCCACAGATATCTATTCAACCACTGTTCATTAGAGAGATGAGGGTGTCTATTCTCTTTCCTTGCAAAATCTCTTACGGTCTTGTCACACCAAGCCCGGATCTCTATCTTTTCAATATGCCAATTGTCGGAGCCTATCAAGAACTGATGTTCTTCATCACACTTTACGGCTGCAACTCATCACAGATTCTAGCGTGGCAACGGAACCATTTGTTGGCATACCATATGCTAACCTAGAGGGTTTTCAGTATGACCTAGGTTCTTCGTGGTTTTCACTTGACCAACAAAACCCCTTCGCATCGGCCCTTTCGGAAACAACCTACGAGCAGGTTGAGGTCTCACCTGAGGTGTATCTATGGGGTACTGCGGAATCAGGTTTCCACAGTATGTGATGAGTTATTAGGTCGGACATACTGTGTAGAGCAACATGGGATGTGTGCTACGGGGCAAGACTACGTGGCAATAGACGACACTACATTCCGCACCTCTGAATTCTACTTCCACAGAATTTCTTCGTGACTGTGGTCGATATAGTTCACACTAAGACCTGAAATACTTGCAGGTAACTAGAGTATTAGAGTTATTAACACTCAATCATTCATTCATTAACATAGGGTGTTCGCTGCTCAAGCATGTGCTGTGGAGACAGTCCAACTACCATGCATTCTCGCTACTACGTAATGTGAAAGTGCTTAAACAATATCTAACACTTAGCCGAATAACTGATTCATTACTACTTCATAAGTAGAGGCCAAACATTCACCATTCATCTATTCATGTAGAACTTAACATATTATTTCCATATTCTCCTGATGGAAAATACATATAAAAGCCATATCATAACAGTATGCAAGGGAAAATTCAGACATTCATTCACAGGAAGTAGATAAATACACAATCCACAAAACAAGCACACAACACAGTATTTAACGTGGTTCACTCCCCCGGGTGGGAAGCTACGTCCACATGAACAGTTGTTATATATATCTTTTGGGAAGGGTACAACCATTCTTGGTCTACGCACTCAGCTGCAGACTCTCTTCTCTCTCGGATAGGTCTCTGCACACTCAGCTGCAGACTCTCTTCTCTCTCGGATAGGTCTCTGCACACTCAGCTGCAGAACCCTTACAATATTTTACTCATAAAAGATTTTACAATCCTCAGCACTAAACTTCTAACCCTTTCCCGTACAAAAATTCCTCCTTTTATAGATCATGCCCATAGGTCATGTCTTTACAATGCGAAAGGCCGAAACCCTTAGGGTTTCCAAAACTGCTATGGTTTCTCTAAACTGAACTGCTGGTCTCTGGTAGGCAGTGCTCCATCATGGCGGCCTTCCATGCATTCATGTTGTCGCTATCGGCCCTTTTGTTGTGCGCACGTCAACAAGTCAGTTTCCTCGAGCCGCTCTTCCTCTAATGGCCTCGCACAACTGGCTCAGCTCCCAGTCGCTTTCATCAAACCGTTCTTTCTCTAACGGCCTCGTACACCTAGCCGCCTTCCTGATTTGCTCATGGCCATCGCTGGGCCTTCCCAAAGCATCTTTTCCAAAACTAGACCGCTGACGGTTCAACCAGTACCCGTGCCCATCCTCCTTCCAGCACTCTGCTTTTCCGGATCCACATGGACTGGTCACTTTGCAGCACTGATCTTCGCAGCACCCTTTGAAGTACTGCCAAAATTTGGTTGCTGTTCGCAACTTCGCAGCATCCCCAACACTTGCACAAAATTGTATTTTTATTGAGCTGCGCTCAACTCCACAACTAAAACTCCTTCTACTATCAAAATTTGCCCCAACTTGGGTAGGCCCAACAATCTCCTATGCTTTAAGATGTTGGAACACGTCTGTAACCTATCATTCAAGTTGCTAAGGATTTTAATGTAACTAGTGCTTGATTTTATCTTATGCGATTAAATGGACAAATGGAAATTTAGACCTGACTCAAAATGATGAAAGTATGAGAAGCAAATATTCTTTTCGATGAAGTCCTACTTAAGAAGGAGAGATAGAGTTTTTCTTCCCAAATGAAGAACCCTATGCAAATGTCATTTTAACTTTTTCAAAAATGGTAGAAACAAACCAATCCACACCAAAGAAAAATTTATTTTTAAACCTTAATATGGGTCAAAGACACTATAGGATACACGATTCATGGGGCCAAACATGGCTCCAAATCTCAAGAAGACATAAGAAAAGAGACAAATTCTTTTTCTTTAACAAATAATGCGAGAATAAATATTTAATGAAAAGAAGAAGGGATATAATCATTGTTTCCAAACAAGAAAGAACATTTCTAACCCCTAACTATGCAAAAGCTAAAAGTAGTTTTCTTTTATTTATAAAACTCATATCTAAACCAAAAAAAGACTAGCTAAAAGAATAATTATTTTTTGGAATTTTCATAAATATTTCAAATCTAAGAAAAAAAGTGAAAATAAAGCTCTTTCTTTCAACTAAGATGGAGAAAAAATATTTTCTTCTTTTCAAATGCAAAAAGCAAAAAACATTGTACCAACCCAATCGCAAACCAAGCAACATGGCACTGAAAGGTCTGGGCAGAAAATCAAGCTAAAAATCAATAGGTCGACTCATGCTGTAGGTATAGATCATAGCATCAGTAGGGATTGATGTGTTCTGCGAAAGAGCAAAGCACGAAAATGATGCGCTATGTCTGAAGGAAAAGCACATCAGGCTGACAGTGACACACTGTACCTAAAGGTAAAGCGCGTATGATGACCAAAAAAATTAAAAAAAGAAATATTTTCAAGTCAATCAACAGACTTCAGGCTTTGACAACTAACGGGGATTATACAGTGACATATAGAAAGTCATATCTACCAATTGGATGTGATCTACAAATTGAAAACTAAGACAAATCTAATAAAAAATAAGGCAGCAAGCAAAAATACAACTTAAATAAGTCGATCCTTTCCCTAGTATGGTCCCCAATTTTATTAATGGTTAAATACATTGGTGCAGACATCGACTGATCTCCCTAGTCCGAATGGTTTGGATCTAGAACATAGAAAAACAAGAATGAAAACCTTTCCCTAGATCTGTCAAACTACTTGAATACAAAGAGTCTAGTCCATACCTTTTTTGCGAAGGTCATCCTTGTAGCTGAAAGATTTTGTAATCCTTCTTATTGATCAAGAGATTACCTTCAAAAGATTCAAAAGTACAAATACAAGAGACGAGAAGATAACATGATACATCTAAGTAATTGACGAAGGAGCACTACTAAAAATGAAATTACACATCATTTATGGGAAAGGAAGACATTGATGTATTAATTAAAATAGAAGAAATAATTACAACCAATGAAGCCTTGGTGTTAAAGATCCTTTCCAATGGAACCTTGCATCAATTTTCCAATCATGGAAGAATGGATTCCTAGCTCAATTTCTCCATCATTTGGCTACCCTCATTTCAACTCCCCTATCCTATGAAGAGGAGATTCATATATAGTCCAAAAGAGATGAGGAGGAGAGGAGAGGATTAGCGAGAAGGAGGAGGTGGGATCCTACTCAGATTGGATGAAAGTAAGATTCACCCTAAATGGAAGGAATTGGCCTCCACGAGGGTCTCCTTTGAGAGATTTATCGAAGCTTCTATTTTTCCCTCCATATAGGCATCAACGCATCCTATATAGTAGAAACATGCTACAATGACACGGTTTGTAGTGGAGCAAGGTGCGTCGATCAAAAAATATGCACTCTACTATAAGACAAGGTGTGTCAACCTCTCTAAACAAGGTTTTAGCAGCGAAAAAACCTCATCACTCATCTTCCAAGGCGTTTAGGCTAAGTACCTTAAGGATTTAGGAAAGGAAAAAGTCTACATGGCGCATAATCATGACAAGTACAAAAATTCCGTGTAACATCAAGTCAATCCATGTGAACGAATGCCATAGGCCAAGTCCCAAAACAAAGTGGTTTTTGTGTGAATTGAGGAATTGTTTGTATTTTTTTCTCCTTGGTGGATTTCTTCAAATTTAGAAGCAAGTGATCTGAGAATTTTTGAAGGTCCTTGTGGTGGGGTATGGGTTACACAATAATAAATACTTAAATGCAAAATTTTATTGAGAAGAGAAGCCATATATTTTCATTACTTTGCAAGGGAGAAGTTCCCAAATGTAGATGTCAAAAGCATCAAAAATCCCTATCCAAGAGTTCCCAAGAGGAAGGTCGATGAATCCTTTGCGAGGAAATATTGCGCGCCAATGCCAATTTATGAACATGAACATGAATATGGATTTTTATGATTCGGTGGCTTTCCAGCAACAACTACAATAGCGAGCAACTGTTAATAAATATGCCAATAACATAATTAATCCTATAACTGTTGTTCAGACTATGACAGTTTCCACTCACATTGTTTTCAAGGCCATTGCAATAACTATGAGCATATCCTTTTTCTTTTCACTTTGGAGTGAGAATATGTGTGTTGCAGTTTACATAATTTTTATGTAAAACAAGGACATATCTATGATACTAGATTTTGTACAGATCTATCTAGAACTTTTGATGTCAAAGATGTCTAGATTTATTGTGGGTATGTGCTTCATATAGGCTCATTGGTTGGTGAAATTGGTAGTATTTTCGTAGGGGATGAGATTATTGAAAATATTATTGGAAAATAAATTCAAATACATCTAAATGTATCAAACCTTTCTACTTCTCATTTATACATTATTAGAAATTAGTTTCATTATTCAAGAATTAGAATGATTATTTCATCAGGATGGTATACTTGACAAAGAGCGCCAATATGAAAAATGTTAAATCTATATAATTATAGTTAAGTTGGTAGCAAATTTGGTGGCATATTATTTGGTAGTCAAAGGAGCAATAATGGTGGAAGATGATTATTTTCAAGCCAAGATATCCAAACAAAGGATAAATAAATTCCAGATTAGAAGGAGGATAGAGATTAGAAGTCAAAGAATCAATTTCATATCTTAACGGATTCATTTCACACTCAAAAGTAGAGTATCAACATTAACAGTAAATATTTTTCAGATTTTATGGCATTAGTTGAAAACTTGAAATATATTTTTGGTTAAGAAGATCAAAGGATTCCAAACTTGAAGGCAAAAATTAAGCATTAGTTATAGATTTGGAGAAATTGATTCAACATTCTCAACAAATCCACATTTATATGCAATCGAATCAACATTGGAATAAAAAGGATAAAATCAAGCATCAAAGACTTTAGATGGGGGGGATCTTCTTTCGGAAGGAAGAGGGGGTTTGAGAACTTGTTATGGAACATATCTTTTGTATTAAGGGATTTTGTATTGAGGACTTATTGAATATGTCCCACTATTGAAAAATTCCTATGAGTTTAGTATCAGATTGTACATCTGTATGTTTCCTATATCCTTATATTTCTATTTGAATGAGACGATGATTGATATTGTGTACATTAATTATTTATGAATTATAGATCCTTTTGTAGTAACGATTTTATTGTATTTTCCTATGTTTCATAAATTTCATTCAAATATCTTTCATTCATTGTTAGAAAGAATTTATAATTGATGAGTGTTCTATGTTATAAATATATGAGTTTGAGCAGTTTGTGAGGCTTGTCTATTTATATGTGTACTTATCCTTTTCTCCACCTTTCATATTATTGATCCAATGTGTCTAAATACTAAGTTCACTTGCCTTTTGATCCATGGGATATAGTAGATGAGCTTGAAATCTGTTCTTGATTTGTTAATATTATCCTAATCTACATGAACTACCAACATCTCAACACACAAAGAATTATAAGTTTTCTTTGAGATGTGCTTGGAATAGTTTCTATTGCAACATAGAACCATATTAGGTTCTAACACCATTAACTCAAGTAGACTAGTGTGTGAGAGAAACTTGGCTTGCAGCTTGCCCTCTTGGGTCCCAATTCAGAGATCTCTTGCCCAACCTGTGATGGAGTGCTAGAAGGGATCTGGAGGCTTCCCGAGGGACTATTAACCTAGAGAAGGGGTATTGTTCTTGGTGTTGTGCAGGTTGATGGGGAAGGAGAAATGAGGATTGGGGAAACAAGTTAGGGGGTTTGGGAACCAATGGGCTGCATGACAGATTCAGCTATATAAAGTGGGATTGAGGAAGATATTTTCCCTTATGGATTGACAGCCCTTGCTCGATGGTGGCCTATCAAAGTAAGATTTGTATTGACAATACCTATGGCTAGGATAAACGTCCTTCTCCTGTATCTAGTTGGAGAACAATTGATTTAAAAGAGAAGTCTCTAACTATATATGAATTTCATGGTGAATTATGTGTTTTCATTCTATTTAATTATTGTTTATGATTGTATATGTAAATGAAATTGCATGGCTTGGTGTTTGTTTCATGCTTATAATGCCTGTTATATTTAGCAATTGAATATGTGTATTTGGCCGACCATGTATATTTATTTATGTTGTGTATTTACATGAATTTAAGGAAAATGAAATTGAGTATAAATGATAAATTCAGATATGAAATTTGAGTACCCCATGGTCTCAATAGTTAAAATAGGAACTGGGTACGTTACAAAAGAGAAACTTAATACTCAACAAAAATATATGTATATGACACCTCGTTAAGCCTTCCTAACCTAGATTAAGAAAGAAAATGAAGAAGAGTACAATTTAGGGAAAAAAACAAATAAAGCTCAGGGAATGGGGAATCAGAGACAACAAATGGATCAAGGATGCATACATGTCAGATTTGGATTAAATTCATCATTACCTCAATGCCCCTAAACTAGAAAACCATAGAAACGTCAAGGAGCTAGCCGAAAAATTCATAGTAAGAAGATATCACAATAGATTTTTTTTTTTAGATGAGCCAGTAGAGATCACCGAATCATTAAATAGACACATCATTGTTCTACCAAACAAAGGAGAAATAATTCCTATAGTGACTAAGCCCTTGGATATGGTCAAACAATTTGTAAGAACCCATGAAAGAAATAATTCGAAAGGACTAATCATTAGCAAAGTAATATTCCATGTAGTCAAGTGGACATCTATTATAATCTCGATGTTCCTCACAAGTTCTAGTTATCCCTTCGACCTAAAATTGGAAACACTAGAAGTAGTAAAGCATATTTTTTATGAAGGGAGTATATTCAATTGCCTTAACCATGTCATCAACATAATCAAATCAAATTGTGAAAATTCTAAGAAATCGAGCATGCAATTTGGTTTCCATCACTGCTCATCTGGATTGTAATGATGAAGATCCCTTTAGTCGACGAGTTCACATTCACCAACACAATGCCTCTAACAATTAGCAAATTTCAAATATTTTTCCCAAAAGGTTCTCTAGTTGGGTCCATGAAAGCCAAAATATTGCTTGAAAACTAGATCTAGGTACTAAATACCATTTGCGACATATGGAGATTACCATAGCTAGTACAACGCAACTTACAAATGACTTCTCACATATGACTTGATCTTGACCATGCTAAGGTGTGGTACTTGCAAGGAATGGGTGGAGACTCTAGAAGACTTAGACTACAATTTGGAGATTGATGAACTATCTTCCAACTTAGACAAACAATCCAACACAATCATCCATGTAGCAATGTTGGATAGGAGCACACAAGTGGAGATTTTCCTTCCACTCATATATGAGAAGAAGTAATATCAACATGAAACCTTTAAATTATTTATTACTACAATTGACCTCGAAGACACAACCCCGAAAAAGTAGGTAGCAATTGTTCCATCCACTAGTTGAAGGAAAGATCCAATTGAAAAGT
This sequence comes from Larix kaempferi, assembly GCA_027924585.1. Classification (NCBI taxonomy): domain Eukaryota; kingdom Viridiplantae; phylum Streptophyta; class Pinopsida; order Pinales; family Pinaceae; genus Larix; species Larix kaempferi. Next base: position 233,128 of record BSBM01000455.1, read on the forward strand.
CATCCATCCTATTGTCTAAAGAGGACTTGGAACTTGTAATTTATAGGAAGGGATCGAGCTAAATTTCGATGAAACCATATTGAAATAAATGGTCAACCAAGTTGTCGAATAGGTCCCAACTTATCAACAAAATATAAAAAATCAATCAACTAGGTAACAATCCAAGAAAAGGAAATTGTTGCTTACCTCGTCGACCAAGGAAGACATAGCTGAGGCATAAGAAAAATATAATTCTATAATAATTGAAGCACCACCAACTTCACCAACCTACATTATATAATATGCCCCCTTCCAATCTTAGGAACTTCCTCCATCACTCAACAATTTTATCAAATAATCTCACAATTACCGTCGATATCCGTTGAGTCACTCTCCATAGTATTCCCTCAACGACAAAAATTACTCACAAAATCCCCTATTCTTTCATAAACAAATTCATCATCAAGGAAATTGGCCATCTTACTACCACATCAGCTCCCAAGAACCTTTGTAACAAACAAATCCTCTCTACTGCCACCCATTCAATTAGCCATCATACCACCTTCCATAACATCAACATCAACATCGACAATGTCAGTGGACTTGTTGTTCACAAGCTCTTTAGCCACTCATTTGACCATTTTGTTATCTATTACATCATCGTTTTTGGTGACCATCCAAACAACTACACCACCCTTTTTTTAATGAAAATTACGTTGAATTCACCATCATACCTTACTGTAAATATTTAGAAAACTACATCTTCCACAATTTCATTCACTACCACTTCAACCCTCTTATACCCCACTAACCCATTGATTGTTCCATCGACCTCCCTTCTGACCCCCTTATTGACCATCCTAGTATCTACTCTATTGACCCCTTAAACAACAATACCAATGACTATCCGTTTGTATAGTTCATCAACCACAACAAATATATATACCATGATTTCATCTAATATAGCGGCAAAGCAAACACCTCCGACCAATGGAGAAGGAAAACCACAAGTAGCAATGAAATTAGATAATGGAAAAAATAAGGATAAGTCGGGATTGACCATTACATTTCAACTTCAACAGATGGATGGGAACATAGCAACCACCATTGTATTTAGACCATCCAAGGCTTGGGATGAAGAACTAGAGGAATTTCTAAAAATAATCAACAAAGGACAAAACATACGATGGAATGATGCCACCAATAAACTAAAGGAATTGAAGAACGTAGAGTAATATGTGTGGATATCATGCAAAGAGGAAGTTGAGTAGGTGATTGGCCCTCCAATAGGACCATATCTGGATTGACACATTGAAAGAATTTAGAGTCTTGTTAGCACAATACTCACATATTTCTAGCACACCACCAACCAACAGTAGTAGAAACAAGTATATGAGACATGCCTGCTAATGGCGGACTAGTATAAAACTATTTTGGAGTGACATAAGAAGCTTCAAGAATATGAAGTTTTCACCACAAAAATTACCATGGTTTATGCAGTAGCATCAAGCCATTTTGCTTATGCGGCATGAGGGCTGTAATGTCCCAAAAATAGTAAAAATTAAAAAAAATTCTCTTACTGCTATAATGCCTAAATAGATAATGAACTATAAATTAACATCCTCACTGGGAAGTTGTTTCGGTACTTTGTTCTGCAACAATAAGAGTTTATGAATCATTATCAAGATAGTCTTTGCAATTATGGTTTTCTCTGGAAGCGTTGCGGTAAGGTAGATGAATTATATCTATGGCTTGTTTACACATGCTAGAGTAATACTTAAGAATCCTTCGTTTTCCATTAAGATTCAATTGCATATTAAATTTGTAAAATGTTTAAATCATGCCTTCAGGCATGATGGACTTGTTCAGGGAAGATGAAACACCTTGGGAACTTGATGTTGATCCATGTACCACTAGTAGAGCTACCGAGAGGTAAGGGTGAATGAAGGGACTTCCTGGCTTACGTAGCAATTTGCTAATGCACGGTTTTGTAAATTGTTTTTCAGGTATGCAAGTGTTGAGGTCTCCTAAGCTACCCAAATCCAATACTATGGCAGAAGTATTTGAATGTTTAAGTGTGAAGAATATCCACAATGTTTAAAACATTGGAATGAATATTCCAATGGATATAATGGAAAACTAAGGGTCCTAACATCAAATACGAATTCAAACTATAGTGCTGGCTCAAAATAATGCAATGTGTAAAGTGGGTGGTTGAGGTCTCAAATGCTACATGTGGTGGTCACGTGGCTTTGGTAGCCAGCTGGATGAGGGGTTAATGTCTCGGTTTTCACCTCTGCATTACCATTTCTTCATAGTGGGTTTGGCTTGTTGCTCATGGTCAAAGCACTTGTTGTGTAAGACAATGGAGGTGCCCATGTCCTTGGTCAGGTAATGGTAACGATACCCTCTTAAGATTTCCTTTGAACATCTTTACGTTTGAGTGTAGGTTTAATCCATGTTTCTTGTTGTATTCTTAGAAGGTATGATTCGTAGGTGCTCGGCATTGATTGCTATCGGTGGACAACTCTTGGTTTTGGAATTTTCATGTTAAGTCTAGGTTTCGAAACTCATTATCGCTCTTTCCTATCACAGCTTTGGGGAAGAGTGCTTAACTATTTTTGTTGATGGAGCCTCGTGAGGCCTTTCTCTCACTGTAATATTTTGGGTTTCCTTGGGTGGGCTTTTGGCTGGACCAGTTATTCAGTGGGTCTTTTTGTAAAACTGGGGATAACCCTATAGGTTCTTTATTTTGGTTTTGATGTGGTGTTTGGGTCAGATGGCCCCATGGAGACTCTATGCCTTGAGGATGGAGTTACAGACCCACCTGTATAAATTTGGTGTATTGGAAAAGAATGCAGTTGACTGCATTTTCTATTGAACATGTATGGATGATATTTTAATATATTTTCCCTCTACGTTTGCTATGGGTTATTTATGGTTAGTATCCATGATTGACCACTGTGTGTTCTATTGTTATTCTACTATAAAGGAAATTCAATTTGGTATTTTAAATGAGAATCTTAAGAGCATAGCTCTGATATGCTCTATGTTTGTTTATGTCGGTGGTGTCTCTATCTAACATCTAGTTAGTTTATTTTCCTGGGCGATCTAGGTTGCTCCCAAGTTTTGAAAACTTGACCTGCGTCTGTCAGTTTTTTTTTGTATGGAAATGTCAATCATTTTACTGGGTCATAGCCGAATCTTTGACTTTATAAAGGCTTCTGCGTTTATTTGAAAGGATGTTAATCGTAACCCTAGATGTTGTGTACTCATTTTGTTTGAGAAATAAGCTTGTGCCTTAAAAAAATATGCTTCAGGCGATTTCACCGATAGCAGGGGTTTTTGAAATGGTAGTGGGTATCTATCCCTTGACCTAAGTCTTTGATGTAGTAAAACAATTTGTTTAAAAGGATAATGTAACGACTTAGTTTTGTTGTGGATTCGATCCTTGCATTGGAAAGGATGCCTCTCCGGGTTTGTGCATGAAATGTGTAAACGTTTGATGAGTTGTCTAAACTTTTGGAATATAATGATAGTGGAATCGTGTTGTATGCATACTCTTGTGTTTTCGCTTTGGTAGGCAAAGATTAATTTAAAGGAAATGTACAGCTAAAATCACAGGTAATAGTTTGATATGAAATCATTGGTGATGTAGGCATTATTATTGTGTAATAACGTTTCGCTACTGTGGATAAGGCTTTGAAAGCCACAGCTAGATTTCTTTTTAATTCTGAGTCTCGATACGATAGAGTGTAATTGATGAGACCTAGGGTTCTATATTAATGTGATCAAAAGAGAAGCTCTATTCCTATTTGCGATTTGTTTCTATGTTTTAAAAGTATGGTAGAAAGAAAATGACCCAATTTATAAATTCAAATCCGGAAAATACAGTATAACTTTTTCATAAATAAAATGCAATTCAAACATAGATCTTGAAAGAGCTCAGTCATCTGTTTATGTATTGATTTGGCATTCTAAGGGTTATCTGTTGACCTTAGTGTCTAGCACAAGCTAGCTAAGCTAGCCTTGCTAGACCTCTAGTTGATTTCAGTTTTGGATTCTTTGTTTAAACAGAAAATATATTTTTTTTTCTAAGGGAACCTTGGATCTTATAATGGAAAACCCCAGAGTCCCTACCCTATAGCATTTGTCCTATGAAAGAAATAACATTGTAAATAATAGGGAATTACAGTGCTATAAAATAAATCCAAATGTAATATTCCTAGCTTCTATTGTAAATTGAAATAGAGGATTGCAATTCATACCTGGTTATCTTGAAGCTTGATCCTCCTCTGCAAGACCTGCACACTCAAACAATAATTAACACAGAAATCTTATGGACTTGAATGACCTATAAAATGATCTTTTAACTGGATAAATTTGTGACTACCATGTTCCTCCCAATCATGATCCTTAGAACCGTTCCTGGTTCTAACTGTATCCCCCCGAGCTAGTTCCAACATGCAATAAGAGAAGTAGAGGCCATAGGTTCAGCTGTTGGATTACATCCGGATATTAATGTCGGACTACTTCAGTTCTTACAACAAATTTCTCCTTTATTACAATAAGAGAATGATAATGAAAAAGATGATGCCCTCTCTTGGGATCTGCCCTCTTTTATATAGGGGAGTCTTGAAATATAGTTCTTTGAATTTATTTAGTTTCTTTAATTAAAATAATATCTTTAAAAGATATTTTACTAAATATCCAGTCCTTGTTAAACTAGGAATTTTACAGGTTATAACTTAAATTATTTCTTAAATAGAAATAATAATAAATTTCTTAATTGATAATAATAATAATTATATTATTACTAATATTAATTCACACAATTAATAATACTATTATTTGGAATGTGATAGTCTTTTTATGCATAAACTCTATGTAATAAATATATTTTATAAATAAATAATAATAACATTATTATTAATACTTTTAATAATAATATTAACTTTGAGACCTTTATGCATGTTATTTATAAAAGACTACTCTTAGTCAATCTATTACTTAAGTTATGGTAATTACCTTTTATTTAAATTTGTATCTTCTCATGGTACTTCTTTTAAAAAAAAATTAAGGACAAGGTCCAACTCTTTGGATGGTCTTTTGGAAGGCTTGGATAGGCACCTCTAGGTCTCTCTCTCTCTTGCATGTTGGATTCCCACGTTTAACATGGTAGTTCCCACAATATTTGATGATAGATATAAAAGATTGACTTAACCAATTTTAATTAAATGTGATGAAATAGAAGTGCTATTCAGAGTCTTGCCGACTCAACACTTTTAAGCTCAAGTAACCTCGAGTCCTCTTCATATCTTTAACTCAACACTCTTCACATGGGCATTATGCTAGTGCAATTTCAGAGCCTCATGCTCCACACTAGTGCTAGAATGTGGTTGTGAGGCACATCTAGAATATTTAAGTGTCCTCGGATCAAGTATTCATTTGTCAAGCTTAGAGTGCTCCAGGGGTGTTTCCAACCACTCAATGTACATCGGGGCTTAGACAGAGTATGCGTACAACACATTTCCACTATCATTAGATTCCAGAAGTTTTGACAACTCATTAAATGTTTATACATTTCATCCCAAAACCCTGACAAGCATCCTTTCCAATGCAAGGATCGAATCCACAACAAAATGAAGTCGTTACATTATCTTTTTAAACACATTCTTTTACTACATCAAAGACTCGGGTCAAGGGATTGATACCCGCTACCATTTCACAAACCCCTGCTATTGTTGAAATCGCCCGAAGCATATTTTTTTGAGGCACAAGATTATTTCTCAAACAAAATGAGAACACTGCATCTAGGGTTATGATTAACATCCTTTCAAATACATGCAGAAGCCTTTATAAAGTCAAAGATTCAGCTATCACCCAGTAAAACAATTAATATTTCCATACAAAAAATTTTGCTTCTTTTCCTCATTTTCTTATCTACTATTCTTTGTAATGTGATAGCCTTTTTATGGATAAACTCTCTATAATAAATATATTTTATAAATAAATAATAATAACATTAGTATTAATACTTTTAATAATAATATTAACTTTGAGACCTTTATGCATGTTATTTATAGAAGACTACTCTTACTCAATCCATTACTTAAGTTATGGTAATTACCTTTTATTTAAATTTGTATCTTCTCATGATACTTTTTTTTTTTTAAATTAAGGACAAGGTCCAACTCTTTGGATGGAAAAATGCGAAGAAAGTTTCCAAAAGTTAAAACAAATTTTGACTAGTGCACCGATCCTACAGATCGCCGACCCCGATGGGGACTTTGTAGTTTGAACATATGCAAGCAAGGAAGGGCTCGGTGAAGTCCTTATGCAAAATGACTTCGCTATCTGTTACAAGTCAAGGAAGTTAAAAGAACACGAATAGAACTACCCCACACATGATCTTGAACTAGCCACCATTATCCACGCCTTAAAGATGTGAAGGCACTATCTGATGGGAAATAAGTTCCTATTAAAGATGGACAACATGAGTCTAAAGTACCTATTTGATTGACCGGACCTAAACACCAGACATGCCCAGTGGCTAGCCTTCCTTAGTGAGTACAACTTCGAAATAAAACACAAAAAGGGAAATGAGAACAAGATCGCCGATGCTTTAAGTCAACAGGCCCATATGATATATGAGGTGACCGTGAGCCAAACCGACTCAGAGTTACACCACCAAATTAGAACAGCATGTCAACATGACCAGTTCTATGTCGAGATCCTTAAGAAGATCCAAGAGGATAGGCTATTCCAACAACAGAAGGACTATAAGATAGATGAGTCGGGACTGCTATGGTCAAAAGAGAGACTTTATGTCCCAGAAGGAGGAGACATTACACCTAATATACTCACAGAGTTCCATCAGAAACCTTACTCAGGACATCCAAAATATCAAAAGATGATATCGGTAGTGAAGAAACACTTCTTTTGGCCTAAACTAAAAGTCAACATAGACTTATTCATTGTTAAATGCTAAGAGTGTCAGCTGGTCAAATCAGAACACCAGCACCCTTCAGGACTACTACAACCATTACCCATTCCAGAGTGTAAGTGGGAAGTCATTAATATGGATTTCATAACTGGGTTGCCAAAAAGTAAGAGGCATAATGACTCTATCTTTGTAGTAGTAGACAAGTTATCCAAGGTGGCACACTTTTTACTAGTAAAGTCTACCTACAAGGCCATTCACATGGCGAAAATCTTCTTGAAGGAGATTTTTTGATTGCATGGGATACCCAAGGAAATCATTTCTGACCAAGATACAAAGTTCACTAGCAACTTCTGGAGGGCATTGTTCTCCGGTTTGGAGACACCAATTGCAGTTCAGTACCGCATACCATCCCCAAACCGATAGACAAACAGAACAAGTAAACCAAATCCTTGAGGATATGCTGAGGATGTATATCATGAACAAACCCACCAAGTGGAAAGATCATTTGCACCTCACAGAGTTCGCTTACAACAACGGATACCAAACCTCTGCCAAGATGAGCCCTTTCGAGGTACTCTACGATAGGAAGTGTCGGACACCTATGACTTGGGATAGTCTAGTAAATAGACTTATGCTAGGTCTCGACTTACTAAAAGACTTGGAGCAACTAGTCTCCAAGGTACAACAAAACTTGAAGGAGGAACAAGACCGCCAAAAGAGTTATGCGGATAAGAAAAGGAAAGACAAAGACTACCAAATCAGCGAACATGTGTTCCTTAAAGTAAAAGAAAAATGAAGCTCTTTGAGCTTAGGACGATGCAGGAAACTAGCCCCCAGGTTTTGTTGACCTTTAGAGATACTAGGCAAGAAGGGCCCAGTAGCATATGAGCTAGCCCTACCAACTCATGTAAAAGTTCATAATGTTTTTCATGCATGATTATTAAAGAAATATGTATACGATACTAAACATGTGATTGATTGGTCCTTGTTATAGGTGGATCCCGAATGGGAGTTCATGCCGGAACCACTCCACAATCTGGACAAGAGAGAGGTGCAGTTATTTTCCACTTTTTACCCCAAAGTTATTTTGGGTCACGGATTTGTCCCTATTTTCATTACTTATCGACACCTATTTCATCCATCTTCTTCATATTATTATCCATTTTTCATTAATTTGTTGTAACTACCCGTAAAATACCATATTACTTCCATTGATGCTTTAGTGGTTAATAATGATTATTTTCCTTTTTCTTTGATGAATTAAAGACTATTATGCATAATTTTACTGATAATGATTTGTGGAGTAATTTTTCATATTAACAGCAACAACAACCATGGTTGAAGTCTCCAAGGTGGGCATGCTAGCACACGTCCACATGGACATTCACAACATGGTTTCAATCCTAGGATTGATTATGTGGATATATGATTTCAATTCATGCCCAAGTTCAACATGGAAGCCTCCAGCTCATGATCAAACAACCTTAACAAAAAAAACATGTGCTAGATAAGAACACATTGATTGGAATCGCAATTTGCGGGCAGTTGAAGAAGAATCTCAAAAATATGAAACATGGGTTTTGTGCGTAATGGCCTCCATTATTGAAAACATGAGGAAATCGCCAAAAAAAGCTACGGTTTGAGATGTACATCTGGTTCTCTAAACGTGTAATTCTCAGATTTACTGTTGCAACCGGTTTTACAAATTAGCAATTGGTTGAAATAGATCACAAGTTGGGGATTCGGTCTCTCATTCTCCTGAAAGGATTTTATGTATAAAAATGTAATCATTCTGATGTATTAGGATGAGAGAAGATCAAGCAATGTTATGTTGTAGGATTTGATCCAGACTCTGTTGCAACACTTTCATTATGATAATACATGCTATCTGTTTCTTAATTCTGGAGTTGTAGACTTTCATTGTGGAGATTCAGCTCTGCTCAGTGGAGGAAGGGCCCTCTTCCCTAGGCAGATGCTATTAGTGTTGATTGTAAGTGTGTTGTTATGTAGATTTGCTTATTATTTAGTTCTTGCTTTCATTCATTAGATTTATCATAGTTGTATGTTTTCATTCATTAGATTCATCATAGATGTTTTCTTGTTAATTCATTTTGATAGATTGTTGGCCAACATAGCACTTCTTTTAGATTAGGAAATTAGATATTGCTTCATAAGAATTGATTTTGTTTGAAGTGTGATTAGATTTACAATTTGATTTTATGAATAGGTTGAGGTTTGATTTATTTTGAAGAAGGTGTGATCTAGTTTACAAATAGTTTTGATTTCATACCAATGGATAACAGTGTCAGGTAGAAATTGTGCTTGCATAGATATTGCACGAAAGATTTGAAATAAAAGACTTCATCGGGTTGATATTTTATGTTTTGGTATATTCAACTGTTTAATTAATTAGACAATTAATCCCCCCAACATTTTGGCACCGTTGCTAGGGAAGTTATCAATGGTGCAAAAGTAGGATATTGTAAATAAATAAAATTGGTAAGATCCAATTCAATTTTTCACTTAGATGCATAGATAGTATCATTTTGTTTTTAATAAGAACTCTTGGACACATGCTGCAGTAAGAGCCACCCATATTGTTATTCTCTCTTTTTCAGGAAGTGGGTAAGAGGAAGGAAGCATTGGTGAATGAAGACTCCATGGGAAAATGAGCCAAGTGATTATGGAACCCTTCAAGCTTGAAACTTGGGCGATCATCATGGTATGTATTTAGTTTTCATTTATATATAACACATCCATAAAAATACACAGGCCTTATTTCAACATTATATCATTTTTTAAGAGTTGCAGTTGTTGCTGCAACACATTGTGTAAATCAATATAGGTACTAAATGCTTGAAATTTTTGGTATGGGTGTCCATTCTATTGCAATTTATATCATTAAAAACATTCGCACCTATTCCGGTCACTTTTTGGGAGCCAAATTTCATTTATTGGATTTTTGTGGCATTTTTGCTTGAAATGTTTACTGAAACACAGTTGGGACAGTCCGTTTTTGGGAGATGAAATGGAATTATTTTTAAAACCTGTTTACGTACCAAGTATACCTTTGAATCTAGTTTCCAAACCAATTTTAATTTTTTAGATTGGGCATCAAATGAAAAATTTGTGGTCAAAATACTAATGGGATGTCTAGCAGGCAGCTTAGGAACGGAGCGGGGACAAACACTTTTTTTGGATCCCTTATTGGATATATATTGAAAACCTGTTTCATTGGTATATTCCGCTATGAATCTAGTTTAAAAATCAGATCGAATCACTCAATTCCGATATCGTACGCAAATGTTATGACCAAAATACCGACTGCCTATCACAAATCAACATTTTTAAAACTCAGTTTCCTAGACTGTTCATTGGACTGTTCGACCCATGCATTCTTATTGGATTCAAAACCTATTTCTATTGAATATATCTATATGAATCTAATTTCATCTCCAATTGGAATCACGTCAATCCATTATCAAACGAAAAAGTTATTCTTAAAACGGTGACTGTTGGTCTAGTCCAGAATTAAAAAAACACCTTGTCATGCAGGCTATTATTGAGCAATTTGGAATATCATTACATAGAATTTTAAAAGCCTATTTCTAAGGGACATAGACCTATGGATTTAATTTCATTTGGATTTTGAATCACTCAAATCAGATAAGGAACGAAGAATTTATGATCGGAATACTGTTGGTGAGTCTAAATGGCCATCGCTCTCCCGCGGGTATAAAATGTATTTTGCTTCGTTCATTTTTTTTGGATTTTTTTATAAGTAATTGCTGCTTGTTTTTTTTTCATAATTTTTGGGTGAAGAGAGACCAATCATATCTCTTCTTCCATCATCTAATGTTTTATTGTAAGCAAGTGCTAGGTTTTTGAAGGTCCTTGGAAGAAGAAGGTCAATACATGCACGAGTGACTCTTGAAGACTTTTTATCAATTTGAAAATGGATTGAGAACATAAAAAAATGGAGAGATTGATGTGCAAACCATATGAATACCAATGTTCCATAAGTCAAGTTCCATTGCTACATGAATTGCTACTGAAGAAGCCTCCCAAAAGACCTTTCATCCATCATGCTCATTTACCAACACCATGATTGCCCATACATTTCCTTTTTTCCTTCACCATTCCATCACTCCCATACTATCCACTCCACTCACACCTAACCCATGAATAATGTCTCTCAGCTCTCTTAGATGCTGAGTCACCACCTATCCTTTTCATTTTACCAATAAAGCCTACTTGTTGGAGAAAATCTTTCATATCTAGTTCTTCACAATCATTTGTTTTGTACTAATATTGGATGATGTGGAATTCATTAAGGTCCACCTTCCAATGGTCTTGTCCCATCGACCTCAACACACCATCTGGAAAACAAGACTTGATTTATGTATAGTACCTTGGAATTGTACATGCATCAATGGTAAATTTCCTCGCTGATGATCAACGAAATATATCAATGTCTCTTGTTTGTTAGATCCTGCAGGTGACTCGACTTCAACAAATACATTCATACCTGACAGGTTGTACTACTGTACCTTGATAGCTCATTGTCATCACTGGTGAGTTATCTAGCGTTGGTTCACAATTTTCATTATTGATGGGTAATCCAACGAAGTTTCTCCATGTTCGACTTCAAGAACATTCATTCACATGGATTAACTTGTACATACACATAGATATTGGATGAAGACTATATATTTTTATTGTTCCAACAGTTTAGCAGTATTCTTTTTATTCAGTTGGCAGCATTTGTTTTCAGTAAGCTTGCACAAGTCCTCATCATCGATCAAATTCAACCTTCATAAGTTTCATCTTCCAGCTACATCTCTCAACAGCATTTAACCAAGGATTCCACAGAGGTAACACTTGAGGTAAAATATCATGAGTTTTTGATTTATTAAAGATTTAGGAAAATGTCATGAAGAACCACTAAGCATTATCCATTTGCATTTTCTATATAGCATTTTATGTCCATCTGTTTCCATCCTTGCCCACTCAATTCTAACACTTCATCATTCCAATTCATTCGCACCCAATTCAAGTCCTTCCCAACATCCAAGTATGAAAAAAGGATCTACTATTGTCACACAAGAACCAACAGTAGGAACACAAGGAATTGTTCTTACTTCATGAGAACTTATAGTGGTGTTATGTAGAATTTTGTCCTACGGATAAGCCAAAACTCTCTTAACTTTAAAGCAGACTTTAAACTAACCTTAAAGCAAGAAACAAGTCAAAACAAATGCTACCTTGAATCCCTAGATCTAACAAACATCTCAGGATTAAAATGCTAGAAAGAGTAGAAGAAATTTAACTAACCTTCTATCCAGACGCTTGTTCTTGTAGTTGCTCCAATCTCCAAGCCCTCACAAATGAACCTGTCAAAATGGAACCAAGACACAAGAATGCACTATACTCTAGCAACCTGAAACGTGAGTTAGAATCTAAATCTACGAAAGATACAAATCATATCATTAAAACAGGATTAACACAAATGATTTGGGAAAACAAGACAAGTTATTCCATTACAACTTGAAGAATACTTACAAAAGATGCTTGATGTCCAAGCCAATCCTCCAGCTCCAAGTGTCTCCTCCTCTAGCTATCTCCACAATGCTGCAAGACCATAAGTTTGGTACTCTCAAGAGTCCTCCTCCTTCCCAATGGAATGCCTCTCTTTTATAGTGAATGGTGAGGTTAACCAACAAGAGAGATGGGTGGATCTAAGGAGAGATAAGTGGATCAGGGTTTCTAATCGAAGGAGATGAGTTGAGATCGAATCAGGGACCCCAATCTTCCATTATCTTCGAAAATCCAAAATCCCACAAGCCAAGGGAAAAAGGCTATTAAAAGAGTACCGCGTTCTGAAAAGACTGCAGAACGCGGTACTGCCGCGTCTTGGAGAAAGAACATAGAGTGGTAGTGTCTAGTACCGTGTTTTGATAAATTCGCAAGGCGCGGTAGTGTGTGTAGATAAAGTCTTAGGTGGGTCAGAACTTGTCAGGGTTGGTTCACCTTCAAGGTTGACTCATCATCTGCCTCTTCTGGATGGCTTAAAACAATAGGGAAAGTGTCGTCAACTCGTTTTATGATGGAGATGCGACACTGTGAAAGATAGAGGTATAACAAGTGGAAGAAGTCTATGTTGCCATATAACAGAGAATACATTCAAAGGTATGAGTTTCATGGTTCGTTGATGCCTACATTGATTTACAATTACTATCATCGTGCTTGCATATTTGATGTTGTGATTCATAAATGAAGAGATATCTTACTGTGACTATGAAAATATTCCCATAATAATGAAAGACAAGCCAAGCTTTGGGAAAACATGCTTATATTTACATGGAAGCAAACCAAGTTTTTTTGAGATATGAGATTTCATGATTACAGGGTTAACAAAAGCATCAATTGTTAGTGTTAAGCCATGCTCATCCCACAGTTTCATGATCAACCATCTATTTCTAGCTCATTTCATTGCTGCATCTCAAAAAGTGAAGGTATATCCTAGGAAAAATCAAGAAGCCAAACCATCCTCTACTAAACAACATTATCTAAATGCCATCTCCAACACAATATATTCCTTGCTTGATTTCTGTTTTTCTACATTGCCATCGACACGTTATCCATATTTTATTCAAGATTTCCATTGCATATTCAGACTTTAGCATGCTACTGCAGTCTAAGAAGGAAATATATGGCAGAAAATTGACAAATGCTTTCACTTCCCAAACAAATATGATCTATGCATTCCTGTAGCAGCTTGTCACATGGGGAATATCAGGACAACATAATTTTCAACACTTGTTGATATTTAAACTCTAGATATTACGACAGTAATATGGACTAGTTGCTTGGATCATTACATCATACAACAACAATAGCAGGGCATTCATATGGCTACAATTAAAATTGAGATTGTGAAGCAAGGGGCAGCCTTAAAAAGCAACACATTCATGATTTAAAGGTAAGCAATGATGAAATGAAGGCTTGAAAAAACATGTTGATGGAATTTCCAAGACTATAATCAAGCCACCATGACATTAAGAGGTTTGCTAAGAGCACCATAATACAAAGCAGTAGTGGAGAAGCCATGTAAGTTTTAGCCTACTATTTTCCAAAATTTTGAGGCAGCATATTTAAAGCCATATATACAGTAGCATTAACAAATATTTGGCAACATTTGTTTTGGCATTAATCTTAAAATGGATATGGTAAATGGAATGGGCAGATTTAAACATATTTGAGTCACAATTTGATTCATAAGTGGGATTTCATACCTTTTGTTCATGCTTAGTATGTCTACAATAATGGATATTTGTTGGCATGGATGTGGTCTTACATACTGGAAAGAGGGAAGTCTAGAAATGAATCAGTAGGAACACAAAAAGGTAGTGAAGCTTGTGGTAATTAATTGGAAGGTCTTTTGATGCATGTATTGGCTTATATCTTCCAAGGCATCAGAGAATTGAACCATGTTAAGTTTGCGGGAGATGGCTACTTTCCAACTGAGCTAAGAACTCTTACTTTCCATGAGGACATGGAAATTATTCATTTTGGGGGAGGAGCTACTATGCTTGCTTGTTTGCCATTCACATTCATATTAATCATGCTCATATTTAATGCAGAAATTGAACTGATGATATCTTGCAAATTGAGAATCAAATTCTCGTGATTTTTGGACAGGAAGTGCATAATATAAAGATGAACATATCTGGTAAGTTTTAGCCGAATCCAATGCATGGTTTTCGAGAAAATGGCCATCATCACCTACATCCATTTTTCCTATATCTCAATATCCGTGCATCAGATGAATTTGAGCTTTGGGGAGAAGAAGCATTATGTTAAGAGGAAGATACTCACCAATTTTAAGAAAAACAATACTTCACGGATTGAGAAAAAATGGCCATCATCACCTACAACCAATTTGCATTTTTCTCAAAATCCGTGATGTGGGTATCTCCGATTTTTGGTGTGGAGATGCATTGGACTTGTAGAAACCTGCTTGCAAAATTTCAGCCAAACCCAGTTTGTATTTTGTGATATATTAGCTCAGGAAGTTTGTTGAAACACCAGCTGCAACATCCACCAAATTTTCTTCTAGATTCTCCACTAAATGGCTGCAACACCGTCAAATTTTTCGGTAACTTCTCTGCTAAAGTTTTCACTAAATTTTTCGCTAATTGATAAAACTCCATTAGAATTGCTAGAGATCATTTGAAGGCTATTTTTGAAGATTATCCTTTGATGAGAAATGCAACAACCATTGTTTGGAGGAGTTTCAAGTATTGTTTGAAAAGAAGCATCATATTCCATTAGCATCATTAGTGGGCAAGCAAATTGGTTTTGGTCATTATGCATGGTAAAATGAAAGCAATAGTCAAATGAGTCCTAGTTTGGATGCTACACAGGTATTGGGTTGAATGAGGACATGCAACAACTTCAGTTTGGGGGAGATGTTGGGACACAGATTTGTCCCTATTTTCATTACTTATCGACACCTATTTCATCCATCTTCTTCATATTATTATCCATTTATCATTCCATTCTCCATCAATTTGTTGTAACTGCCCGTAAAATACCATATTACTTCCATTGATGCTTTAGTGGTTAATAATGACTATTTTCCTTTATCTTTGATGAATTGAAGACTATTATGCATAATTTTACTGATGATGGTTTGTGGAGTAATTTTTCATATTAATAGCAGCAACACCCATGGTTGAAGCCTCCAAGGTTGGCATGCTAGCACATGTCGACATGGACATTCACAACATGGTTTCATTCCAATGATTGATTATGTTGATTTGTGATTTCAATTCATGCCCAAGTCCAACATGGTAGCCTCCAGCTCATGATCAAATGGCCTTAACAAAAAAAGTGTGTCAGATAAGAACACATTGATTTGCGTCATGATTTGTGGGCCGATGAAGAAGAATCTCAAAACTCTAGAACATGGTTTTTGTGCGTAACGACCCCCCTTACCTGACTCGTCAGGAAATTTCCAAAAAAATACGGTTTGAGATGTACATCTGGTTCTCTAAACATGTAATTCTCAAATTTACTGTTCCGGATGGTTTTACAAATTAGCAATTGGTTGAAATAGATCACAAGTTGGGGATTCAATTTCTCATTCCCCTGAGAGGATTTTATGTATAAATATGTAATCATTATGATGTATTAGGAGGAGAGAAGAGCAAGCAATGTTATGCTGTACAATTTGATCCAGAATATGTTGTAATAGTTTCATTATGATAATACATGTTGCCAGTTTCTTAATTCTGGAGTTGTAGACTTTCATTATGGAGATTCAACTTTGCTCAATGGAGGAAGGGCCCTCTTCCCTGAGCAGATGCTGTTAGTGTTGATTGTAAGTGTGTTGTTATGTAGATTTGCTTATTATTTATTTCATGCTTTCATTTATTAGATTTATCATAGTTGTGTGCTTTCGTTCATTAGATTTATCATAGATGTTTTCTTGTTAATTCATTTTATTAGATCGTTGGCCAACATAGCACTTCTTTTAGATTAGGCAATTAGATATTGCTTCATAAGAATTGATTTTGTTTGAAGTGTGATTAGATTTACAATTTTATTTTATGAATAGGTTGAGGTTTGATTTCTTTTGAAGAAGGTGTGATCTAGGTTACAAATAGTTTTGATTTCATACCAATAGATAACAGTGTCAGGTAGAAATTGTGCTTGCATAGATATTGCACGGTAGCTTTGAAATAAAAGACTTCCTCAGGTTGATAATTTATGTTCTGTTAGATTCAACTGTTTAATTAATTAGACAATTAATCGACCCAACAAGTTATCCAGTTAAAAGATCATTTTACAGTTCAGCCAAGTCCATAAGCTTTCTTCATTAATTATTGTTTGAGTGTGCAGGTCTTGTAGAGGATGATCAAGCTTCAAGATAACTAGGTATGAATTGCAATCCTCCATTTCAATTTACAATAGAAGCTAGGAATATTACATTTGGATTTATTTTACAGCACTGTAATTCCCTATTATTTACAATGTTATTTATTTCATAGGACAAAGGCCATAGGGCAGGGACTCTGGGGTTTTCCATTATAGGATCCAAGGTTCCCTTAGAAAAAAATTTATATTTTATGTTTAAACAAAGAATCCAAAACTGAAATCAACTAGAGGAGGTCTAGCAAAGATAGCCTAGCTAGCATGTGCTAGACATCAAGGTCAGCACATAAACCTTAGAATCCCAAATCAATACATAAACAGATGACTGAGCTCTTGCAAGATCTATGTTTAAATTGCATTTTATTTATGAAAAAGTTATATTGTATTTTCCGGATTTGAATTAATAAATTGGGTCAATTTCTTTCTACCATCCTTTTAAAACATAGAAACAAATCGTAGACAGGAATATAGGTTCCCTTTTGATCACATTACTATAGAACCCCAGGTCTCATCAATTACACTCTACCGTATCAAGACTCGGAATTAAAAGAAATCTAGCTACGGCTTTCAAAGCCTTATCCATAATAGCGAAAAGTTATTACACAGTAATAATGCCTTTCATCACCAATGATTTCATATCAAACCATTACCTGTGATTTTAGTTGTACATTGCCTTTCAATTAATCTATGCCTACCAAAGCGAAAACACAAGAGTATGCATACAACACGATTCCACTATCACTAGATTCCAGAAGTTTAGATAGCTCATCAAATGTTTACACATTTCATCCCAAAACCCTGACAGGAATCCTTTCCAATGCAAGGACGGAATCCACAACAAAATGAAGTCGTTACATTATCTTTTTAAACACATTATTTTACTACCTCAAACACTCAGGTCAAGGGATCGATACCCACAACCATTTCACAAACCCCTGCTATCGTTGAAATTGCCCAAAGAATATTTTTTTAAGGCAAAGGCTTATTTCTCAAACAAAACTAGTACACAACATCTAGGGTTACGATTAACATCCTTTCAAATAAACATAGAATCCTTTATAAATTCAAATATTCAGCTATCACCCAGTAAAATTATTGACATTTCCATACAAAAACAAACTAACAGACGTAGGTCAAGTTATCAAAACTATAGACTAAACTAAACTAACTAACTAACTAACTAACTAACTAACTAAATTAACTAAACTAACTAACTATAGACTATAGTCTATAGTTATCAAAACTATAGACTCGGGAGCAACCTAGATCACCTAGGAAAATAAACTAACTATATGTTAGATAGAGACATCACCGGCATAAACAAACATAGAGCATATTAGAGCTACGCTCTTAAGATTTTCATTTAAAATACCAAATCAAATTTTCTTCATAATAGAATAACAATAGAACACGTAGTGGCCAATCATGGATATTAACCATACATAAGCCATAGCAAACACAGAGGACAAATATATTAAAATATCATCCATACATGTTCAATAGAAAATGCAGCCAACTGCATTCTTTTCCAATACCCCAAATTTACACAGGTGGGTATGTAACTCCATCCTCAAGGCATAGAGTCTACACGGGGCCATCTGACCCAAACACCACATCAAAACCAAAATAAAGAACCTGTAGGGTTATCTCGAGTTTTACAAAAATACCCATTTAATAACCGGTCCATCCAAAAGGCGACCCAAGGAAACCCAAAATATTACAGTGAGACAACGGCCTCACAAGGCTCCATCAACAAAAATAGTTAAGCACTCTTCCCCAGAGCTATGACAGGAAAGAGCGATAATGGGTTTCGAAACCTGGACTTACCATGAGAATGTCAGAACCAAGAGTTGTCCACCGATAACAATCAACGCCAAGCACCTACGAATCATACCTACTAAGAATACAATAAGAGACACATATTAAAACTACATTCAAATAGAAAGATGTTCAAAGGAAAGCTTAAGAGGGTATCATTACCATTACCTGACCAATGACATGGGCACCTCCATTATCTGACACAACAAGTGCTTTGACCATAAGCAAGCTCAGGTCAAAAGCACCAATGAGCCAAACATAGTAGCAAACCCTCACAGCCAAACCCACTATAAAGAAATGGTAACGCAAAGGTGAAAAACGAGACATTAACCCCTCATCCAGCTAGCTACCAAAGCCACATGACCACCACATGCAGCATTTAAGACCTCAACCACCCACTTTACACATTCCATTATTTTGAGCCAGTGCTATAGTTCGAATTCATATTTGATGTTAGGACCCTTAGTTTGCCATTATATCCATTGGAATATTCATTCCAATGTTTTAAACATTGTGTATATTCTTCACACTTAAACATTCAAATACTTCTTCCATAGTATTGGATTTGGGTAGCTTAGGAGACCTCAACACTTCCATACCTGAAAAACAATTTACAAAACCAGGCATTAGCAAATTGCTAAGTAAGCCAGGAAGTCCCATCATTCACCCTTACCTCTCGGCATCTCTTCCAGTGGTACATGGATCAACATCAAGTTTCTAAGGTGTTTCATCTGCCCTCAACAAGTCCATCATGCCTGAAGGCACCATTTAAACATTTTACAAATTTAATATCCATTCAAATCTTAAAGGAAAAAGGAGGATTCTTAGGTATTACTCTAGCATGTGTAAACAAGCCATAGAAATAATTCATCCACCTTGCCGCAAAGCTTCTGCAAAAAACCATAACTGGCAAGACTATCTTGCTAATGATTCATAAACTCTTATTGTTGCAAAACAAAGTACCGACACAACTTCCCAGTACTGAAGTTAATTTATATTTCATTATCTATTTACGCATTTTAGCAGTAAGAGATTTTTTTTTTAATTTTTACTATTTTTGGGACATTACAAGAGGTATCAGAGCCCAGCTACAATACTAAGTGACCTATTGGGCTCATTACAGACATCCGCTGCATATACATAGAAGTCAGAAATATATATATATTTACAATTTTTTTAATGTGCATATGAACTAACAGATTTTATGTTCTTAAACATTTGTATGACAATCAGGTACAATCACTGTTTGAAAATGAGTGCAGAAAAAGGTAGCAGCATACATGGGAATTTGAACTCTCCACCACAATCGCAAGAAATCGTGGTGCAACTAAACTCAGACTTAATGAAATCCATGCAAAATCTATAGGCAAAATTCCAAAGTTTCAGAGATGACAACAAGCAATAAACACAAGAACATCAAGCTATCATTGAGGCTCTACTTTAGATCTTAATAGGGGAAAAACCCCATAAACAGCCCTCACTTTCAGCCAACACATTTAAAATGGGAAACTATCAGACAAGGAAATTTGCAAGTCCTAAGGAAGAGGAGCAGGAAGAACAAAAACCTAAATCAATGGA
The DNA here is from genome assembly GCA_027924585.1 of Larix kaempferi. Classification (NCBI taxonomy): domain Eukaryota; kingdom Viridiplantae; phylum Streptophyta; class Pinopsida; order Pinales; family Pinaceae; genus Larix; species Larix kaempferi. Next base: position 253,388 of record BSBM01000455.1, read on the forward strand.
AGAGGACTGTAAGAGTTATTCCGACTATGATGGTTCACCACCTCCTTACAAGAAAAGGAGGAAAAGTGACGACAATTTGCAAGGGGAATTCAGAAAGATTAGATCCCCAACATATGATGGAGAAATTAATTCTAGGGAGAAGGCTGAGGAGTGGCTGTTAGGTATGAACAAGTATTTCAAAGTTCACAACTACTCTAGTGAAATGAAAGCTAGACTGACCATTTACAATCTAAATGGTAAAGAAACCAGATGGTGGAGGGATTTGAAACATATCAAAGGGCATGAATTGAGGGACATAACATGGGATGCTTTTAGCAGAATATTCCAAGACAATTATATGTCTGAAAGATTCTTTGACAAGAAGATCAAAGAATTCCATGAATTGAAAATGAGCTCCCTAACCATGGAGGCTTTCATAAATAAATTCTTAGATCTGCTGCATTACATTCCGTATATCAAAGATGAAAAAGTTAATATACAACAATTCTTTGGAGGTCTACCACCAAATTTGAAAGAAAATATTGAATTTGACATGCCCAAAACCTTAGATGTGACTCTACACAAAGTAAGACTCTGTTATGAACACGGGCAGCCAAGGAATGATATCATAAACAGAAACAAAGATAGATTCAGAACTTTTTCAGACAACCGAAGGCCCGGTTTTAGACCACCACCTTATCGAAAACAAAACAACAGTTTTCCACCCAACAAAGGATTCAACAAACCTCATGCACGACCAAATGCACCACCACCACATACCAACAGACCAACTTTCAACAAAGGGGAAAAGGCTGCCCCACCAACTGTTACTTGCTGGAAGTGCCAAGGGCCACAGTACTTCAGAGATTGCCTCAAAAAATTGGACAAAGTGCTACACAATGTCCAAGCAAACCCTATAGTAGGGGACATGGCAAGAACAACCAGAATTTATGCTGCACTTGATGGCAGGCATGCAGACCATGAGGCCACTATGGTTGAAATTGAGGGTAAGATCTCAAACATAGTCATTTTAGTTCTAATATACCCCAATGCATGCTGAAGTTACATCTCCCCTAAGGTTGTTGATACTTGTAAGTTAAACCGAGTGAGCCACGAGAAACCATGGCTGGTACAACTAGCCACTGGTAACAAATGGAAAGTCTCCGAACTAGTTAAAACTTGTGAGTTAGATCTGAAGGGTTTCCCAATGAGGGTGGATTTAAACATCCTACCACTAGGATCCTAGGATGTACTTGTAGGCATGGATTGGTTAGAAGAACATCATGCCCTACTTGACTGTTTGAACAAATCCCTACTATGCACAGATAACCAAGGAAATAAAAAAACCATTCAAGGTATCCCTAAGAAAGTTTCCGTAAGACAGATATCTGCCTTACAGGAAAAGAAGTGCATAAGGAAGGGCTGCAAACTCTTTGCAGTCAACATTCAAACCATAGAAACTAATAGGGAACACAAGATCAAAGACTTTCCTATCCTTGTTGAATTCAAGGGTATATTTCCCGAGGAAATACCTGGGCTACCACCCAAACAGGACCTAGATTTCTCCATAGAGTGAACACCTGGTTCCATACTAGTGTCCAAAGCCCCTTACCGCATGAATCGGCCTGAATTGGTGGAAATCAAGATTCAATTACAAGAGTTGATCAAGAAGGGTTATATCTGACCTAGTGTGTCTCCCTAGGGAGCACCAATACTCTTCATCAAGAAGAAGGATGGGACGATGCAGATGTGCATCGATTACCGCCAACTCAACAAATTGACCATCAAGAACAATTACCCACTCCCTAGAATTGATGACTTGTTTGATCTAGTTAGAGGAGCAAAAATATTCTCAAAGATCGACCTATGGTCCGGATATCACCAAGTGAGAATTCGTGATGAAGACATCAGTAAGACCACTTTCTGAACCTGATACGGCCACTACGAGTTTGTGGTCATGCCTTTCGAACTAACTAACGCACCTACCAACTTTATGTGCATGATGAACAACATCTTTAGTAAATACCTAGATAGGTTTGTTCTAGTCTTGATCGACGACATTCTGATCTACTCAAAGAATGAAGAAGAACACGAGGAACACCTCTGGATTGTATTGCGAATATTACGAGAACATCCACTATACGCTAAGTTTAGCAAGTGTGATTTCTACAAACCCCAGATACAGTACCTAGGGCACATCATCTCGAAGAATGGGATAGCAGATGACCCGAAGAAGATTAAATCCATAGAAGAATGACCTACCCCCACTTGTGTAACCGACATAAGATCATTCTTAGGGTTAGTCGGATACTACCAGAAGGTCATTGAGAACTTTTCTCGGATTGCTTGCCCCATGACAGCCTGGCAAAAGAAAACAACCAAATTTCTTTGGACAACAAAATGCGAAGAAAGTTTCCAAAAGTTAAAACAACTTTCGACTAGTGCACCCATCCTATGGATCACCAACCCCGATGGGGACTGCGTAGTTTGCACAGATGCAAGCAAGGAAGGACTCGGTGGAGTCCTTATGCAAAATTACTTTGCTATCTGTTACGATTCAAGGAAGTTAAAGGAACACAAACAGAACTACCCCACACACGATCTTGAACTAGCCACCATTATCCACGCCTTAAAGATGTGGAGGCACTATCTGATGGGAAAGAAGTTCCTATTAAAGACAAAAAACATGAGTCTAAAGTACCTATTTGACCAACCGGACCTAAACGCCAAACAGGCCCGGTGGCTAGCCTTCTTTAGTGAGTAAAACTTCGAACTAAAACACATAAAGGGAAAGGAGAACAAGATCGCCAATACTTTAAGTCGACGGGACCATATGATATATGAGGTGACCATGAGCCAAACCGACTCAGAGTTACACTACCGAATTAGAACGGCATGTCAACATGATTGGTTCTATGTCGAGATCCTTAAGAATATCCAAGAGGATAGGCTATTCCAACAATAGAAGGAGTATAAGTGTTAACACCCAAAAAGTGCTCACTAGCTCACTTTCCTATTCACATGACCCATTTGTCCACTTTTTCACCATCAGAGCCTCTGAAACCAACAAAAGGTCACCAAAAGACCTTAGTACACCCCTTTTTCCATTAAAAAAGATTATTTTTCCAAGAAAATCATAAAAAACCCTCAAAAAGGGTCCAAATTCCCAAAAATATTAAAAAGGGAATTAAAATATTATTTTTATTCAAAAAAGGAAAAAGGAGGGAAAATTACCTAAACCATGTTGGTCAATACCATTGGTTTCCACAAAACCACAAATGGTATTCCTCACCACCAAAACCTATAAAAATGTGGTAGGGGCTCCTCATTTCAGATCCTTCCATTATCTCATCCTTATGCTGCTGAAATCTCCCATGAGCACTTTTAGCCATTGAAGCAACCTTGGAGAAAGAGACCTATTGGAGTTTGGAGCTACTCATCTTGGGAGTTGCTCAACATCAACCTTCACCATTGAAGGTAATATCGCAAGCACTTGCTTGCCCCCCACTTTTCAATACAAAAAATTATTTATTATGTTTCTTGTTCTTGATTTTGAAATATTTAAATTATTTGCTTAGATTCTTGTTTAGATCCATGAAAAGTATTGTTTATTTAGTTTATTGTTTTTATTTCTATTGAAACTGCTACTACTAGTTAGTAGGTGCCCATAGCACTAAGCTTGGTTGCAAAACCGAGCCAACAGTTTTTGGCGACTCCGCTTTGGTTTGAACTTTAGATCTCTAGCTTTGCCATTAAATCTTAGTTTTTATGAGTTTTTAACCATTAGATCCATAGATCTGCCATCTTAGACAGCAGATCCATTGCTGTTCTGAGATTTGGCCCCAAAAAACAGCCCTAAATTTTAAATTTTCGAGTTCGTTTCTCGTTTTCCGTGCACGGCTTCCGCCTCGCGGCTTTTTGCCAGACAGTCGCGCGGTCCATCGCGACTTTTCTGCATTTTTCCGCGCGGTCCATCGCGGCCTTTTTCCAGACAGTCGCGCGGTCCATCGCGACTTTTCTGTGTTTTTCCGCGCTGCACACCGCGGCTTCGCGGCCTTTTTCCGCGCTGTCCATCGCGACTGTGCGCCCAAAACCTGCGCGGTCCATCGCGACTGTGCGCCCAAAACCTGCGCGGTCCATCGCGACTGTGCGTCCAAAACCCGCGCGGTCCATCGCGACTGTTCGGCCAAAACCCGCGCGGCCCATCGCGGCTGTTCGTCCAAAACCCGCGCGGCTGAATTTTTTCATTCGGCCATCCCGATTTTGAAAAATATTTTTTACTGTACTTTCTGCCCATAGCATATTTTTTACAGTATAAAATCCTGCATATTTTCCAGATTTAGAAAAAAATTTTACTATTTAAAAGTGCATACATATATCTTTTTAAAAATTTTCAAGAAAGTGAAAGAAAGATTCATTTTGCATTCTTTATCTAGATTCAAATTTTTTCTTGTTTACTTCTTTAGAATCTTGCCCTTAGCAAATTTTATTGAAACGAAGAAATCCATTTATTTCTTTTAGAAGTTTATTATTTGCTTTCATAAATCCAAAAAATCCATTATTTTTTGAGTTATTTTTGAAAAAACAAATTAATTTCTTTTTAGTGAAAAAAGTCTTAAATATTTGCTCGTTATTTTTCGAAAAGTCCTTTATTTTTTGAAAAATTTCCCTTAAAGCATTTAATTTTTTCAAGTTCAGTTTATAACACCTCACGTGCACTCACACGATCACTTAATTGAACTCAGACTTAAAACTTACCCTAATTTGAACACACTCTTAACCCCACTTGGGGAACACGAAAAGAATTCTTGTAGCTAGGTAGTATTGGGGGGATAGGTGTTCCAATAACACCCCTCAGTTCATACATCTGAGACATAGAAGTTGTCCAATTAGGGAGCTAAAATCTCTTAGTACTTTTTGGCGCGGTCACAACCGGTTTGTGGGAAGGCCTCTCCCCTAGGAGGGTTGAAGTCGCGAGGATGGTTCCGGAAGCCTGAGTGGGATACCGAAACCCATTCAGTAACCGAAGGGCTACCATTCGCAGTTCTCGGGATATCCTTGTATTGGGATATTGCGATCAAAGGACCAAACGGCAGATTTACCTTTTCTCGACGCGTCATGAACGGAGTATCCTAGTAGCCTGTCTTTTTAGGATTGATTACCCGGTGTCCCTCCCGGTAGGGGGATATCTAGCCGTTGTCTCTACATTCATATTGTCTGACTTGGATTTCATCACCTTGCAGGGGATATCGTCTGTTTGAGTCACAATACTTTTAGATTAGGTGTTTGCATGATCTTTACCACCTTTTGAGTCTAGTTACACCTATTTTTTCTAGGAGCCGCTTGCATGTTGGTATTCTGACCGGTTGTTGCATTCCTCCACTTATTGTAGCACAGCTGCTAGAATAAGTGCATTTTTTGAGGATTGATTTTTTGGCCTGTGAGCCTTCTTTTTTCACTCCCCTTTTTTGCACCCTTGGTTGCATTAGGGTTTTGAGTCTTTTACATACATATATCACCACCTGATACTTAAAACAAATTTTTACATAAAAAACATATTCTCACCATTGAGAATTCTAGACGTTCTCGTCGTCTACAGGGCGAACTCCCAGAGTTTAGTCCACTTGGCTCTCCACATCACGGACGCAGAGCATTATCCCTTGATTCGACACATCGTCAATCAATTAGACAGTCATCCGATTCTGACATACCCCACTTCACCTTTGATTTGGAGGTAGAATCCGAAAACCCCACAGAGTTACCACCAACCACAATTATGTCTGGAACACCAGTTGATCCACTATATACATTGACCATAGGTCAGACATCCGCAGACCCTCATGCGGTAGTACCATCCACGGTAACAACTACCCCCCTGGGTATGCCCAATATGGGTAACACTCCACATTCAGGAATGCCTAACACAGGGCCACCACCTGTCATGGGTATACCCAACACGGGGGTCATACCCCCTTCGGTTTCCACAAACCCTATCCCAGGAATCCCTAGTGCGATTCCTAACCCAAGTGTAACTCCTGTTGCACTTGGGAGTGCTATCCCAGGAATCCCTAGTGCGATTCCTAACCCAAGTGTAACTCATGTTGCACTCGGCAGTGCTATACCAGGAATCCCTAGTGCGATTCCTAACCCAAGTGTAACCCAAGTTGCACTTGGGAGCGCTAACCCATATCAGGCCACACCTTTTGGAGGGCACATACCCTCCATACCTATAGGCGCTACTGGACCCCTACACCATACCACAATGGCTAGGCAGGTCCCGGTCACCACATCCGCTAGTCTACCATACATGGCAAGTCTAAACCTGCCACATTTAGCTAGGCTCACAAATGACCCCATTAGACATGATCCTGCGTGGCCCCATATGCCCACTAAACTTCCCTCTGACATCCCTAAGTTTGAGGGTAAGGCAGGAGAAGACCCCCAGAACCACATCATGTCCTTCCATTTATGGTGTTCCTCCAACTCCATAGTGGATGACTCAATCCGCCTCCGGCTTTTACAACGCACCTTCACTGGCTCCGCAGCCAAATGGTATATCGAGCAGCCCCATGGGACGCATGCCACATTTACCTCCCTTGCCTCGACTTTCCTACAATTCTTTCAGCTACCTGTCCGCTATGATGCGGGCATCGAGATCCTACTGTCTTGCAGACAGAACACGGCCACGCATATCACTGACCATATCCATGATTGGCGTCGGCGCCGAAGCCTATGCAAGATTAAATTAGACGACCGAATCTTTTTAGACTGGTTCCTTAAATCCCTCCTTCCTCTCATTGCGAAGGATGTAGCATCTGAAAGACCTCAGTCTGAGGAAGAGGCCATCCTCAAGGCCCAACAGTTCGATCTCATCTACGCCCAGTCGGGTTACCTATACACGATCATACCGGACGCCCCACGAGGCGACTCTGCACGCGGTGACACACCGGGGGCATCACATGCCGCTGATGGCATTATTGGCCAAATTACACCGCAAGCAAAACCTTTCAGTATGGTGAGCACCATGCCCGCCTCAGACCTTTCTAGGGCTACATCTAGTTCCGGAGCGACGACTTCCTATGCTCCAACAAACCAGACCCATCATGTTCATGGACCCTCTTGTCCACAACATTGTTATGGCCAAGCGCCATCAGCATATGTACCTCCTACATACTATGCTCAACCTACGGTTCAGACCCCCATGCAGTTCCCACAACAGCCCATGCATTACCCACAACCGGTTGCACCAGCTAACCTCACACCTCCACCAGCTCAGGGATACCAACAACCCCAACAGGCAACTGGACCACCTCCAGCTCCACCTGCATACTATCCACCGCAACCTGCTCCTGCACTTGCGGCTCCCCAGAATCCCCCCAATGCTCAAGGGCATGTGTACGCACAACAACATCAGCCCCAATACCAAAATAACCAATGCAACCAAGGTGCGCAACAGAACCGTGGTAGAGGTCATAACCGCGGTAATAACCAACAACATCAGCAAGGTCCTCCACCTCCCAATCCTCCGCAGAATAACAATGCTGCTCCTCCCAACCACAATCCGGATCGGAATCCTAAGCAGCCTAGAAATAATAACCTCAGAACAAACCACCCTTGTTCTATCTGCGGGGTCTATGGTCATTACACGCATTCTTGCCCACATTTGGAGCGAGCTCGACAACTCTGGACTGACGATGCACATCGTCAAGGGCAAGCAGCTCCTCAGCCGCCGCCCAACCCTCCACCACCTCAACATCAACCCTTAGTGCTGTAAAACCCCTTTCCAAACCAGGGTGTAGTTAACACTCAGCCGCTAGCCCCCCCTCAGGGCAACGTGCCACCCCAGCAGATCACTTATGCAGCCCCTGATCAACCCATGTTTGATTCAGGTACTCACCATTTGTTGATGATGTCGACTGCCGCTGCCAACCTCCAAACCCGTCGGAACCAATATGGCTCCACCTCTGAAGCCCCTCCCACCAACAAAAACACTAACGTTAATCCCACAGATCAAACGTTACATATACCTCCGACTCCACTTGATGGCGCTTCCAAAGCACCTCGCTTCCTACTTCGTCGCATCAACAGTAATCCTAATTCTTGCGCTGCGTCGAATTACACCATTGTCGATGACTTAGCCCAGTCTCCTGCAGCCATGTCTGCTTTAGAAGTTTTGAAAAACTGTCCTTCGCAGCGCAAAACTTTGCTCTCTGCCATTGGCGCCATTGACCCCAATGATTCACAGCTGATCGCGTTCGATTCAGACCAGTCTGAACCACGCCTGCCTTCCTCTTTAGCATTCCAAGTTTCCGTTTCTGTTCGGAATCTTGTTATCCATCGGTGCATTATCGATGAAGGGGCCTCTACATGCGTCATGTCCACTTTCGTTTGGAAAAACTTGGGATCCCCTACTCTCCAACAGTCCACCACTGCATTGCGAGCCTATGACGGCCGTTCAGCACAACCCCAAGGTCTATTAGCTAATGTCCCCGTCCAGCTGGCGGGTAAAACCGTCCTCATTGACATTGAGGTCATCAATGCCCAACTAGACTATAACCTTTTACTTGGTCGCAACTACATGTATGCCATGCGGGCTGTTGCCTCATCCGTATTTCGCACCATGCAGTTCCCCCATGAGGGACGCGTGGTCAAGGTCGACCAACTCACCTATTACGATCCCAAAGCCCCCGCCACACCTGAAAATGTTCTCCCCATGGTTGAACAACATGTTTGTGGTGCAACTACCTCATTCATTTCCTCAGTAGGACCCGGACTTTACTCCGAGGCACCGATGACCTCTACATTCCAGGCCTTTCCACCACCGTCACCGGAGACCCAGGTCGCTAACCTCTGCACTCTTTCACAAACACCCGGTAATCAACCCTCCTTGTTACCCAAACCACCATTAGTCCCTAGTCACATTGGGGTTACACCCATCCACACAATCCCCTTTCTATTTCCTCCTTCGGGTGTAGTGAGCGCCCCGGTTATGGCTACCCTTAGTCTCCCCGGGTTAACATTGGGATTACCCGTGTGGTATATTACGCCTCCCGTTCCTCCACCGACACCAAATGTCATCCTGCAACCGGTGCAACCCATTGTTACTTCTACCCAACCACCTCCCGGTATCACGACTCCTTCGTCGTCGATGAATCCCCCTCCATTCGTCAGGCCCACTGGGGGCAGAGGCCCACAACCATACACTGCGGTTCCCCCACCCAAGGCAGTTAAACCTCCCCCCGTATTTCGTGCTCCTCCAAAATGCTCGCTGTGTGATGAGTTAGGCCATCCAACCCATCAGTGTCCACAGTTACCTACATTGCAGGAACACATGCAAATGTTGGACGACGACCCAAACATCCCGGTGGTTAAACTAGATCCAAACCCCATGCCTCGCGATAAATCACTGCGTACCAACCACCCATGTGCGATATGCGGTATTTATGGCCACTACTCCCACAACTGTCCTGACATCCCAGACTACAGAGCAGCTCTCTACGAGATGAACAATTTGGACCTAGAGACGGCACCCCCTACTATCGAGGAGATCTACCCTCCTGCATCATCCTCATCCGGAGAGATTAACACCATCTACATGATCTCTTCGACTACCACTACCTCATCACTCGATTTGACCACTCAAAGCTCCCGCAATGATGAAGAGGTTCTCGAGACTCCTACTACCTTTGATTATCCCAGGGAAGACATGCACCATCGTCCATACTTCCTCCCGGAAGAGACTTCATCCACCACCGCTACCCAATCTGCGGTTGAGTCCAAGGTTTTCCTTCCAACTAAGATCGACTGGTTAACGGATCCCATGGCCGATATTTCTCCCGTCATCCACATTGACATCTCTGACCCACTTGGTGCCCTTCATACCATCACATTAGGAACCTCCCACAGTGAGCATGAGATCGGAGAATACCAACAACTGTTCCAAGAATTCACTGATGTCTTTACTTGGTCAGATACCGAAATGCCTGGCCTTGACCCTGCCATTTATACGATCTCCACTGGATACCCCTCTGTCCGCTCGGCCCCTTTCATTGATCCCTTTGACACACAGGTTCAACCCTTTCAAATCGACCAGGAAACCACATGTCCACAACATGGGGGCAGGCCCAAAACCTTGCCTACTCATCATCATCGTCATCCTCGTCGGAGATACTGGGGGCATCCACCCCACAAAGGGAATCCCCCATCATCATATCATCACTTCAGTATGCCACCACGACCCACAGCCTCATGGTATAACACCCCGCTAGCAGTTGCTCAATGCCCTATTGATCTCTCTCTGAGACAACATCTGCACCGCATTGACACCTCTGAGTTAGGGGGCATAATAGATTACCTCGACCCCGGGATAGGGGGCATGATCAATCATTTTGAACCTTCCCCATCATCTCTATCTCAACACCTCAATGAGCCCATCGTTCTAACCAACACATATGTGATCCACAATCACAAACCCCGTGCACATAGCATGGGGGCAGGTCATTAACCCTGCTCACTTTTTCATATTCGTGATCTCAACCATTTTTGAGGTCACGTGTCACTTGTATATTTCAGTTGATTTGATACACCTAGTATTTTGCCCCCACGGGTCATCATTTCTCCCCACCACTGCATCCTTCGCTTGGTGAGATCACCTTTATTTGTAGCCATTTTTTAACCTAGTTCTTTCCTTTAACCATTCCGGAGTCCTTATGACCTCCGTTTTTTCGCACCAATTGCACTACCGGATTCATATTTCCGTGCCCGTGATGATGCTTGAGATCATTTCTCGCTCTCACCTTTAGATTTTCCAGGCATCTTTTCCACGCCCCCTCGTCACCTCGGTTTGCGTGCCACATCGGCCGTTCTCCGTTTTCGATGTGCCTTATATCGCCGGATTCAGTTTTCCGCGCTCGTGATGATGCTAGAGATCATTTCTCGCTCTCACCTTTATATTTTTCGGGCATCTTTTCCACGCCCCCCTCGTCACCTCGGTTAGCGTGCCACATCGGCCGTTCTCCGTTTTCGACTTGCCTTATATCGCCGGATTCAGTTTTCCGCGCTCTTGATGATGCTAGAGATCATTTCTCGCTCTCACCTTTAGATTTTCCGGGCATTTTTTCCACGCCCCCTCGTCACCTCGGTTTGCGTGCCACATCGGCCGTTCTCCGTTTTCGACAATCCTTATGTCACCGGATCCAGTTTTCCGCACAGATGACGATGCTTGAGACCTTTTCTCGCCCTCATCAATCCATTTTTGTTCGGTATAATTTTATCCCTTTTTCGGGCCGAGCAACCCCTTTTACGGAAAAGGCACTTAGGGAGTTTCTGTTAAGCTCTTTTCTGACTCCTAAAACAATGAAAAGATCGCCGAGCAATCTTGCTTCCTTTCATGCTCGCTAAACGTATCTGAAAGGGCGTCTACCTGGTATAAGTTTACCCCTTTTCCGGACCTCGTAGACTAATTACGAAAAAGGTATACTCTAGTCACATCGGCTAGAAGAGTTCTCCATCCGCATCATTTTATGCTTTTTTGGGCCTTGGAGACTAAACTATGAAAAAGAACACCAATAGAGTCCACTTACCGCTTTCAGACTCTCTAAACATGATAGCAACCATGAGCATGCACCGTCCTGGGCTCACAAAATCCACAGGACAGTACCATTTCAGAGCACACTTTTATCCCTTCTTGGAGCTCATTAAAACTACGAAAAAGGAAGAAGGGTGCCTCTTGGCGCCACGACAGATCATATCTACTCACATAACAGCTTCCCCATTCTGGTCGCCTTTGTTCAGAGTATTCTGCAGTATGTCACCCGGAAACTCCCTCGACAGCTACCATCAGCTTCACCCCCCCAGAGTCAGTACATACCCTTCAGTCCCTAAAAGATGATCCCCACACCTACAAGTCAGTTCCCTACGCTGCCAGGTCAACCACGTCATCTTGCTCTGAACAAAGGAAGTTTGAGTCTACCCATTTTTGACCCAGTTATTTCCCATCCCCACAAGTATGTCAGTCCTACCAGCAGTACTACATCACTTCAGTTTACACCTCGCGCTCCCAGCAAGGAAACATCATTGCCTTGTTAGTTGCTGGTCTCCCTCTGTCGACGACAACCACATTGATTCCAGAGGATAGACCTAGAGGCCCCTGTGTCTTGGACTCATTACCATTTATGATGAGTGCCTACGAATCATTTCGAGAGGAATCCTCAGTGCCTCTCCCAATGGTTGTTTCTCACATGCTCGACTTCAACACCTTGATCGCATCGTTGAGACTCGCACAGGGTATTGGTCCGTTCAATTATTAGTCGAAGACCCCGGATACCTCCTGACTCCTCCACATTTGAGAGTCTTCCTATGGATAACACCAGTTACACTTTTTCTATAGATATCCGGGCTGCGCATGGCGACAGTATTCAGATTTACCCAGGTTCCATACTCCCTTGAGTATACAGTTACAATACTCCCTAGAGACGGCTCACAGTCATTGAGTCCATACAGATGTTGGACCCCTTCAGAGTTACCAGTTCAACAGTTATTCCAGTGTATCAGTTATTGAGATCAGCCATGATCATGAGTATATCCCACAATAATGTCCCCTCTGGACCATTATGATGTACCAGTATATTTCTTTACGTATTAGATCCCCCTTCTTGGGACTAATTGTTTTGTATACGTCTTGATACGAGCATGGGAATGCCCGCCTCGTCCTTTATCAGAGATTATACCTCATTCATATTGAGGCCATGTAATATTTTTTGTTTTGCAGCTTCCAAGGGCCGTGGCTCCAGTCTCCAACCGGTCTCTTCTCTCCCCTAAAAACCCCAGAAAAAGAGAAATGAACTATGATGTCTATCGGCCATACGATGAGCTCCTGCCCTCACACATCAGGGGGCAATCTGTTAACACCCAAAAAGTGCTCACTAGCTCACTTTCCTATTCACATGACCCATTTGTCCACTTTTTCACCATCAGAGCCTCTGAAACCAACAAAAGGTCACCAAAAGACCTTAGTACACCCCTTTTTCCATTAAAAAAGATTATTTTTCCAAGAAAATCATAAAAAACCCTCAAAAAGGGTCCAAATTCCCAAAAATATTAAAAAGGGAATTAAAATATTATTTTTATTCAAAAAAGGAAAAAGGAGGGAAAATTACCTAAACCATGTTGGTCAATACCATTGGTTTCCACAAAACCACAAATGGTATTCCTCACCACCAAAACCTATAAAAATGTGGTAGGGGCTCCTCATTTCAGATCCTTCCATTATCTCATCCTTATGCTGCTGAAATCTCCCATGAGCACTTTTAGCCATTGAAGCAACCTTGGAGAAAGAGACCTATTGGAGTTTGGAGCTACTCATCTTGGGAGTTGCTCAACATCAACCTTCACCATTGAAGGTAATATCGCAAGCACTTGCTTGCCCCCCACTTTTCAATACAAAAAATTATTTATTATGTTTCTTGTTCTTGATTTTGAAATATTTAAATTATTTGCTTAGATTCTTGTTTAGATCCATGAAAAGTATTGTTTATTTAGTTTATTGTTTTTATTTCTATTGAAACTGCTACTACTAGTTAGTAGGTGCCCATAGCACTAAGCTTGGTTGCAAAACCGAGCCAACAATAAGATAGACGAGTCGGGACTACTATGGTCAAAAGAGAGACTTTATCTCCCAGAAGGCAGAGAGATTAGACCTAACATCCTCACAGAGTTCCATCAGAAACCTTACTCGAGACATCCAGGATATCAAAAGATGATATCGACAGTGAAGAAACACTTCTTTTGGCCTAAACTGAAATCTGACATAGCCTTATTCATTGCTAAATGCTAAGAGTGTCAGCTAGTCAAAGTAGAACACCAACACCCTTCAGGACTACTACAATCATTATCCATTCCAGAGTGGAAGTGGGAAGTCATCAGTATCGATTTCATAACCACGTTGCCAAAAAGTAAGAGGTGGAATGACTTCATCTTTGTAGTAGTAAACAAGTTATCCAAGGAAGCACACTTTATACCAATAAACTCTACCTACAAAGCCATTCACATCACGGAAATATTCTTGAAGGATATTCTTCGATTGCATGGGATACCCAAGGCAATCATTTCCGACTGAGATACGAAGTTCACTAGCAACTTTTGGAGCTCATTGTTCTTCGGTTTGGAGACACAATTGCAGTTCAATACCGCATACCATCCCCAAACTAACGGAAAAATGGAATGAGTAAACCAAATCCTTGAGGACATGCTGAGGATGTATGTCATGAACAACCCCACCAAGTGGGAATATTATTTGCACCTCGCAGAGTTTGCTTGGAACAATGGATACCAGACCTCTGCCAAGATGAGCCCTTTCGAGGTACTCTACGGCAGGAAGTGTCGGACACCCGTGACTTGGGATAGTCCAGTAAAGAGACTTATGCTAGGTCCAAAATTACTAAAAGACTTGGAGCAACTAGTCTCCAAGGTACAACAAAACTTGAAGGAGGCACAAGCCATCAAAAGAGTTATGCGGATAAGAAAAGGAAAGACCAAGACTACAAAATCGAAGAACATGCGTTCCTTAAGGTAAAGGCAAAACCAAGATCTTTGAGCTTAGGAGGATGCTGGAAAATAGCCCCAAGGTTTTGTGGACCTTTCAAGATACTAGCCAAGAAGGGCCCAGTAGCATATGACCTAGCCCTACCAGCTCATGTAAAAGTTCATAATATTTTTCATTCATCATTATTTAAGAAATATGTATACAATACTAAACATGTGATTGATTGGTTCTTGTTATAGGTGGAGCCCGAAGTGGAGTTCATGCTAGAACCACTCCACATTCTAGACAAGAGAGAGGTGCAGCTTAGAAAAAGGACCATTACCCAGCTGAAAGTGTAACGGAGGCACTTCTGACCAGAGGAGGGTACTTGGGAAAATGAGACAACCATGAAAGAGGCATACCCGCCTTATTTCATGACTTTATTTCTAGTCTTTAGAACACCGGGATGGTGTTGTTCTAAGTGGGGAGGGATGTAATATCCCAAATTTTGGATAACTATTTCTGATGTTATATATTGGGATTAAAGCCCCAACACATATGATTTGTTTTCATTATTGGGCATAAGCCCTAGTGCACATGATTTATCCTTTTATAGACTAGCATATTGGGCATGGACCCTGACTGACTCATGCATTATTGTTATATGTTGGGAAAGAAATCCCTAATGGATTGATTATGTTTTTCTTCTATGAATTAGGTACAAAACACTAATATATCGAGATGACCTTTTGTTACATACTCTGTAGAATTATGATTTACATGATTGACTTATATGGTGTGTTGAGCATGGACTCAGAAACACACGATGACCTATGTACTGTGCCTAAGCCCCGATGTACCTAGAGGAATTTTATTATGTACTAGGCGTGAGCCCCAATGTACATTGAGTGTTGGGCAAGAGCCTTGGGGCACTCCAAGCTTGACAAATGAATACTGGATCCGAGGACACTTACATATCCTAGATGTGCCTCACTACCACATTTTAGCACTAGTGTTGAGAAGGAGGCTCTAGAATTGCACTAGCATAATTCCCATGTGAAGAGTGTTGAGTCAAAGCTCTGAAGAGCACTCGGGGTTACTTTAGGTTAAAAGTGTTGAGTCAAGAAGACTCTGAATAGCACTTCTATTTCATCACATTTATTTAAAATTTGTTAAATGAATCTTTTCTATCTATCATCAAGTACTGCGGGAACTACCATGTTAAACGAGGGAATCCAACATGCAAGAGAGATAGACCTAGAAGTGCCTATCCAAGCCTACCAAAAGACCATCCAAAGAGTTGGACCTTGTGATTAATTTAAAAAAAAAAAAAGTATCATGAGAAGATACAAATTTAAATAAAAGGTAATTACCATAACTTAAGTAATGGATTGACTAAGAGTAGTCTTACATAAATAACATGCATAAAGGTCTCAAAGTTAATATTATTATTAAAAGTTTTTTTTTTTTTGAAAATAAAGAAACTATATATTACTGCATGTAACCAAAGTACAGAGCTTGACCCACATTATCCAGACTATAAAAGAGCATTCCCGGCTGCAGGCAGCCAAACAGGAATCTCTTAACCCAATTTTGAAAAAGACTGAACTAGACTATTTTCGGCTTAAAACTTGCCAAACAAGAATGTTGACATATATAGAGATGTTCAACTCCTATTTTAAACAACTTAACAAAAATACTGAGCAACTACTTAGACTGTGAAACAAAAAAACTTGGAAAAATCCACACTATCAGTTGTACAGTCATTTAGTCGACATTGACAATAGGCATGGCCTTGTCCAACAAATCCATCGGCAGCTTGCAGGAACTAGGCTCGCCCATATGTTTTGTCTGCATCCCAATTGTAGTCGGAGGAGTCCTGGTGCATTCACCACCCAAGAGTCCTGGAACCTCTTCCCCTTTCTTTTTGACCTCAAATTCCATGCCAATTCTCTTGGCAATGGAATCAATCTTCGCATGCATGATTCGGTTGTCCATGTTATGGATCTTCCATGTTGATGTATATGTAACTTCGGAATGTATTTCATCTATGTATTTCATATATATTTTCTAGAGATGTGTTATTCCTCTATAAGGAAGTGTCGTCATGTGAATTGACAAGTGTCGCAAGTGTGTGTACTTGCCGATGGGTTATTAGACCACCATGTGTGGGGTCGGCCCTGAAATATATATTATATTGTGGATGTACATAGCAAGACAAGTCGGCCCCATAAGGTCACTGGGAAAACAGGTTAGTATAAATAGAGATCGGGAGATCTCTATTTTGATCATTTGGAAAGTCACACTTCTCTCACTCAGAAAGTGGCGCACTAGTGAGGAGGAGGATCATCTGCTACTAGGAGACTATCTCAAGTATATTTTGGTTGTACTTTGGTTGAGCCATTGCTCTCTCTATCTCTGAGGAAGTTATGGGGTTTTTCACCTTAGGGTTTTCCCCACGGAAACTCTGTGTCTCTTATCTCTCATGCTTTTGATTCTTGTGATGCTTATGATACTTATTGTGATTGTTATGCATTGATATACTGTATATGTTATTGTCTCAGTAAAGATACAAGAGTATTGTGAATTAATGCTCAAAATTAAACATTCCAAGCCCACACTGGCTCTTCATCCCCCTGGTTCTTATTGTATGCTTCCATCAGAACATTGGCCATAAGGTTCTTCATAACCCAATATGTCATCAGGGTTCTCTCATAAAGGGAAGCGCGACCCACCATGTGGCCTGGGTCCATTACCCAATCTGAAACTTCTTCAGCCAAATCATCCCTAGGAATGTTCCTAACCATGTTCCACAGAGCCGACTTAGAGGCTTCCACTTCCTCATGAACAGCATGAGGAATATGATGATTAAAGAAATTAGCAGAAGCTCGAATGCGGGCTCTGGTAGAAGCCCTCGTGGTTCGCCCTCCTTCATAATTTCCATGCCCTGAGGGATTCCTAGCCTCCAAACTCCAAGGTTCCCCATGGCCAAATGACGAGTAGCCATTATGCCGATGGGGAGGAGCCATGATAGGGAAAAATAAAAAATATAGAGGTCTGTCTCTTGAAAACAAATTTCTTTCACACTTACAGAACTTAGCAGAATACAAAGAGCATCCACATAGCAGATTATGGCATAAAACCCAAATGCTTTGGTTGATGAGCCTCCACCATTTAAAGGCCAACACTATGATCATTGAAGCATCTGTGATCGTATATCCCATCCGCGGGAAGTACAGAACGTCCTGTGTCATCATTAATAAAACAACATCCCAGATTAGTGAAGAGCCGAGACTGGTACTCCAAAATCTCCCACCACCTCGAGCATTCAATACTTGCTGCCTGAACATGACCTTGATATTAAAATCTGAAGTGACCCTTTGTACAATAAATGTCATGTAGAATCATGAAGAGTTCGGGAATGTGGCTCCCCATGCGTAACACCATCAAACATCCTCTCGTTCTCCGATGTGGTAGCCACCCTTGACCTCTGCCATCGATGGACCATCACATCATGCTCTGCCAAGTGGCAGCAAGCTCATTTCCAGTCTTCCTCTGGGAATTCCAACATGGACCCGAATGACAAATGGGCGCTAGGAGTAATACCCTAATTGGCTAAGAGGTCCACCACTTTGTTGGAGTCCCTCTTGATGTGGGAAAAAGATATGGCATGCTGAGAAGGGAGTAAAGTCTTCAGATCTTCCAGCCTAGAAAGAAGGCACCAACTATATGAGACCTTAGTTGGAGATTGTCCGTGTAGGAGTTTTTTGCCATCCGGATCACAATTTGAGAATCACCCTCGATAATGGCTAGAAACCAGGCCTCAGAGTTAATCAGCTGTAGACTCTGAAGAAGACCTTCGAGTTCAGCATAATTATTGGAGTCATGGCCAACGAATCCATAAAAAAAAATTTGGATGATCCCCTCGCTATTTCTGCAAACCCCACCAAACCCTGCAGGACCTAGATTCCCATGCGATGCCCCATCAAAATTGATCTGAAAACCTATCTGGCATGGAGGTGACCACTTAGTGGGAATCACTGGTCGACACATTATCAATCTCCTGTGAAGACCAGCCAAATCTTCCTGGGTCAAACCCCATCCTTCAGCAATGCGAGCTTCCTGCACATTGAGATCTTTATCGTCCGCACTCCATTGCTGGTTTTGAATCGCTTCCTTCATATTTAGGGCAAGGTGTTCCCATACCTCCTCCTCCCTTTGCTGCTTATCCTTGAAAATGCATCTATTCCGCTCCTTCGATGTCACCTACCCAAATTTCTGAACATTATTATTTATTTGCAAAAATACTTTATGTTAAATTTAATTACAAGTTTTGTAATTATGATTAGTTTTGATCATGGATGAATGTAATTACTGAATATTATTATTTAAATAAATAAATTAGGAGACAAACACTCAGGAGGACTGTTGAATGAGTGTTCACTGACCCACTAGGAGGAATGGAAGTTATTGGAAGGAATGGGACACATGGCACCAGGTACATCACACCACTAACTATTGGTTATGGGACAACTTCCCCTTAAATAGGGAATTATCCCCAAGGTGGAGGGAGTGAGCAGGCAGCTCATTTAATGACCCAGTAACATCTGAAAAGGCCTAGGCAACCTATAAAGGCAAATTCGAATTGGGCAGGAAGCCCTTAATCAACATTTCTACAGATTGTTTTCCTCTTTCAAATCAGGTGATTTCAAGAGAGATTCGAAGAAGGGAGATTAGTGGTGATTGAAAACTGAGTTTTTTCTTATTATTGAAGAGAAACAAAGTTGTAGGAGCAAGTATTTTGGACTACTACCTATTGAAGATTCAAAAGATTACTACAACAAGAAGAAGTCCATATTCCTGAAGCTTCTTCCTCTTGGTGGTTCAACGAATAGGCTCAGGGGTCCTAAGACAGTATTTGACTGTTTTCAGGAGTTTGGTTGGGTGGAATGGTCTTATTGAGTTGTTTGTTTCCCTACAGGTTTTAATTAGGTTCTACAATTTCTTACTTATTTAATTTCTGTTATGTTTAAACAATATTTTCTGTGTTTCTGTTTTTGAAAGAAAAATCTAATCTTAGAATTGTTCTAAGTCTGAATGTTTAAGTTTAATGGCGAAGATGAATTGATAAATCAATATCACAATTTTTCCACATGCTATTTGGCAGCATCGTACTCTAGTAGAGATATGCAAATTAAAATAGAATAGAAGATAGGCAAATTGTGCCATTGAATTCGATAGCTAGATAATAATCTGGTATGCATCAGTTTTCTGTTCTTAAGTTAACTAATTGTAGGAGGTCTGTATAATATTTCCTCGTTTTTATAATAATCAGACAATTAAATAATTCTTATGCAATCATCCTACAAAACACATAAATTATGTCCATGAAAGGTAGCTGAATTACACACTATACATTGTTTTGAGACTACTAACATTGAATAAAATATTCTTTATAATAAGCTGGAAAACAATAGTTTTTCACACAGACTTCATATGCATATATTTCACTCACACACAGTTTGATTGCAATTATTACACCTACATTATATGTATAGGAAATTAAATTATAGATAGAATTATAGTTTTCACAGTCTTCACAAATTTCTGCACTAAACACTCACATTGCTTTCTTTTTCTATAGTACTGTTGTATTATCTAGAAAATTTAACAAATGATAAGAATTTACTAAACACAATTATTATTACCATGTATTTATTCTTTCTTTGGATCTGCTAACATTGGTTGCAATTATTGTAACTCTGAGTTTCGTATCATAAGGAAAACCCTAGCTAGATTCATCTTGTTCATAACAAAACTTTACACTCTTTTCAAACCTGAGATTGAAACCAATCTAGTATCTTAAACAAATGATCATATTATCATTTCAACAAAACACGAATTAGGGTTTGACCCTATTTGTTTTCCTTGCAAATTATTATTGAGTTATCATTTCAACCTTCTACTCTATTGTTCAAACATCAATAAATAAGAATACACATTATCAATCTACAGTTTTAAAAAAAAAACCACACAGACTTATACGAAGGGTTCAACATATTTTTCCCATCTTAACATTGAAGTTTATTTACACAGAACCCTTATAATCAACAAATTATCCAAACCCTAAACTAGCTCGATAAACATTGTAGTAACCTTCAATAAGAAGCTGACTTACCCAGACTTTTAACCATTATAATTTAACATGTAAATTTATTTTTCCCCAGGAAAGAAGTATCATTACACAGTGATTGAGCCCACAGCTCGTTTCAAGCTTAAACCCTTGAATTCATAGTTCTCAGAACGAAGAATTTAATATAGATTCCAAACAGAATTAAAATAAGGGTTTAACCCAAGTTTACAGTATTTCCAAAAAAACCCATCATACCAGAACCTCGATGAGCCATAGCTCTAGTTAGTCTCATAAATTTACACTTTATAGAAACCAAAAGCTAGACAAATGAAAAACAAAGGTCGCAAGCATGTTTCGAGTTTTTCTTCAACTATCAACATCGACAGAGAAAACGACGAGCAATGATAAGCCTATTAACCATCCTTTGAATAATTTCAACCACCGTCGAAGAGCACTATGAGGGTATGGAAGACCCGAAACTTACCAGTATGGGAGTATGCAATTTCTCCATTTGTCAACACTCGACAAACCCTCCCAAAAACTTGTACCTAACCACGACAGCTCGGGTTAGATAAATGTCACATTTAAAACTGGAAATGAAACACATCAAAGAAATATGTATATCCTCAAAAGGACGCTTACCTTTGTAAAACCCTGGCCAAGTCTTGCAGTTCTCAGGAAAAACAACGAGATTGGTGCTATGAATGATTCCAAAAAACTTTCAACCATGTTTTCATTAACACTCTGAACTAGAGACTTAGGTCTCCATTAACCAAACACCATTGCAGAGGTTTAATACCTGCAACTTCCACCTGTTTAGAAAGTCTCAAGGTCGAATCTCTCCCTAGGATTCAACAAAAAATTTGGCAGCCTGTCGGCCACCTCCAACGAAGACAATAACACAACGAACCATTTCCCAAGATCTTAACTCATTCCACTGTAGATGTTAGGGTTTCCATTCGACGATGTAGATTCATCACCATCTACGGTCTCTACATTGCCAACAAACTGAGATTTGGTACAAATGACGTCCACCTTAAATGCTAAACCTACCTTACAGGTTGACAGTGCCACCATGGCACGCACTGGAGCATGCACAACCTACATGTGGTGTATTATTCTTACACCTTGATAAGTTTTGGAAGTGTTCACGTCTACATGGATCGATGGACATCCAACTCGGCAAGGTTATGGCCTCGAGATTTTAATGCAAGATCAATGCATGATCTTTACCTCAGCTCGAGACCAGTGACATTTATTAAACCAACAACCTATCAAGCTTCTAATTAAATGCCTGTCAGCATCCTCGACGTGACTTCAAACCCTGCATTAATTCGCTATAGTATTAGAAACATTATGCAAAGATTTCATTATATTATTGCCCTATATTATTATAGTTTCGACATAATACATTTTGATAACAAATACAAACTATTTATATAGTTTAAGTGATAATCTATTGTTTGCATCTAAATACAATGAGTTTCGATATGAATCTATAATGTGGATAATAAACCAAAAATTGACATAGTCACACCACTATGTACATAGGACTTGAATGTATCATGATATGGGATATTAGTTAAATAGTTCAAATCTTTTTGCAACATAGTTAATCTATGTGTTGTATTTGATTATTATCCAAATTGCTACAAATGTCTAATCTTTGGGAAAGACTAATTTTGCTTATATAAGACTCAAATAATTATAGTGATGAATATGAATGGTGAACCATAAGACTTATATAGCCAATCAATAGTGTTGTATAAAAAACACATATAAATTTATGCTATCACATATAGTTGGTAATTTGGGAATAATAATAAGTCTCCAAGTTTCCTACCCACTTTATTCATGCGATATAATGGTACTGTACCATCTTGGTACTACCAATTAATTGGCGACGACAAGACAGCTAAATACAATAACGACGACAGAACTAGCCAGCACAATGATGATAACAGAACCAGTCAACATAATGGAGACTACAGTGACGATGTTTACTTAAGTTGAGACAAGACGAACCTTGGAAAGCTGAAGAGTAAGCACGTAAATAGTAGCTATATGCTTTTACATTTGTAATAGTCTCTAATTATTCTTGAACTCATGCAAACTGGAATTTATTATAATCATGAAACTTCTCGCCTATTGTCTGCACATAGAACAGGTCCAATGTTTTAGCATTACAACTAAGTAAGCTTCGAGGTCCCTCATAGGAATCCCTTGGATAGGAAAGAAGCAAACTGTCAGTATTGTCTCAAAGAAAAAGTACTATATCATAATTCTAACCTGGCATTACATTATTACATCATTCGTACATTTCACTATTTAAAAAGTGTCACATCAAAAGTATAATCTAACTATGCATTTGATTATCTTAATGATAGATGTTACGAATGTAATTATGTTATCACTAACGCATTAGTTAATCAGAACTATATTTATGTCTAGTACAAATAGTTGATTAGTTAACATTGTTCTTTCAGCAATTATATTTTCCGCAACTATAAACTATCATAAATTAAGCTATTATTACCTTTGACAAAAAAATTTAAATTTTTACGAAAATATGGGGCGTTACATTCCAGCTAGCCCAGATGACCATCCTTGGGAAGAGGCACCAAAGAGTAGTGATAATTGGATTAGAGAAGGCTTTCCAATCCCAGGCACAAAAGGTCTGAGCAGGCTGCCCTCTAGAGCGATTGCTGCGTCTAAAAATAGAGGTGCCATGGTCCCAAAGTGAGGAAGAGAAAGAATAGGAATCCAAAAGGTGGCCCAAGGATTCTTCATTGTTAAGACAAAGAGGACACCTAGATGGACCCATTGTACCCCTCTTCCTCAGATTCTCACAGGTAAGGATCCTACCTCTAATAACTAACCAGCAAAACAACAAGATTTTGAGCCAAATGTTCATGGCCCATATTTTCTCCCATATTTTGTCCACCTCTTCATTATTTTGGTATGAATATTATAGGCCTCCTTTATGCTAAACATTCCCTTCTGAGAGTAGCCCCATATGATTTTATCATACCCCTGATTTCGCCTAATGAGACATTCTTGGAGCAGCTAGTTAAAAGATGCAACCAAATCATCTAAAGAAGTGGTATCCCATTGTTCCACATCCTTCCATTTCCGAAACCCTTCCTGAACCCCGGGAACCTAGTAGTGCCCAAATTTGATCAATCCTATAGCTTGACCCTGGTCCCTTATAGACTGCCACCTGGGACATTCACCCATAATAGGAAGCTGGTTCCACGAGTCCTCCTAAAAGTTTACATCCATCCCATTTTTAACTTCCTAGAAGCTATGATCCTGGACCACCTTTCTCCCCTGGTAAGCTTTGTTCCATATATGGGATCCCTGCCTTTCTTCATTGCATCTAATTAGATGATTTTTATCTTTCCCCTAGGCGTACTTTGCATGCCAGAGCCTCACCCAAGGTTCGCTATCATGGGTGCACCGTTTCCACCAAAGTTTAGCTCCATAGATCTCACTCAAAATAGCTGGATCCCTCAACCCTAAACCTCCCTGAAGCTTGGGTCGACAGATGGTTTCCCAGTTAACCAGAGTAAATTTTGACTTCTTGCTCCTTCCTCCCCACAAAAAGGTTCTCTGAATACCCTGAATCTCCTTCAAGACCGAATTGGGAGCCGACAACATAGAAAATAAGTATACCGGCATTGCCTGGAGAACTTCTTTAACAAGCACAAATCTACTAGGAAAGTTTAGTGGACGTAAAGTCTAGCTATTCAGCCTCCTTTTGAGCCTATCCAACAAATATTGCCAAGAAACCTGATGAATCATTCCTTCACTTAATGGCACTCCAAGATACTGGGTCGGGGAAAATCCACGTTGGAAACCAATAATTCTTAGGATGTTGCATTGCATAGGAGTTGGAGTGTTGAGAAAGAACACCTGAGATTTTCCAGGATTAACTTCGAGACCTGAGGCCTTCGCAAACTGGACTAAGCAGTTTTTGAAGGCCCTTGCCTCTTGGACTAAAGGGTGCCCCATGAGCATAGTATCATCCACAAACTACTGGTGGGTTTGTTTCTCCATGCCACCATGCAACTGAAGACTCCGGATACCCCCATCAGCAACTTGGGCCTGCAGAATTTTACTTAGGCCCTCATCCATAAGGATAAAAAGAAAAGGAGAAAGTGGATCCCCTTGTCTAATACACCTGGAAGCATGAATAATCCTGGTTGGGTATCCATTAAGAAGAATGGAGAAGAAAGGGGTAGACACCAAGTTCATAATCCATTCCACCCAGACCCAACAAAATCCGAAAGCCTCCAACATCCCCCGCATGTATTTCCAACTTATCTTGTCATAGGCTTTCGCAATATCAAGCTTGATAAGCATACCATGTCTCTTAGATAATTTGAGGGAATGCATTGTCTCTTGAACAAGAATAATACCATCCACTATTTGTCTCCCTTCCACAAAGCCAGATTGTTCCTGGCTAATCAGCATGGGAAGAATGGGCTTAAGCCGATTGGGGATCACCTTAGATATTAACTTATAAATCACATTGCAAAGAGTAGTTGGTCTGAATTTGCCAGGACTGTCAGCACCATCTTCCTTGGGAATAAGAGAAAGGAAAGTAGCATTAAAGGATTTTAGCACTCCCCCACTCCTCCTGGACTCCTCCACAATAAGATGGACCTCAGACTTAATGAGATCCCAAAAAGAATGAAAGAAATTGGAGGTGAAGCCATCCGGCCCTGGAGCCTTACCTAACGCCATTTGATTCATAGCATCCTCTACCTCCTGCAGGGATATAGGCTTGTTTAACATCTCGTTCTCCTTTGGACTGACCAATATTGGAATCAAATTGGTTATTTTGGATATGTCCTGACTATGATCATGTCTGTCTTCTTTGAGAATAAGTTCAAAGTGGTGTACAAGTTCATCAACAATACTTTCTCTGGTGTCCAAATGCTCTCCATTAGCTGATCTGAGCTTAAAAATATTAGATCTGTGTCGATTTTGAATGACAGTATTGTGAAATAATTTTGAATTCCTTTCACCCTCCTGTAACCATTGGAATCATGAATTCTGCTTCCAATATATCTCCTCTTTTCTTTCTCTGGCTTCTAGTTGTTCTATTAGGATTTGTTCCTTATCTCTAAGATCATCACTCCAACCCTCTGCCATTCCTTTTGTTTGTGGGAGTTCCAGTTCGTCGATCAGCTTCTTTTTATCCTGAAAGATATTGCCAAACTCCTCCTTATTCCATGTTCGAATTTTACCCTTCAAGATCTTAAGTTTTTGTTGAAATTGGTACATTCCAGACCCCTTAGGGGGGACCATCTCCTACCACCATTGCCCCACCAGGTTCTTAAAATATTTGTGGTCCAACCAAAATTGCTCAAAATGAAAAGGTTTGAAAAGGTTGCTATTGGACAACTCCCAGCCCAAACAGATTGGCCAATGATCAGATCCAGCCATCGGGAGAATGCTTGCATTGAATTCACTAACCGCACGAGGATTCTATTCAGAGGTGAAGAATCTATCCAATCTGGAAGCTACCAAATGATTGCCTCCTCTTTTATTATTCCAAGTAAACCATCCTGTCCCCGTTTCAAAATCGATCAATGGTCCTTGTCTAAGTAGATCCCTGAAAGCTTCCTAGAACTTATCAAGGCTTCGTCTCCCCCCTTTTTTTTCCTCCAAAAAAGAGATTAGATTAAAATCTACCCCAGCAATCAAAGAACCTACCTGGGCCTATCGAAATATCCAAGAAAAGAATCTTAGAAATTGGTCTTTAAGAGGAGCAATACTGGGGCCATAAATATTGACCAAAGAGCCAGAGCGACTAGAGTTCAAGATCTGGAAATTGTAGGAGAGAGACAACCGATTGGCCCTCCAATTATTCATAGAGACTGCCCCGGGTTGCCATAGAATGGCTAGACCACCGGCAAATCCGGCAGCATCTTCCGCCATATCCTGACAACCTTTCCACATTTTTTGACTTAGCTTATCCATAGTAGTAGTAGAGCATTTTGTTTCCTGAAGAAAAAGGACATCTGGATTTTCCATTCTCACCTTTCTAGCTATCGCTTTAATTTTGCGGGGATGATTACACCCCCTTATATTCCATGATAACACTTTCATTGGGAAACTTGGTTGACTGCAAAAAAGGCCGCCTTAATAGATGAGTACTGCCCATATTCAATTAGCCTTACTCCTATCTCTGCTATCCTCTATCTATTGGGTTTCCTGCCCCGCTTCAAATTTTCCACCAAGGATTTCCTCTTATTCCCCATTTGAGAGTCAGCTCAAATACCCAGCTTTTGATTAGCTTTGTTCTTGATGATCATATCCTGAAGGAGTTCCAACTATTTCTTGGAAACATACCCCTCTCCTTTCTTTTTTCCACATTCTCTCTCCAGCTCATCCAGGTCTAATTCTCCTAGATCTTCTTCCTCTTCCCCATCTTCCTCCATAGCAATTGTCACATCCTCCTGTGATATATCCTGGATCACTGTTTCCTCAACTTCTTCTATTCCAACTACTTCTTTATCATTATCCTCCTTGGGGGTATCACCCTCCTCATTCACGTTTTCCAGGATTTGAAACGGGTTGTTGTTGATTGCCCCGTTCTTTGCCTTCTCGTTTCCCTTCCTCCGATTTTCCCCTGGTCAGGGTTTCCTTCTATTGCTAATCTAGGTAAACCCCTTCTTGAATTTTTTCCCTTCCTGCTTAGCTTGGGAGAGAGGCTTAACCTAGAGATTCAAAGGACAATTTATTCCAAAATGTCCATATTCATGGCATGTTCTACAATGAAAAGGTAACTGATCATAATCCAGGGGTTGTATCCATTCTTCATCATCCCATGTCAGGTTTATAGCCTTTGGGATTTCCTTCGAAAGGTCCATATAGACACAGATTCTAGCACAGGATGTGTACCTTTGCTTCCTAGTCTTTTGCTCAACCTTGATGAACTCTCCTATGGTATTGCCAATGTCCCGAAGAATTTATGGATCCCAAAACTCGCAAGGAAGTGAGGACAGCCTGATCCAAACAGGAGCAACCCTCATATCCTTTGTTTCTGGGTTAAAACGCTCCTTCCAAGGTCTGAGATATAGACCAGCAGAAAAGAAGAAATAGCCCCCCCCCTCTAGAACCCTATCTCTATCTTCCACGTTGAAGAAAGTAATAGTAAAGAAACCCTTGGCACCAAGGTGAAGATCGTATTCTCCCTTTGGATTCCAAGTACTCTTAATCCACCTAATCAGGTCTTTATCTCATGGCTAGAGACCGATGAACTTACCTATCAGGGAAGTCTCTTTCCAAAGATCAACTTTCTCGCACACTTTCTCAGCCCAGATCTGCAAAGAAGGGATCGCAGAAGCCTTCGGGAGACAGCCACCCGGTTTTAACCGTCTCTGGGGTCCGATATTCATCACCCCAGCTCCATCTGCTCCAGTGCCATGGGGAGCCCCCACATATGCCATGTCCCCAGGGCTCGCCGGGATGGCGAAACCCTCCCGCGCAAGCTTAATTCTACCGACCTCCTCCAGAAAACCCTAGATCGGCCTTTTTCCCTCACCCTCCCAGATGGTTTACTGATTTAGTAATTATTAATATTATTATTAAAAGTATTAATAATAATGTTATTATTATTGATTTATAAAATATATTTATTACATAGAGTTTATGCATAAAAAGGCTATCACATTACAAATAATAGTATTATTAATTGTGTGAATTAATATTAGTAATAATGTAATTATTATTATTATTAATTAAGAAATTTATTATTATTTCTATTTAAGAAATAATTTAAGTTATAACAAGTAAAAGTCCTAGTTTAACAAGGACTAGATATTTAGTAAAATATCTTTTAAAGATATTAATTTAATTGAAGAAACTAAATAAATTCAAATAGCTATATTTCAAGACTCCCCTATATAAAAGAGGATAGATCCCAAGAGAGGGCATCATCTTTTTCATTATCATTCTCTTATGGTAATAAAGGAAAAATTTGTTGCAAGAACTGAAGCAGTCCCACATTAATATCCAGATCTAATGCAGTAGATGAACCTAGGGCCTCTACTTCTCTTATTGCATGTTGGATTCCCTCGTTTAACATGGTATTTCCCGCAGTACTTGATGATAGATAGAAAAGATTCATTTAACAAATTTTAAATAAATGTGATGAAATAGAAGTGCTATTCAGAGTCTTCCCAACTCAACACTTTTAAGCTCAAGTAACCCCGAGTGCTCTTCAGAGCTTTAAGTCAACACTCTTCACATGGGTGTTACGCTAGTGCAATTCCAGAGCCTCCTGTTGATGTATATGTAACTTCAGAATGTATTTCATCTGTGTATTATATATATATTTATTGTACCCTTATAAGAGATGTGTCATTCCTCTATAAGGAAGTGTCGTCATGTGGATTGACAAGTGTCGCAAGTGTGTGTACTTTCCGATGGGTTATTAGACCACCATGTGTGGGGTCAGCCCTAAAATATATATTATAATGTGAATGTACCTAGCTAGACAATTCGGCCCCATAAGGTCACTAGGAAAACAGATTAGTATAAATAGAGATCAGGTGATCTCTATTTAGATCATTCGGAAAAGTACATCTCTCTCACTCAGAAAGTGTTGCACTAGTGAGGAGGAGGATCATCTGCTACTAGGAGACTATCTCAGTGTATTTTGGTTGTACTTTGGTTGAGCCATTGCTCTCTCTATCTCTGAGTAAGTTTTGGGGTTTTTCACCTTAGGGTTTTCCCCATAGAAACTTTGTTTCTCTTGTCTCTTATGCTTTTGATTCTTGTGATGCTTGTCATACTTATTGTGATTGTCATGTATTGATATACTGTATATGTTATTCTATCAGTAAAGATCCTAGAGTATTGTGAATTAATTCTCAAAATTTAACACCTCCTGCTCAACACTAGTGCTAGAATGTGGTTGTCAGGCACATCTAGAATATTTAATTGTCCTCGTATTCGATACTGATTTGTCATGCTTGGAATGCTCCAGGGCTCCTTCCCAACACTCAATATACATCGGGGCTTACCCGTAATACATAATAAAATTCCTCTAGGTACATCGAGGCTTAGGCCTAGTACGTAGGTCATCCATGTGTTTTTGAGTCCATTCTCAACACACCATATAAGTCAATCATGTAAATCATAATTCTGCACAGTATGTAACAAAAGGTCGTCTTATTAGGGTTTTGTACCCAATTCATATAATAAAAACATAATCAATCCACTAGGGATTTCTTTCCCAACATATAACAATAATACATCAGTCAGTCAGGGTCCATTGCCAATATGTCAATCTATGAAAGGATAAATCATGTGCACTAGGGCTTATGCCCAATAATCAAAACAAATCATATGTGTTGGGGATTTAAGCCCAATATATAACATCAGAAATAGTTAGTCAAAATTTGAGATATTACAAGGGTAGTAGAACTGGTTGCAAAAGCACACTACAAATTGTGTGGAAGTGGATGTTGAAGAGAACGTTGGCTATAGATCGCATGGAAGTGGCTGTAGAACCGAGATAATACTAGAACAATTACTACAAATCAATTGTTGTGGGCCACGTGGAACCTTTCTTGACTGTAGAACAAGGATTCAAAGAAATCATAGACTAGTGGTCAATGTGAGTTGTGGAAGGATGAGCAGGTTGAGATACCACCCAACACTCAAGGAATTAGAATGATGGCTGCTACAAGAAGCGGCATAGGTGTTGGTAGTTGAATTGACCACTTGAGAAGCTAAAGACGAACAATCTTCTGTGGAAGGATAAATAGAATAGGCATAGAGGAGAAAAGGAAGTATTAAGGAAATGATCAAAGGATGCTTGGGGAGAAGATTGAAGAGGTAGACCAGTCAAAGAGGTTTCCATGTACTTTGGCATTCCATCCAGAGGGGGACGACAAAGCATTATGGAAATGAGGAGAAGAGACTAGATTGTCTATTGCAGAAGCAAAGAGATTATGAAAGGAGAGGAATGAAATGATTCTATGTGATTACATAAACTAGGAGTGATTGAGTGGCTCTGTGTATGGAGAATAAGTTGAAAACATTTCTCATGAATGACAATTAATTTATTTCCATTCTCTGTTATTAAACTTTTGTGTGGGTTATCTCCGGTGATTTATCTATTTGTTCTTTATCTGATAAGTCTATGAGTGTATTTGTGCATTTGTATCTGGATCTATCTTGTAGTAGAGGCTGCAAATCCATTGTGATCTATAGCTATGTGAATACTTTAACCCCCTATGGACCATGAAGAGAGATATGCTTCTATTTTAGACCCTAATAGAATCCCTGTATTGCATCAAGTGGTTCACAACTAAATTGATCCTGGACAATGATGAGGGGGGTGTGCTGCGACACCCAATCAAGACTGAGGTGCTAGAGGAAGAGAAGAGGAAAACTATGAAGGTATGTCTCATCTTATTTTGAAGATGTGAATGCACAACATAATCATCGATTGAGGCATTTTGCATGTGGATTGAGTCTAGTGAAGTGTAGCATGTTGAGTATCCATGTTGTTTGGTTTTGAGAATGAGTGGCTAGGTACACCATAGGCACTTGGTATGCTGCATGAAAAGGGGCAGCAGAATGTATCTGTGGAGGGGACATTTACTTAATTCAATATGTATAGGTAATCCATGGTTGAGGAGCACATGAGTGGTACTTGTTGAAGTGAGGAAAAGTTGAAATTAGTGGCTCTTGATGAGATTTGATGTTTCCATGAGTTGTATTGTTGTAGGTGGATAAGCAACAATGAGCTTGAAGATAGAAGTGACAAGTTGAAGAAAGAATATGAAACATGAAGGTGATGTGTTATATTGCTTGTAGAGCTAAATTATGTAGCAAAGGGAAGATTGTAATAGAAGTTGTAGTGGTGGAGCATTTCATAAGCATGAGGGCATGCTTTCTTTAACTTGGAGAGTCTGATGTAGTAGGATCGAGCCATTTTTCTTATGCGGCATGAGGGTAGTAGATTTGGTTGCAAAAGCATGCTACAAATTGTGTGATAGTGGCTGCTAAAGGGAACGTTGACTACAAATCGCATGGAAGTGGTTGTAGAACCAAGATAGGGCTAGAACAATGGTTGCAGATCAGTTGTTTTGGATCAAGTGGAACTTTTCTTCTATATAGAACACGAATTCAATGAAATATTAGATTGGTGTTCAACATGAGTTGTGGAAGGATGAGCGGGTTGAGCTTCCACCCAACAATCAATGGAATTAGAATAGTGGTTGGTAAAAGACAACTATAGAAGTAGAAAATGAAGGGGCATGGGTGCTGGTAGTTAAAGTGACCACCTGAGAAGATGAAGACAAACGATATTCTGTGTAAGGATAAATACAATAGGAATATAGGAGAAAAGTAAATATTGAGGAAACACTCAAAGGAGTAGTCAAAGAGGATTCCATGGCCTGTGGCCTTGTAGCCAGAGGGGGATGAGAGAGAATTCTAGAAATTAGAAGAAGAGACTAGACTGTCTCTTGCAAAATAGAAAGATATTATGACAGGATAGGAATGAAATGATGGTCTGTGATGACAAAAACCAGAGGTAACTGAGTAGCTCTGTGTATGGAGCATAAGTTGTAAATATTTCTCATGAATAGCAATAAATTTATTTCCATTCTCTATTACTAAAAATTTTTGTGGTTATCTCTGGTGATTTATCTATTTTTTATTTATTTGATAATTCTATGAGTGGATTTGTGCATGTGTTTGTGGCTCTATGTTGTAGCAAAGGCTGCAAATCCATTGTGAGCTATAGCTACGTGAAGACTGTAACACCCTATGGAGCATGAAGAGATAGATGCTTCCATTGTAGACTCTGAGAGAAGGCATGTGTTGCATCAACGGTGCTAAATAATTGGTATACATACTATGACTACAATTTCTATAATTTGTAGAAGACCCAAGACACCATTGTCTACATTTACACAAGAAATACAGTAGAAAACCTTGAATCCAACAAAAGTATGGATGAGCAAATTGAAATGGAACAACAGAGAGTCATTGACCTAAAAAACAAGGAGCATCAGTGGTCGCAAAAAGCTAAATATGTACAGGGAGAAGCTATCTGACTGGTAGGTAGAATACACATGAGGGTTCCCTCTATAGAATTCTAGCAACAAGACCTCATCCTAGAACTACAAATAAACATGAACAGACTTATGCTGGAAAAAATCTTGTGCTTTTCATAATTGACTACAATGAATACAAACATCCATATACTATTAGTCATCTGGGGAGGATTTCAACAATGCGTAACCCTCTCTTCTCCTACCATAGTTGAATCATGTGTTGAAGGAACACCTCCAGGTATAGCTTCCACTTGTCAATATCCATAATTCATAAAAAAAAATTGTAATTTTGAGTTTTCACATATCCCTAGTCTCTTTGGGATGAAGAAGAATTTTGGGGTGGGGTAGATGATGGAGGATCCTAGTCGACAAAGTTGACTATATCCTCCTGACCGACCACCCTATTGGTCAGCCCAATCTAGTTGAGTCGGTTAAGCCGGCTATCAAGATATTAGACAGTTATAACTATTTAACTAATTGTACATCATATTTATGTAGGTTGGTGAGCCAAGAAATATACAGTATTGTCCTCCATTGTATAGTATGCCTTTATGGCGTAGTGTGAGAGACTTGTTATTGGCATGATCTTTACTTCTTCCTTACTCTCTTTACGTGTATATGCTCTCATGTATGTTTATATATTGATTGTGCACTGTTGATAACCACATGTAATACCTCATATTGCAACACATCGTAAATTGACAATTTTCCTAATGGGTCTTAATTAATAAAGAGACCCTTTTTACATTGATTGTTGAACACTTGTTGGAACATAATTCCCATCTAGACCTTGGTTAATAATCCTTGCATAAGGTTCCAAGTGTTTAATGTAAGTTGTTCCATGGTTTGGCTTCAATAATGCCTAGTCTAGGGGGTTTGTCCACATATTAGAATAGTGGTTTTCCATAATAGCCAATTTTATCCACAAGTGTGCCCATTTCCTTATTCTGGCGAGTCAAAGGCTCCCTACTTAATTCATTTAATGAGGGAGGCTCCCATGTTCCCTGTTTTATGGGATAAGGTTGGACCAAGGGTGCTAATGCACTAGAAATGATCAAGCTGCTAATTAATGACCACTACCAAATCCCTAAACCACCCAATTCGCCCTCATAATGATTCCATCCACATTTATTGACTTTATGAACTTCCTCATGGTCCTCATAGGTTCATTGGACCTAATTATGGCCCAATACAAGAGTTACACTTGGAACAATGTCATATATTGGGGGAATTACTCCACTAAGCCTAGCATTAATGTGAGTTACTCAACTTGCAACTAAGCCTGTTGATTTTTTCTCTTGAGATCATCTATATATTGTACTATGTTTTGCTCAACAATGCATAATGGAAATAAAGCTCTAGAGTGAATTTCTCTAGTTTTGTCTCAATATTCTTCTTCTCATATTTTTTCTATCTCTTGAAATATTCTAAGTGAAGTTTTTATTGAATCTAGATCTATATCTAAGTTTGGTCTATCACATGTATCAGAGTCTAGAGCTATGATTGGTGTGCATTCCAAACTTTCACATGGTATTAGAGCTAGTCCGATTCAAAGCAATTTCCATATCCTTTCTTGAGTGTTTTTTTTATAGGTCATTGTCATCAACAAAGTATGGATCAAAATCAAGCCATGAATCTCATACCCTTCAATTACTTCTAATGGAAGGCACACATGATCATCCAACTTCGAAGTAAGGGTATTTATAGATTCAAAAATCTAAGTGGTTCAATAAGCTTGATGAAGCTTATGGTTTGCTTTCTCTCTCTGTCTCACGAGATCTCCTATTCCAACTTGAAAATGCTTCTACACCAAATGAGTTTTGGCTCAAGATTGAGTCATTATTTGGGAAGCAAGATGAAATGAGAGGTCATCTATTGGAGAATGAGTTGATCTCATTGAATCCAAGCAATTTCGAAACCATGGAACAATTTATATCAAATTTCATGAACCTAGTGCTTCACCTCAAACAGTGTGGCATTGAGAAGAAATACTAGTAGCTAATACTTTCCATTTAATCTAAACAGGTTCCTGAATACTCAGTATTTGTGTCTACATTCCATGCAACAAATATTGTTGTTCAAAATTGGAGGATGCCTTCCTTGGATGCATTCATAGATTCACTCACCCGAGAGAAATATAATCTAGTGAAAATGGGGTCTTTGATTTCTTCCAAACACCATGTGCTTTCTGCTCATGGAGATAAGAGTCCCAAAAATGCTAAAGCCAAAGGAAAGAAAAATATGAAGGAGAAGAACAAGTAAGATGAAGAGAACTCAAGTTCAAGTGATGAGGATTCAAAATCCAAGAAGATGAAGAGAAATAAAGAGAATACCAAGTGTGGTTATTGCAAAGGTTTTCATTATGTAAAATATTGTTTCAGAAAGAATATGGACATCATGGCCAAGCTACATGAGGAGCATAACATTTATGTTCCAAATTTTGCAAAGAAAGAGGAAGCCAAGCTCTATTTGGAACAAGAACATTGTCTCCATGGTACCTGCAAAGGTAATCATTTGTATGCTTTGGGTGCTTGATTTAAACCCATTTCTAATGTCTTTGTTTCTGATTCACATTGTGATATGTCAGAACCATAAACCTCTATTGCTTCCTTGGAAGAATCTCCATCTAGTTCACCAAAGTCTCCTCCCAATGCTAGTCATTTTTCACTAGTTTTTTACTTTCCTTTTGAAAGATATTTCCAAATACATTTGGATCCTTCCTATTCTGATATGGAAGGAGATATGGAGGATGATATCCACGTTATGACATACTTCAAACCATTTTCCCAACCATTGGATTCCGAAAAGACCATACAACCCCCAACTTCTCTAGTTGGAAAATCTCACAATTTCATTGTTTCCAATATTGTGTCACTTATCTATGTTGTATTTATGTCTTGCATATCATTCCTTGGTTGGAAATCCATGTCATTTTCCATCATGGTACTACTATTCCAGATGTCTGGACCTGATCTCACCACCTATGGTTCAAATTTCAAGTCTCCATACCCTTCAAGTTCGCTCAATTGTCAGTGTGATCCATCATCCAGTTGCACACTTTTTTCATGTTGTGGAACCATTTGCTCTGAGAGACACTATGCCTTTGCTGTTTTCTTCTCCATATGACTCCTATTCTAATATTTCAGAGCGTCATGAGCTCTATTGCAGGGTTAGGAAGGTGCTACATCAGTTTGGAATGAAGATAGATGGTTTGATTCACCATATGGAAGCTACTCAAAAAGCTGATTTTGTTGAGTCTTTTGATGCTCCTTGGGAATGATTTTGCAGAGATATCTTTTCCATTATTGATTATGTATTCAGATAAGAGTATGTATGCAGCAAGAATCATTCTTATGATGATCCTCCATCATCAAATGATGAGTTTCAAGGGGCTTCTCAACATTTTTTTTGTCTACACAACATTGATGCATTAGTGCATGATCATGTTAAATTTTAAGCATTAATTCACAATACTCTAGGATCTTTACTGAGAGAATAACATATACAGTATATCAATGCATG
Source organism: Larix kaempferi (assembly GCA_027924585.1). Taxonomy (NCBI): domain Eukaryota; kingdom Viridiplantae; phylum Streptophyta; class Pinopsida; order Pinales; family Pinaceae; genus Larix; species Larix kaempferi. The sequence goes on from BSBM01000455.1 coordinate 289,635, forward strand.
ACAATCACAATAAGTATTACAAGCATCACAAGAATCAAAAGCATAAGAGACAAGAGACACAGAGTTTCCGTGGGGAAAACCCTAAGGTGAAAAACCCCACAACTTCCTTAGAGATAGAGAGAGCAATGGCTCAACCAAAGTACAACAAAAAAAAACTAAGATAGTCTCCTAGTAGCAGATGATCCTCCTCCTCACTAGTGCGCCGCTTTCTGAGTGAGAGAGATGTACTTTTCCGAATGAATCTAAATAGAGATCACCTAATCTCTTATTTATACTAAACTGTTTTCCCAATGACCTTATGGGGCCGACTTGTCTAGCTAGGTACATCCACATTATAATATATATTTCAGGGCCGACCCCACACATGGTGGTCTAATAACCCATCGACAAGTACACAAATTTGCGACACTTGTCAATCCACATGATGACACTTCCTTATAGAGGAATAACACATCTCTTATAAGGGTACAATAAATATATATAAAATACACAGATGAAATACATTCCAAAGTTACATATACATTAACACTCCCTCTTAACTAGGAAGGTATTTCTCCACACAGATATGCTAGACAAGTCTTCTTCTTAGGATCATCGTCATCGATGCATCGTCACTGCTGCTGCTATCTCAACTAATCTCTGAATCTACTCATCATAGGAAGTTATACAGAGCCAGTCCTTTTTCATACTGGCTGTACGCCCACCACCTACAGGTCTTCATCATCACTGGCCATACTATGGAATTCTCAGGACTTATTACATGCATCACAAAACCTGGCTGCAACATCCTAGGCTATTACGAGCACACAGCTCTACCTGTAAGATCTCCTAGGAGCACATTACATGTGACCCATCACAAAACCTGGCTGAAGCATCCGAGGCTATTACGAGCACACAGCTCTACCTATCGAATCTTCCAGGATCACATTACATGTGATCTCACCAAAAAATCTGGTTGAAGCATCCCAAGCTATTACGAGCACATAGCTCTACCTGTCGGATCTCCCAGGAGCACATTACATGTGGTCCACCACAAAACCTGGCTGAAGCATTTGAGGCCTTTTTCATCCTGTCTAGATCTCCCAGGAGAAAATTACATATGGTCATGGCAAAACCTGGCTAAAGCATTTGAGGCCTTTTTCATCTTGTCCAACTCTCCCAGGAGCAAATTACATGCCATAGGACAAAACCTCACAAGAGCATCTTAGGATGTTACGAGTACACAATTCTAACCTGAAGATCTCCCAGGGCACAAATTACATGTCCTCCCAGAGCAATGTCTCGAAAGAGCATCCTAGGCTGTTATGGGTACGCAACTCCAACCTATAGGATCTCCCAGACATGCTCATCTGCACAACCTGATCCACGGCCACAAACTATCATCTGATACTCATCATAGACCATCCTGATGTACACATGATCATCCTGATCATCATCACTGTAACATCCTGCTTCATGTCATCTGGAGAAGCTTGTCATCCACGATCACCCTGATCATGCAATGCATCCATCTGATGCACACCAAGTATCTACCTGATACATATCATCATACACTTTGTATCCATCTGATACATAGATACATGATCCACACAATGTATCCATCAACATACATGATCTACCTAATCATGCCTGATACATATCAATATACATGATCTACCTGATCATACAGTGTATCCACCTGATACATATACAGATACATGGTCCAAGCATCCAACATGATGCATATACAAAATACATACAAATGATCCAACCGATCATATCCACCATCCAACATGATGCGTACATACATATAAATGATCCAACTGATCATATCCAGCATCCAACATGATGCGTACATACATATACATATAAATGATCCAACTAATCATATCCAAAGCAGAAGCTAGAACATCATCCTAATGCTCATCATCCAACACTTACATCCAAAGCCATTTCAAGGATCCTCCTTCCAACATGCTTGGAATGGCTTCAGCAAATGTGTCCATCACTTCTTCCTCGAAGTGTCCTCGATCTGAAGAACACCAAGCCTCTCCCTAAAGTACTCAAACTTCACCCTGGCTAGTGGCCTCGTCAGCACATCTGCAATCTGCTCGTCCGTCGCAACATACAGGAGCTTCACAACTCCTCTTTGCACCATATCCCTGATATAGTGATATTTGATCTCTATGTGTTTCGACCTGTCATGAAACACTGGATTCTCGGATAGCTTCACACAACTCTGGCTATCACAGAAGATACCAGTAGCATCCAATGGGAGATAAAATAACTCAGACAGTAGCTTCCGTAGCCATACTGCCTCACAACTAGTTGAACATGATGCAACATACTCTGCCTCAGCTGTACTCAGTGCTACGCAGGATTGCTTCCTGCTAAACCAAGAGATCACACCTGATCCCATACTGAAGCAGCACCCAGATGTGCTCTTCCTATCTGCAGCACTGCCAGCCCAATCTGAATCAACATAACCCTGCAGGTTAAACTTTTGATTCGCTTCATACTTGATCCCATAATCCACTGTACCCTTCAGGTACCTCAGAACATGCTTTACAGTAACTAGGTGAAAAATCCTCATATCTGTCAGGAACTGGCTCAATGTGTTCACAGCAAATCAAATGTTCTGTCTCGTGTTCGTCAGGTACATCAAGGACCCAATCATCTAACGATACATAGAGACATCAACCGGCTCAGATGAAGCATCGCATAGAAGCTTCAGATTCGATGCCATAGGTGTGTCCATGGCCTTGCAATCCATCATCCCGAATCTCTTCAGGTTATCTATTGTGTACTTCCCTTGACCAAGGAAGATCCCACCTGCACTCTACCACACCTCCATACCTAGGAAATAATGAATCATTCCCAAATCTTTCATATCGAACTCAGTATCAAGCTTCCTCTTAGTATTTGCAATCAATCTGTCATCTCCCGTACCAAATAAGTCATCCACATACAGGAGTAGAACCACAGGATTCCCTTCTTCAACCTTGTAGTAAAGGTTGGAATCCGCTTTACTTTTGGTTAAGCCCAAACTAGATAGGAAATTATCCATCCTACCATAACAGGTTCTGGGAGATTGCTTCGAGCCATACAAGGCTTTCTTTAATATGCACACATATAACTCCCTGTCATGTATTTCGAAACCGAGTGGCTGCTCCACATATACTTCCTCTTCAACTACACCATTTAAGAAAGCAATCTTGACATCCATCTAGTGTATTTTCCATTTCATCACTGCAACCAGGAAAAGTACTGTTTTGATGGAAGTATACCTGGCTACAGGTGAAAAATTTTCTTCCTAATCTATTCCCTCTTTCTGAGAGACGCCACAAGTTACGAATCTTGCCTTGTATTTCTCCACACTTCCATCTGCAGCATGCTTGATTTTGTAAATCCATTTGGAAGTCATAACAGACTTCTCTTTAGGTCTTGGGACAACATCCCAAACATCATTCTTCATTATTGATTGATATTCCTCAACCATGGCATCCTTCCATTCTTTCTTTTCCGCTGCTTCTTGATAACTGCAAGGCTCTTTATTCAGAATGTCACAGAGTAAAGCAACATAGCTAGTATGTGATCTGGTTCTCTTCTTTGCTTTGTGTTCCTCTTCTGAAATGCCAAATCTTTCTGCATCTTGAATGAGCTCTCTAGCCCATGCAGGTTTCCTCTTGTCAGAGTTATCCGCACGGGGTGGATCTATAGGTTCTTGCGGATCTTCAAACTCACGAACAACTTCTGGAACTGCTTCAGTCATGGTAGTGTCCTAAAATCTAGTTTCCTTAGGTTCTTCATAAACTTCGATCGGTGCCTTCCTTGATTTGATAAATGCTGAGTTTTCATCAAATGTCACATCCCTGGTGACATCAATCTTCTTGAACCCTGGAAAGTATATTCTGTAATCCTTCGAGCTTTCACTGTAACCGACAAAGATACCCTTCTTTCCTGAAGGATCTAGTTTGGTCCTCTTTTCCTTTGGGACATGAGTGAATACTAGACAACCAAATATTCTCAGATGGCTGACTTCAAGTTTCTTAGCAAAAAAGACCTCTTCTGGTGTCTTGTTGTCCAATATCTTGTGGGGTGTTCTGTTATGCACATATACCGTTGTTCTAGTTGCTTCTGCCCATAGATGCATAGGTAGATCCTGGTCATGAAGCATTGCTCTTGCTACTTCCATGATTGTTCTGTTCTTCCTTTCTGCAACTCCATTCTGTTGTGGATTGTAAGGAGCCGTCAACTCCCTCTTAATCCCTGAATCACTGCAAAGCTTCTTGAAGTCACCTAAGGTGAATTCTACACCATTGTCGGATCTGAATGTTTTGATCTTCTTGTCAGTTTGATTCTTCATCAAGGTTTTGAATTCCTTAAACTTATCAAAGTCTTCCTGGAGAAGTCATCAATAAATGAGACATAGTAAACATACCCACTTAGAGAACTGGATGACATAGGACCACATACATCTGAGTGGATAATTTCCAGGATGTTCTTTGCCTTTCTTTCACTGCTTGGGAAAGCCTTCTTAATGTTCTTACCTTTTGCACATCCTTTGCAAACACCTTCATGTTTGGTCTTGATTTCTGTAAGACCCTCTACAGCTTTGCTTGCAATTGGAAGTGCCCTATAGTTCATATGAGCAAGTCTTCTATGCCAAATTTCACTTGGCTCCATGGATTCATGTACCATGGCATGTTTAGGTTGTCCCTTCAATTTATACAAACCTCCCTCTTGCTCTCCAATCACTACTGCATCATCTATGTTCTTTCCCTTTGGCCACATTAGGACTTGGCCATCCACAAATGCAACCCTCATACCTTTTTCATCCAATGCAGATATGGAGAGTAAGTTCTTCTTGAGCCCAGGTACATAAAGAACTTCTTTCATCTTGAAATATTTTCCATAATCTAGGTTGTAGGAAGCTTCACCACTTCCTTTGATTGGGTATTGATAATCATCCCCAAGTTTCACCTTATGGGGTGATCCATGTTCAAATAGATTCACAAAAGATTACTTAAACCCAGTCATGTGTTTGGAAGCCCCACTATCAATCAACCAATCATTACAACCATGGGAGATTGTACCTGTGAGAGCAGAGATCAGAACATACTCTTCTTCACTTGATGAGTTGTCATCACTTTCTGCCCTAGCCTTCTTCTTGGGTGGTTCATCATCCTCGACAACATGAGCATGAAACCTTCTTTTGCTGCCCTTCTTCTTCTTGTTGGAGTTGTTGTTGTCCTTCTTGTTCTTGGGACAATTTATGGCAATATGTCCTTTCTCATTACAGGTGAAGCATATTCTTCTTTCTTAGAAGTGATGTGAAGATTTCTTGGAGTGAGATGGCTCTCTCTTGGACTTCCCTTTCTTGGTGTGAGCTATGAGAGCTTGATCTTCATTCGCCAACTTTTATTCTCATGCCACAAGCCTTGATTCTTCATGTGAGCATTCTTCCCGTAGTCTGCTGAAGGAAATCAACTTCTTTCTTGTACAGATTCCTTGAATGAAGGAGTCCCATGACCTAGGTAAGCCATTCAGAGTGGTCATGACAACTTCACCATTCTATACCATTTCATCCACTGCTTCTAGTTGTTCCTTGATCTGGGAGACTCTTGAAAAATAAGATTGAATGGTTTCTCCATTCTGAAACTTTACCCCTTTCAATTGGTTCTGCAGGGTCATCTTCCGATTTATGTTCTTCCCTTCAAATAGCTTGGTCAAAGACTCAAACATCTCTTTGGGTGTCTTTAGAGAAGACACATGGGGTATGAGATGGTCTTTGATAGAATTAACAATGATTCTCTTTGCTTTGACCAAGTTCTTCTTATGCAATACTTTAGCCTCTTCATCCTCTGGGATAGGGATGTCTTCTTTTATATATGAGTCCAACTCATTCTCTTCCAGGATTAACCAAATCCTATACCTCCAAGCTCGGAAGTTATCAGCCCCTTCAAGCTTATCATCAAGCTTGGTGTGGTGAGACATCTTAAAGAGTACTTCAAATGGAAATAGGAAAGATTTAGGTCTTACCACTTGAAATGCTGAAAATTGGATTTGGTCCTGAATTGGGGTTTGTCAGAAAAACCCTAAAAATTCAAAATGTGAATTTCAAATTTCTGAAAGGATAGAAAGATGCGCCTTGATGAGTTGATCAGCCTGGTGCATTCAGAATTTGAGATCAACAAAGCTTTACCCTTCAGATTTGTCTTTTTGTCCTCCCAGGTTCACTTGGGAGAGCCCTGAATTAGGGTTTGAGTTTCCCGGAGATCTACCTGGCCAAAATTCTCGATCCAAAGCTCTAAACTTTGATTTTGGCAAGGAGCTTCCAGCTATGTCTTCAGATTTCAGAAATTCCTATTTTTGTGGAAACCGTAATTTTTAGGGGCAAATCTGAAAATGCTCGAAATTGAATTCTGATTGGATAGATAGATGTGCCTTGATGAGTAGAGTCAATATACTATACTTCTTTTCCAAAATCTATGGATATAAACCAAATAAACAAGAAACTCAAGTTTCTGTCACTGCAAAATGTTTTCTTCTCAGGTTAGCTCTGATACCATGTTAAATTTTGAGCATTAATTCACAATACTCTAGGATCTTTACTGAGAGAATAACATATACAGTATATCAATGCATGACAATCACAATAAGTATGACAAGCATCACAAGAATCAAAAGCATAAGAAACAAGAGACACATAGTTTCCATGGGGAAAACCCTAAGGTGAAAAACCCCACAACTTCCTTAGAGATAGAGAGAGCAATGGCTCAAACAAACTACAACCAAAATACACTGAGATAGTCTCCTAGTAGCAAATGATCCTCCTCCTCACTAGTGCACCACTTTCTGAGTGAGAGAGATGTACTTTTCCGAATGAATCTAAATAGAGATCACTTGATCTCTTATTTATACTAACCTGTTTTCCCAGTGACCTTATGGGGCCGACTTGTCTGGCTAGGTACATCCACATTATAATATATATTTCAGGGCCAACCCCACACATGGTGGTCTAATAACCCATCAACAAGTACACACACTTGCGACACTTGTCAATCCGCATGACGACACTTCCTTATAGAGGAATAACACATCTCTTATAAGGGTACAATAAATATATATAAAATACACAGATGAAATACATTCCGAAGTTACATATACATTAACAGATCATGGCATCCACAACATCTTAACCAAGTATTTCACAAAGAAGTTGTGCATTTAGCTCATTCAAGTGAAGAAAAAGACTTGTTGAAGACATTTTGTTCATCTATGTTCCATGTCTATTCTTGAGGGAGGATTTTCCCCATGTGGTTTTTCCTCTTTCCTCGTTTTATATGGACAAATAACATTGTTGTAAAGGGTGACCATAATCCTTTGTTGCATGGGCCCTATTTTTGTTGCTCACTACCATTTTGGCTTCAATGGGGGGTGTTGGAACATAATTCCCATATCAATTTTGGTTAATAATCCTTGCATAAGGTTCCAAGTGTTTAATGTAATTTGTTCCTTGGTTTGGCTTCAATAGTTCCTAGTTGAGGGGGTTTGTCCACATATTAGACTAGTGGTTTGCCATAATAGCCAAGTTTGTCAACAAGTGTGCCCATTTCCTTATTTTGGGGAGTCAAAGGCGCCCTACTTAATGCATTTAATGAGGGAGGTTCCCATGTTCCTTGTTTTATGGGATAAGGTTGGACCAAGGGCGCTAATGCACTAGAAATGGTCAAATTGCTCATTAATGACTACTACCAAATCTCTAAACCACATAATTCACCCTCATAATGATTCCATCAACATTTATTGACTTTCCTAACTTCCTCACGGTCCTCATAGGTTAATTGGACCTCATTATGGCCCAATACAGGAGTTACACTTGGAACAATGCCATATATTGGGGGAATTACTCCACTAAGCCTCTCGATTTTCTCTCTTGAGAGCATATATATATTGTACTAGTTTTTGCTCAATAATGCATAATGGAAATAAAGCTCTAGAGTGAATTTCTCTAGTTTTGTCTCAATATTCTCCTTCTCATATTTTTGCTATCTCTTGAAATATTCTAAGTGAAGTTGTTATTGAATCTAGAGCTATATCTAAGTTTGGTCTCTCACATGTATCAGAGCCTAGAGTTGTGATTGGTGTGCATTCCAAACATTCAAAATGGTAACTTATTCAACCATATTATAAAGTTATGGCCTTATACTATGTATGATAAATTCTTAGAGTAAGGCAAGTTAGAGAAAGTTTCATCGGAAATGAAATTGTTTCTATGTAGTGGATAACATAATGGGAAAATGCATAATAATTGTTACTAGAAAGTGGGATAATTAACTCATTAGCAAAGAGGGATTTCTATAGAGGTCTATATAGTCCTCCTTAGTTGGAAAGTGGTCTAGGACTTAGTTAATTCACTAATGAGTAAAATATTATTAAAATAAGTAACCTCAATCTAATGAATATCTAAGGTTGGCTCTTAGGCCCGGGGGAGGCAGGTGCGGGGGGGATCATTTTCGATCCTGGAGGAAATAAAGTTACAGACGTCTCTTGGGGACTAGGTATCAGAACTAACAATGAAGTCAAGTGGTTGGTGATGTACCACTCTCTTGAAATCGCCTCCACTATAAATATGGAGAAGTTACAGGTGTTTGGAGACTCTAGGCATGTAATTCATGCTATGAGGAATGACATTCCCACTAGAGGATCTAAGAGCCAAAGAATTCGAAGAAGAATTAAGTATCTCGCTCTTCCTATTGACACACTCTTCTTCCACGTTCTTAGAGAACTCAATTCCACAACAGTCAAATTGGCAAATGCAGGAGCTTCAATGGAAAAAGGACAAGCTAAACACAATAATGCAATGGAGCATTGGTTTATACCTTAATGGACAACAGGTTGTCCATGCCCGTGCCTTTTTTTGGCTGACACGCCACCTCCCATGTGCCCCCCTCATGGCCCTTACGGACCTCACACTCGAGCATTTAAAGGACCAGGTGTGCATCTGGAATTTAGGCCAAACCATGGAGCATTTCTTTCCACCTTCTCTCGTTCCGGCGCTCAGGCAGCTCTGCATCTCCATTCCAGTTCCTAAACCCTTGTTGCTTTCAGAATAAGGAGCTCCCACCTTCACTCCATTCACTTCATTCAGCAATATGGACGGGGTAAGACAGGAAATCACCACGCTCATCCAGTTAACTTTGGAGATAAAGGTTTATTTGTGTAGAACTTATTCTGCAGTTTGTTCTAGTGTGGATCAAATGAAGAAGTTGGCCATGGAAAACAAGTATGTCCATTCCTGGCTCTCTTGCCTGGAATCTCACACGGATGATATGGACCGGAATATAATTGAACTCTTGGGGAAAGTGGACAGCATTAAGGAAGACATCTCTGTCTTTATCAGCAAACCACAACTCAGTCATGTCCAGGAAGCACTAACCGTCAACCAGGAAATGCTAGATGCAGCCTCCATTCAGCAGCAGAACTACAGTTAATTTCTCTCTATAGGAAAATTTTTGGTTAATGTCTTTTTTCTATAGGTTTTGTATGAACTCCATACTCTGAATGTATTTTTTCCTCTTGTTATGTAACCCGTTTGTAAGGGTTTATCCCAACAATATGAACAGAATGTATAGGAAGATAAGATGCAAAGACTGCAGTGACAAAAACTCTATCAAATTCTGCATTCCCCCCTCTCAGAAGCAGAATGTTGGTTTCAAATTTTGTAATGAATGGTTGTGCACACCCTTTTATCTATACATAATTTCCTTTGTTTCTATTAAAAAAAAAAGGTTGGCTCTTAGGCGAGTTTAAAATTTCTTATTATAAAAATGAGAAATTTAGTGCCAACCCAAACATGATTGGATGGTAGGTGCCAAACATGTAGTTGTTGTGTTTGAATAAGTTCAGAAGATTAAAAATAAACAGGATTCTATAAATTTGACTGATGATAAATTTAACTATGTATTAATTGTCTTAATCTAGTAATAGAACTTTTATACCTTGGATTTTTCAAAAAATGTATTATTGTTACACCCGATAAGATTGAATTCTATTCTTAAATTTTTGCAAGATACTAATAATAATCCCCCTTCTTGAAAAATATATCAGACATACAAAAATTGTACAAGGAAATGGAAATGTTATCTTTATATCATAGTAAATGCATCCTTGAATCCTTACTAGAAGGATTAAGAATATAGACCCCACATAGAGTTTCAATTAATATTTCCCAATATAGCAACTCTAATAGAAAAACTCATATTCTATTCCACTCACCCCATAAACCATCTAACTAGAAGAATGGCCTTACATATTGCAATACAAAACTATAGTCTCTATAGTGCCAGAAGAGGGAAGGAGATGTCAATCAATATTTGTGATAATGTCATTTAAAATCCTATTGAGTTCATGCTCAATTTTGTGATAATACACGTTGGACCTTTATCCATTTCAAAAAGAGCTCATTACCCTTTTCCTCTTCTTTCTTCTCAATGGAGGTCATTATCCACCATGAACCTCTCTTGTTTAAGCATCCCTTTGACATTTTATTGATGATATTTTGCTTTTGTATTCATTTTATTTCTATCCCTCTTTCTTTACTTGAGCTAGTCTTTTAACTATGTTTTAAGACCAGTTTCATTTTTTGTTAGCATACATATATGATTTGCTTATTCGATTCCACTTTGCATTACAATAGTTGTACTATTTTACTCCCATTGACCTACTTGTATGATCATTCATGGATATTCGTAAATTTATCTGATGTTATATTATATTTTTAGCCCAATGATATATATAAGGGGAACAATTCTTTTCGTATCACCACTACTCAAACTTCCACACAAAACCAGATAAACAAATACAATAATGGAAGTTCATCCTTAGGTTCCAATATGAAATGAGCATAGGAATTCCCCAAGGATGCCAAACTATCTGAACTAGTAAGCATGCTAGTCATAGCAATAGAAGAAAGTCCCAATAATATATATATATATAGTTAGTTAGTTAATAGATTATTCAATTTGGAACTATATTAGCAACATAGCTGGTGCAGAAATAATCTATATTTTAGTTGGCATGTTACCTCTTAATCGTGTACCGTTTGATGTATCATCATAGCCCTCGAGGAACGTATCTCAAATAAAATGCAATAATAAAAAAAGAATAAGAATTAAGAGGCACATATTTCACCGAAAATATTTCCACTAGTTCTACGCACATAATTATGATTAATTGTTTTGACTTCTTCTTTCACCGTAGGACATTCTAATGTAGTTAATTGTTCAATCCCAACATACTTGACATCCCACATTCATTCCATTTGTTTTCTCCTTCATGCAGCATCGATCCATTATTTCTTTCATTTTCACTGTTTGTTTAAATCGCATATCTTCTAATGATGTTCAAGATTAAAATTTTCATCAACAACACCAAATTTAAAATCAACAAAGTCATCAACATCCATATTCTTCACTTCCATCCCTTTCTTCCATTTCACTCGATTCCTCACAATCATTTTTCTCTTCTTGAGAGTGTACTTTTCCTTTCTTATTTTTTAAAATGACACTCGTAGAAGTAAATGATGATGTAGGATTGGAAAGTGCCCCTTTTACTCATACATAGAGATTTATTGGATTCCTCCACATTTGGATCTTCGAGAAATAGTTATCGAACGACATTTTGCAATAGAACCTATATAATTTAGTGGTAATGAGCAATTGGAAAACCTAGTGTAAGCATGAAAAAGTTATCATTTAAGAAAGAATGGAAATTTCTCCAATTGCGTCCCTTGTCGTAACTAGCATAACTAAGATATTATCCTATGTGATGCTCATCAACTAGTCAAACACCACTCCTTGATCACCTACCCTTTTCATGAACATTAATAATTATTCAATGGAACTTTGGAGACACATGTTACGTAGTCTCTAGTGGATCATCTCCATTGTTGTCCAAATAATTCTCCTTAAATTCCTTGATCGATTTTTTATTGTGCCAACTTCATCAACAATGGATTTTGATCTAGATTTCCTAGGCATGATAGAAGTACTTTCAAATTTTTATCTAAGGTTTTGTAATACAACTTTTTGTAATTGAGAAGTTTGATTAGGATAGAAAATAGAAAACCTTCATCTGATACGCTACTACATATTTTACTTTTAGGGGGGTTTTCTTCCACCCTAAAAAGTGACTTTTGGAGGCAGCTTTGGAATTAGAGGTGGTCTTGACAAAACCACCCCCAAAAGCACGAACACTAAAATTCTACACCTTTAGGGATCATTTTGGAAGAGATATAAACTACCACCAAAAGTGACTGTTTGGGGCATTTCTAACCCCCCCCCCGTAGGGGAGGTTCTAACGCCTCCTCGTAGTGTTATACCCTTATTTTCCACCCTAAAGACTCATTGAAGACACCGCCTCATTGCCTAGCTCAAGAACTTATCTTTGTACCTTTCTATGGCCTCGATTTTCCCACTTTCTGTCCACCATCGCCCTCTGTATGCATTTTGGGGGGCGATGGTCAATCTGCTATCCCTCCCTGCATGCTTGTATTGGGGGTGACACCATCATTCTCTACATGCCTTTATGGGGGTTATGGTCCACCTATCCTTGATTTTTGGGCATCATTTCGAGTGGATCATGTGCATGACTTCGCTCCAATTCAACTAGTATGAGAACTCACACACCAGCTCAAGCCCATCCATCACTTGAAGTCTAGATGCATCCTCCATTCATCCTCCACTCACCTATTTATTGAGGCCATTTCACGAGGAATGCGGAGACTCTTTTGATATATTTTTATGTCGATGAAATCATCATGATTCTCTCAGACATTTTGATCATCCTAGGGATGGTGCAAACTAATGTTGGCCACTCATGACGAGTTAGTCACAATGGACTTATGGAAAAACATAAATTTGAACGTCAAAAGGCAATAGTAGAGCTACGTACACAACTTTTTGGAATATAGTGTAAGAAGATGAAACGTAGACAATCGGATTACCTTCCATAATATATAAATATTATTTATGGAGATTAAGTATAACTCCCAAAAAATGGGGTTCTCCTAAGGTTGGTGTGTTATGTTTTTAAGAAACCATAATGAATATGTTTCCGTTGGTCCCCTGGTTTGGTATGCAAATGGTGAAATTTTGTGAAAAACATTATATACAATCGTAGATAACAGGCCATTCTAGTGCAACGCTATTTTTCCATATTTGTTTATGTTAATTTTATTTATTTTTAATTAAGGAAGTCAGCCAAGCCCTAAAATGACTAGGTCGAGCGTTGGTCCCCGACATCATGGTCTTAACATAATCAATGAACTTGTTTTTTTTGTTTTAGGATGTATGTATTTGTGTGTTCTTTTCTGTTTTCAAAATAGGTGAGCCAATCAAAAGTTATAGACGAAAGAAACAACCTACTTCTTGTGTAAGATTAACGTTAGTATAATTAAAATTAATTAAAAAATAGAACCAAATAATAGATTTAATACAAAATTACATATTCTAAATTTGCACACATAGTTCTACAAGTGTGTTTAATTTCATTAGCAGTGGACAAGTGTAGCATACGCAAAATCATGCTCGAAACAGAAGAAGTTATAGAATAAGATGTATTTTGTTATAACACAGTCCAAGCCACTTGGTTTTGCAACCCGAACCTAAAAGCATAGCGGCCAATTCATCCACCACGTTCATGGGAAAGGAATTGCCACCCAAAATTTAGAACTTTAAATGGCGCTTGCATGTTGTTTTAAATGCGCGTAAGCATAAATAGTGCGTACGCACTAAACAACGCATACGTTCTCTTTAGTGCGTACACGCACTAAGTGCATACGCGCTATTTAGTACTTAGGTGGTGGACTATTGACTACAAGAAATGGTGACTATTGGGATTTGATATCCTAATCAATGAATACCATGGATTTACCAAATCCTGGCTAAATTGCATGACTATTGGCTTTTGGAAATGGAAACTATTGGAATTTGGTATCCTAATCTACAACAAAAATCAAACAACACACCAATATGAATATATTGTTTTGACCGAACCCTAGCTCAATGGAACATATGCATCCATACAAAAATCCTATTGAATGAATCAAAACATAGGAATAAGAGTAATTGTAGTGTATGGATTTATTAGTATTCACATACACCTACCTACTTAGAGGTATTAGGGTGTTTCCTACTTCCATTTCCTTGATATACATGACCTACCGATTATTAACATTGATATTTTTCTCTCTTTATACAAAGATTGTTATGTGCTAGATAAATATCTATTGAGTCACTTTACCTTACCCTATATGCATGAAATCCTTGTGATGTCTAGTGCTTAAGTAGGGTTTGATATTGCCTCCTCTTCAATATTATAACTTTAATCATTAGTCTGACTCTACTAGACCCTTTGGGGAACCCTCCTACTTACTAGGTTTTGTCTTGGGATCCAACCTTGTGATTTGGCCCATAATTAGTTGGACTGCTTAATTTTTGTTCATCAACAACATAACTCTAGGAATGATTAAAAGGGGTCACTCTAGGTCAAACCTTGATTCTCCCTTCTTCTTGATGATGATGATGATGATGATGATCTTGATGATGAAGATGATGACGAAGATGATGACGATGAGGATGAGGATGATGATGAGGAAGAGGGTGAGGATGATGATGATGATGATGATGATGATGAAGATGATGATGATGACAAGGATGATGACAATGATGAGGATGATGATGATAAGGAGGATGATGATGATGATGATTGTTGGGCCCCAAAATAGCCCCTTTTTTTCTACACCTATCTACACCTTTTTCCCTATTTTTCCTTACTATTCCTTGACCAAGCAGATATTCCCAAGCAAAGCATGGATTGCAACAGGTAAATTCCATTATTGTTTTATTCAATTAAATGCCTGATTTGTTTATGGTTCTGTACTCTATCTTTTAAGGTTGTGCTAATATTGTCTGACTTGATAAAGATAGCCCAGAAGCCTTTACAAGACCGCAGGTGTAGTAGCTCACTGACCTTGAAGAAGAAGCAAATGTGGTGCTAGCTATCCCTTCTGAAGTTCAGTTCCACAATTCGAGCATTCCTCCACATGGCCAGCTGAGATTGAGTCACAACAAAGCATCCGAGCACCAGCCAGTCCACTTAGCTCGAATCTATTATGTGTTGCAATAGCATGCAACAGCTCAGGCCTGAATGTAACGATTATATTCAAGATCACTTATGACTGTAACAGTTCCATTATGAATCCCCAGCATGAATATCGTAGATCTTCATGGCTGCCCGATATTTTGGGTGTAATGATTTCATGTAATTGGCTATAAATGTGAAGACGTGTTCTGAGCCTCGGGTTGGAGAATTTCTAATTGTATAAGCCGAGACAGAGAGATGTGACTATAATTTCATCTTTCTTAATACAAAAGGTGAAGCTTCTTATATATGAGTTTTAATTTGTGTTAATCGTCGGCATCTCTGTTAGAAGGCCAGGGCTCGCCTTCTCACAGAGATTGTCAAGTTAAGTAGGTAGTTTAATTTCTTTCCTTTATGTTGTGTGGTGTGGAATTGCATTGGATGTGTTACTGCAAACTGCAACAGTGGATTGCTACTTGCATCCTTTTCTGGTAGTTTATAATTACATCCTGAATAGTTGCAACCATGTGGTGTGACAATCGACTGTGTACGTTAGTTTATTTGATGCATGGTGTGTTAGATCAACTGTTACAGCCAAGATCAGCTCTAATCTCTTTCAGTCATTTATTCTTCCTAGGATTTCTAATATTAATCAAATTAGAGTTCAAGTTTATTTCTAGTTTTTGGTTGTTGTTGTATCTTTCTTGAATTCATTAGATTAGATAGAGTGTGATTGAGTTACAGTAGCTGCTAGATGAATCAGTTCAGTACAGATTGAATTATGTAGTTTGATAATTATAGGCTTTAACTTCTTGCAAAAGTAATCTAGTTCATTCTTATCCCTAGATCAATAACTTTTGGGTTGATATCTGTAGGAAGGTAATTCTACTTTGAATTTATAGATGGATAAGTTATATTAGTTTTAGTTATGAGGTGAGTTTGGCTGAGCAGATAGGTAGGATCATTTATCTCCATTTATTTAATCAGCTACTTGAAATGTTTATGCATAGATTGTGCTTATTGCCATTGAAATAAAAGGCTTCCCTGGGTTGACGATTTATCTTGACCGTCCTATGTGTTAGTTGTAATTAATTAGCATATAGGGTGACCAACAATGATGATGATGACGAAGATGATGATGATGATGATGATGATGATGATGATGATGATGATGATGATGATAATGCGGAGTAGGAGGAGGAGGAGGAGAATGAGGATGATGATGATTATGATCATATTCATAATCATCATCATCATCATATTCATCTTCGTACTCATCATCATCATCATCATCATCTTTGTCATCATCTTCATCATCCACATCATCATCATCATCATCTTCATCATCATCATCATCATCATCATCATTGATGATGATGATGATGATGATGAGGAGGAGGAGGATGAGGATGATGATGATGATGAAGAGGATGATGATGATGATGATGATGATGGTGATGGTGATGATGATGACCATGATGATGATGATGATGATGTTGATGATGATGATGAATACTAACATTGTAGGTGGAAGAGGTCGAGGTTGTAACATAGGTCCGGGAAGAAAAACATTTATCGATTATATAATTGCTAGAGTTGATTCTTCCACTGGACCACCGTAGACATCTAGAGGAAGGGGAAGTTGTGTTCCTCCCAATCTTGAGAATTCGGCATCAACTATGGAGAACGCAACCGGACCTTCTACTCCCATTGCAGAGAAGAAACCTCCTGAAGACAAGGGAAGCATTGCGGGTGCACTGGATAGAGAGGAGATCTATCATATTAACAGGACCAGATTTACTAAAGAAGTGTGGTTGGAGAGTCACCGAGAATCAGAGGAAGAGAGAAGGAGGGAAGAAGAAAGGAGGAAATCAGAAGAAGCAAAAGTAGAGGAAGAAAGAAAAAAGAAATCCATTGAATTTTGTACCAACATGGCTAATAGAGAACATGAAGGAGAGAATGAACACTAGGATAACCGTGAAGAGGAAGTGGAAGATAATCAACATGGTGATAATGTGGTCACAATTGAATTCCCTATCATCTAGACACCTAGGGAAGCTCCCATGAAAAATATTTTTCCATCAATTCTCCCGACTTTCCATGGTATGTCCTCTGAAGATCCCGATAAACTTATTTTTGAGTTTGACATCCTCTGTTGCAGTTATGACTATACCTCCACTGCTCAGAAGCTAAAACTATTCCCAACCACCTTGAAAGGAAATGATCTGCGTTGGTTCATGAGTTTACGTCATGAGACCATTACTACTTGGGATGAAATGAAGCAAACCTTTATTTCTAAGTATCAAGAATCTTGTAGAACCAGAGATAGAAAGGAAGAGTTGTTTAAAATAGTTGAGAACGAAGAGGAGAGCTGGAAGATTTTGTTGAAAGGTTGTTGTATAATCTACAGAGGTTTGTCCACACAACGATTGGAAAATATGTACTCAAGATTATCTTGCTACAGGCAATTAGAGAAGATTGCCTTGATATGTTGAATTTGTTGGGGAAAGGGGATATCTCAAAGGAACCTTTTGAGAATATCATTGAATTATGTCGAAGGTATTCAAGGGGTCGTCGAGAACTAACAAACGGGACAAGGATCAAGATTAGGATGTCTTCACTAGGACACAGAAGTCAGCCAATGGAGGAGCCACTCGAGCAGAAATAGGAAACTTACTAGAGAGTTTTACAACAGTAATGATGAGCTCAATTTCCTTAGAGTTAGATGTTTTTAGAGCAACATAGAGGCAAGCAGTAGAAGATATTACACTCGGTGTATTCTGTCCTAAATGTAGAAAAAAACACCCACTGAAAGAATGCCCTTTGGACAAGGAAGAGACATGTAGGATATGTGAATTGGAGCATGATACCAAGGAATGTCTTTCATTACCGAAAGTCAAAGCAGTCCTGCAGGCATCCACCTCATATGTGGGACAAGATTACTTTATTGCATAGAAGAAACCTTGGCAGCCTCGAAATCAATGTATCAATCCAGATCCATCATTTTTCTTGAATAATATTGAATGGTATGAATAATATGAATACACAATTCCCTTCACATTATTCTAATAACCAGTGGCATCCATCCCAAAACCCAATGAAAAATTCTAAATCTTGGACACCATGGTCACAACAATCAAACCATCAAGCTCCCTGGAATCCAAACAGGAGAAATTGTTACCAAGGAAATAACTTTCCTCATCACCAGACTCAATATCATTCTCAATAGTATCCTCACCAACCGTATCAATAGCCACAACTCTAATTCCAAAACAATGCTACATTGATGAATGCACCACTTCAACCACAACTACCTACACAACCTAACCCAAACCCAAATAATAAAGTAGTTCATCAATTTGAGACTGCCAACATGCTTGCGTATTCCATCTCCCAAATTCCCTATAATGACATACAACTATGATCAGGGAGGGTAGTGGAACCCATCATCACTGAGGATGTTCCATCCCCAATGACTGAAACTAGAGTAAATCAACACTTTGAGAATATAGTCAACTCGGCAATCCCATCATTGAGGATGCTGACATTCCTACTGAAACAATAGCTGAAACTCAAGAAGTAAAACACAACAAAGCACAACCTGCACAATCGATAAGAGAACTGCCATATCCTGAACGATTGGCCTTGTAGAAAACAGGGGAACAACCTCGATTCAATCTCTTAGAAAATTTGTATGTCAAAATCCCACTGTTACAAGCCCGCCATGACGTGCCCATTTATGCCAAGATTGTTAGAGATCTATGTGTAAAGAAACTGGGAAGAAATCCTAGGGATCCTCCCACTATCCATGTATTGGGAAAGCTTTTTGAATTAATAATGGGGAAGACTCCTATGGCAAAATATGATGACGCTGAAAATCCTACTGTTACAGTTCACATAGGAAACACGCAAATCCCAAATGTATTGGTAGACTTAAGCATAGCTATCGATGTTATGACCATAGAAACTGTGAAGAAACTTGGACTCACTAATATTCGGCCAACCCCTACTAGTTAGGAACTTCCTGATAGATCAACAATCAAACCCAAGGGAATCCTGGACTACCTAGTAATCTATGTTGACTTGTCGGAATACCCTGCGGACTTATTGGTGTTACAGCCGAAGTCTGAGCTGAAGGGACACCCGCTGTTCCTGGGAAGACCTTGGTTCGCCACAGTGGACACCTATATTAGCTAGTGGTTAGGATCCTTGACTATTTCAGATGGGACTGAAATCAAAATCCTGACTTTATACCCTCCAGCTCGACCAAGCACAGAAGCTGAAACTCCACTTTGGGTGGATTTGGAGGAGGAGGAGGAAGGCGTTCAACCATTATTGAAGATAGGGAGATCCTTAACCTTTAAGGGTGAAACAAAGGATGATACCATGAATAGTTTCATCAGTGAGCCCATGTCCATCAATAAACATGTTTACCAGATTTTGGACAGTACATTAGATGAGAAAGAACAAGAAAATCTTACAAAAGAAACTCTAGTCAATGATGCCAATATAATTCCAGTACTTAAAATTTTGAAAAGTGTCCCAGTAGAAATTGAGCCAGGAAAAACATTGAACATCATTCCAAACCTTGCGCCCAATGAGCTGGAACAGCTGATCACTTTGCTGAAAAAACACAAAGGAGCTTTTGCTTGGGAATACACAGACATGAGGGGTATTCCTTCTAATCTGTGTACTCATCACAGTTATATTAAGAGTGACTCTAAGCCAGTCTACCAACCATAATGAAGGATGAACCCAAACCTAAGGGACGTAGTGAAAGAGGAAATCCAAAAACATTTGGAAGCAGGATTTATATACCTAATTTCAGACAGCGAGTGGGTTTCTCCACTCCTGATTGTGCCAAAAAAGAATGGGAAATGGAGGTTCTGCGTGGATTACAGAGAACTTAACAAAGCAACGCAGAAAGACCACTTTCCCCTACCTTTTATTGATAAGGTGCTTGATACCTTGTCTGGGAAAAAGTATTTTTCCTTTCTGGATGGCATTAGTGACTATAACCAAATCCAAATTGCTCCAGAAGACCAAGACAAAACCACTTTCACCTGTCCCTGGGGCACTTTTGCATACAGGGTACTTCCTTTTGGGTTGTGCAATGCACTAGCCACATTTAAAAGAGCAGTGATTGGAATCTTTTCATAGATGGTAAATGACTGCATGGAAATTTTTATGGATGACTTCACCCCATACGGTAGTAGTTTTGAAGAAGCACTGAAAAATTTAGAAAAGGTTTTGGAACACTGTGAACAAAGCCAACTATCTCTAAGCACTGAAAAGTGCCATATGATTATGAGCGAAGGCATACTTTTAGGGAACTTCATCTCTTCTGATGGTATCCAGGTAGACCCATCCAAAATTAAGGTAATTGAAAATATACCAACTCCTGGAACACAAAATGTTGTACGTAGCTTCTTAGGGCATGATGGCTATTACAAAAGATTCATAGAAATTTTTTCCAAGCTAGATTCTCCTTTGTTAACCTTGTTGATGAAGGATGCACAATTTGTTTGGAATGATGCATGCCAAATAGCATTTACTAAACCTAAGAACAGGATGTCTACGACACCCATCTTACGAGGGCCCAACTAAGCTCGTCCTTTTCGTATCTCTTCAGATGCTTCAGACATTACCATTGGAGCAGTTTTAGGACAATAGGAAGGTCATGCCCCATATGCAATTTATTACATTAGTAAGAACCTATCCCCTGTTGAACTAAACTATACTGTCACAGAGAAAAAATTCCTTGCCATAGTTTATGCCATCAACAAATTTAGACACTACATTACTGGATATTCCACTTTTGTGCACACTAACCATTCATCCATCAGATACTTAATGAATAAACCAATCATGAATGCTAGAGTTATGAGATGGTTGTTATTGTTACTGGAATTTGAGATTACAATTATTGACAAACCAGGAATGGAAAACGTTGTTGCTGAATTTTTATCTCGACTTACTAATAATGATGACAGTTTACCAGTCGAAGCTTCCTTCCCTAATGAACATTTGTTTGCAGTATCAGCTCATTCCCCTTGGTACGTAGATATTGCTAACTTTTTGGCTTTAGGAAAGCTTCCATCTCATCTATCAAAGAGCGAAAAAAGAAAATTATATAGCAGAGTGCTTGGTACTACTGGATCGATGGACATCTTTTCTACACAGGACTTGACTTAGAAATAAGAAGATGTGTAAGAGAAGATGAAATTTTGAGCATCCTAAAAGCTTGCCACGATGAGCCCTGTGGGGGACATTTTGCTGGAAAAAGGATACGTCATAAGATTTTAAGGATGGGATATTACTGGCTGACATTGTTTAGAGATGTGAAAAAGTATGTTCAAGCTTGTGATAGCTGCCAAAGAATGGGCCACCCTAATAGATTAGATGAAATGCCCCTTCAGCCACAGCTTGTGGTTGAACCTTTTGATAGATGGGTTCTGGATTTCATAGGCCCTATCAACCCTCCCTCAAAGCACGAAGTTCACATCTTGGTTTGCACAGATTACATGACTAAATGGGTGGAAGCTGTAGCTTTGGTCAGAGCCAATGATCAGGCTGTAATTGATTTCCTATATGAAGAAATTTTTAGTTGGTTTCGAGTACCCAACGAAATCATTGCAGATGGTGGACCATAGTTAGTGTCTCATAAATTGGAAGTCATGTTACAAAAGTTTCACATTTGGCACAAAATAATCTCACCATATCATCCATAGGCCAATGGCCGAGTGGAAAGCACAAATAAGGTAATTGAGGCTATTTTGACAATAATAGTGAAAAGCCACCGTAAGGATTCGCCTGACAGACTTAGAGAGGCACTAGGGGCTTACCATACCAAATGGCACAACACCACTGGTTTTTCCCCATATGAGTTGGTGTATGGAAAAAATGTTGTCTTCCTGATTGAATTTGAAATTAGAACTTTAAAGACAACCATGGAAGCAAACCTTGACTTAACAGAAGCTAAGAGGAACCATTTGAATCAGCTTAATGAGTTGGATGAGAAGCACACAACTGTAGTTCATCATACAACTTTAATCCAACAGCAGTGCTCTAAATGGAATGATAGATTTATAAAGAAGAAAGACTTCTATGAGGGAGATTGGGATCTGTTGTATGATTCATAGTTTAAAAGGGATTTCAAGGGAAAACTACGAACAAGATGGCTGGGACCCTATCAGATAGATAGAGTATTTGACAATGGAACAGTTCGACTGACCACCATTGATGAAAATAGAACACCTAGAAGAAAAGAATGATGCAGCAACAGTTACTCAACAAAATTTGGCTTATCTCTTTTTCCCGCAGCTACAACACTGCCAAATCATGCCCAATTTTTTTAATTTTATTTTTGCAGTTGCAACACAGCTTCATTTCGCATTTCCTTCTTATTTTCCGTAGCTGCAATAGTACCATATCCCACCCAAATTTCTATTTTTATTTTTTTTGCAGCTACAACACTGATGAGTTATTTGTTTCTCTTATTTCTTATCAGCTGCAAGATCACTTGTGGCTTATTTTTCTTTTACGCAGCTGCAACATCTGCTAAAATTGCCCATTTTTCCTATCTATAGTAGCTGTGCCACTGACAAATTGTCTATCTTTCCTATTTCATGCAGCTGCAATAGTCGCTAAATTGTCCATCTTTCCTATTTCGTGCAGCTGCAACAATCACTAGATTGTTCATCTTTCCTATTTCGCGCAGCTGCAACAACCACTAAATTTGTCCACATCTTTCCTACTTTTAGCAGTTTTGCCACTACCAAGTTGCCTATTTTTCCTATTTCACGTAGCTGCAACACTGGTAAGAGTGCCTCTTTTTCCTATTTCGATCAGCTGCAACAGCTAAATTTGCTCATTTTTCCCACTTTTGGCAAGTGTGACTCCGCTAATTCTTCATTGACACCTCATTATCTCTCTGTTCATCGGTATAGTGTCCTCCATTCTCCACAATGAACATTAATAAGCTTATCTTTATGCCACATATCTTTACGATATACACTAGTGTGGATGTACTTTATTTTCCACTCGACATTGTCCAACTCATGAGTGGATGTGCGAATTGATGATCCTATCATCGATGTGACTGTGGAAATGCGCCACCTTGCAAAACGACGGATTGGCATTACATTCAAAGGTAGGAGTCTTAATCATTAACATAATTAGGCATGACTTAATGTGGTAATCATTAATGAGTATATTTTGTCGTTAGTCCATGTCATTTATCTTTAGCCAATCAGCTGAGGCAGAGACTATGTCTTATTTGTCCTTCATTTTCGGTATCTGACTGCCATTTGACCTGCCCCGTCCGACAACTTTCCACCACTTTTTATGCCAAAAATGGTCGTGCCAATTCCCAAAAATAACCTTGCCACCTTTCCCAAAATAACCACATCAACCTTCAGCTATCTATTGCTCATTTTGCGTATAGTAGGTCGACGTCTGAGACTTTAAAGCATTTCGCTAGTAGAAAAATTTATAGACCTTTTTGCAAAATGGGCATCCCGATATGACACAAACCTGTCAGTCTAGAGCCTCTGCGTGCAAATAGAGTGGTTTTTACCATCTTCAAGGAAGCTGTCTGGATTGAATATTTCTAGTGATTGAATGATTTTCATGTAGAAATAGCACTTGAGTTTGCTCATAATTTAACGAATACTCATTCAGAGGTTCGAGGTATCAGAATTAATGTTTCAGAAGCAATCATGGCGGAAGTAACAGGATTGCCCAAAATTAGAATGCACTAGTTTGGTCAGAAGTTCCACAATTCAACCGCAACTGCATACTTTTTGGCCCTAGGAGAGGTTGTTTGGCCACATGGAAGACGAGTAGACCTAGAATCCTTGTCAAATCCTTGGAAGCAGGTCGTGACGTTCATCAAGAAATACATTTCCTGTGAAGGTAGGTACAAAGTAGTCTACATATATGAATTTTACGTCCTTTCACATTTACGCCACCCACTAAGTTTTTTTGACCCAAAATCCAATGACCAAAAACTTGAATTTTCTACATCTTGTGGTCGACTATGCGACAAAATCACTATTTTTTAAACGTTGATCTAATTTTGGATGAAATCCGACGGCTTGGACATCGTCAGATAACCGACTCTCATAGATGTTGGATATCCGATGCCACTCAATTTTTCAAATGGATGAGTTCCGATGTCTTTTTCCATCGGAGCTTCAGCAAAGCCGTCAGGTTTTCTTGTTGTGGACGTCAGATATTCGACCACTGTCCGACTTGGCAAAGGCTATGAAATGGCTATGCTCTGATGTCTTTTTCCATCAGAGCTATGGCAAAGTCATAGGATATCCTTGTTGTGGCCGTCAGATATCTGACCACTCTTCAACTTGGCAAAGGCTTCGAAATGGTTGAGCTCCGACGTCTTTTTCCGTCGGAGCTATGGAAAAGTCGTAGGATATCCTTGTTGTGGCCGTTGGTCATCTGCCATCTTGTTGTTGACAAATGTTGAGAATTGGAGGTGCTCCTATGTCTCTGGCCGTCAGAACTATGTCATATTCGTCGGTTATTTGATCCCTCTCCCTAACAAATCCGATGTTTTTGCCATAGCTCCCACATTTGAAGACGTCAGACCTCGGCACTTTATCAATGACTTCGGCCATCAGAGTTATGGAAAAGATGTCGGATTTTTTAGGGAAAGGGGTCAAATAACCGACAATAGTAGGAAATTAAAAAAAAACATTGCTATTCCGTAACTAGCGACCCAAAGCTTAATATTGAACATAAATATATCATATAATATGTCATATACAGACCCAAAACTTATCTATCTAATGTCATGTCGCTCTTTTATTTTCTACATTTTGAACATGAACTTCTGTAGATGAAATATAAATGTGGTGTTACAATGGTGGATTTGAGAAGTCCAAGTATTTGTGGAGTTTGTTGATTGAAAATGGTAATTTTGTAGAAGAGGGAGGATGGAGAGGCAGTAAGCACGATTAAAAAAAGAGAGAGAGAGAGAGAGAGAGAGAGAGAGAGAGAGAGATTGAGGGAGTATCGAATGATGATGCATTCTTACCTTATATGAATTTTTGGTGTATGCTAGATTAGTTGCAAATGTCATGCTTCAGAAGCCAGGCTTCAATGGTAAATATACCATTTTCTAAGGGTTTAATGTGAGGTTAAGGATATTGATTCCAAGGAAATTGAGGAGAAGGTTTTGGGTATTGATTCCAGTGCATCATTTACTCATCCTTTGAACATGTGGAAACTTGAAATTGGTTATGAGGAGCAACCAAACATCACAACAAGCTCCTTGAAATTGTCAAAATTTAGATGACACGCGAGTGGCTTGTAGAAAGCTAGCATCGTAGCAATTCATTGAGCTCCTCTATGTTTCGAGAATAATTTAATATTATATACTGACCAGGGCCAACCATGTGAAGGTGGAAGCTCTTATTCCCCCTCCCCCCCCCTCACATCACTCTCAATTCCCCATACCCAATGCATGTACTTGAAAAAAACAACTACGTGCAAATTCATCGATATTTCATCCTGAAATTTCATCTACCATTCATTCAATGAAGGCTAACATTCATTAAACGATTATTTCATTCAGTCAACACATTCATACAATAAAAGATAGCATTCGATAAACCATTCATTCATTCAGTCAACACATTCATTCAATAAAAACTGGCATTCAATAAAGGTAACAGTTTACTACATTGAATCATTAAACCATTAAACCATTCATTCATTCATTCATTAGGCCAAAAATCATGGATGATATATTGTTATAAAAAATAATTAGACGAAATTTTTCCAGTCACGGCTTCTTTGTATAAGTTTTTTCTACTCTTTTGTTAGACAGAAAAAAACATTCCTATTTGGTAACTAGCGACCCAAAAATTAATATTAAACATAAATATATCATATAATATGTCATATAAAGACCCAAAACTTATCTATCCAATGTCATCTCGCTCTTTCATTTTCTACATTTTGAACATGAACTTCTGTAGATGAAATATAAATGTGGTGTTACAATGGTGGAGTTGCAAGGAGATGATATTGAATTAGTTGTAATAGTGGAGGATTCAAATGTGAATGTCTTATTCCCATAATGTGTAGTGTGTTGATATCATTGCAGGTGAAGTTTAAAATATATCAGATGTATTGAAGTAGAGCAACATATATCAGTGGAAATGAATTAGATCAACATTGTGTTGAATATGACTGCAATATAGGAGTTGTTGCAGTAAAAAAAAAATCAAAATGAGGAGATGTTTGAGAAGTCCAAGCATTTGTGGAGTTTGTTGATTGAAAATGGTAATGTTGTAGAAGAGGGAGGATGGAGAGGCAGTAAGCACGATTAAAAAAAAATGATAGAGAGAGAGAGAGATTTGAGGGAGTATCGAATGATGATGCATGCTTACCTTTTATGAATTTACTAGACAAAACATTGTTGAGGTTTGAAGTAGCATAAGGCGGAGCATTTTAGCATGAAAAAACCAACAACAAAATGTTGATGAAGATGGCAAGGTACAAGGATAATTTACAAGACACAATATCAAGATTAGTAATATATCTCTGGTTTCTCAAAACTCTAGAATGAACATAAAGAGGTTTTCAATGGTAATATATTCCATATTCCAAACCTATCAAGTGCACTTTTAGGTTAGCAATTTTGTCGTCTCCGAACTGTGGCAGCTCTATGGCCATTTTAACCCTGTAAATTGAAGGATTCCTACGAACACAAATAACTATGTTATGCGAACTTCTTTCAGGGCTTTATTACATTTTCTTCTAAGAAGAATATTTTTACTTCATTTGCTCCAACTAATATCCAGTTAGAAGAATATTTTTGACCTAAAAGCACACTTGATAGGTTTGGATGGAACAGATTTCCGTGGAAATCTTCTTTATGTTCATTCTCGAGTGACTCGATATTCACAATTTCGATTATCACAAGGGGATACATAATGTTTAAAAAAGAAAATAAATAAAACATTTAAAGGGATACGTAAAGTTGACAAAGGAAAATAAACAAAATCTATAATTTGCATCGAAAGAATAATCGGGTACGAACTGAACTACGGAGATTCAAACCTGCAACCTATGTCTCGTTCCAAGGATACGACCTTAAAGCCTGACCTTATCAATCAATTCCCATCACCATTTCCTCTCATACGTAGTCCCACAACCATTTCTCTCGACACCCAGTACTCTTCATTCATTCTGCATGCATTTCACTATGCAACAAATTCAAATTCACTGCATTTTTCCTAAATTAGTTTTTTAATTCAATATGACCCACGCCCATCGTCCAAGGAGTGTTGCCAGTGGTCTTGAGTTTCAGCTTGGAAATGGTGACAATTCATGGTATTATGTTTCCCTTCATCTGCAATATGGAAAAATCATAGTTCACTACGAATGTTTGTCTGACAAATGTGACGGTTTGGGTCATGTTGAATCGAGAAACTGAAACCATCACATTTGTCAGACAAAACTTCACAATGAACTATTAGTTTTCCATATTGCAGTTCAAGGGAAACATAATACCATGTATAGTCACCGTTGTGAGGATGAAACTCTAGCCACTGGAAACACTCCTCGGGCGGCGGGCATGGGTCATGTTGAATCGAGAAACTAATTGAGGGAAAGCACAGTGGGAATTTGAGACTGTTGCATAGTGAAATGCATGCATAATGAATCAAGCAAGGTGGTATCCCATCGTCTCCCACTATGTAATGCATGAAGAATGAATCAAGTTGCTTGAAGGTGGTCTCCCATTGTCAGCTGCACTTCAAGCTTGAAGGTGGTAGCCTTGGGACTAGACATAGGTCGTAGGTTCGAATCTCCTCAGTTAAGTTGCAGCCCTAAATAATGATGAACATTGAAAACAAGCAAAATGTTTCTAATTGTTGTTGGTGTATGCTAGATTAGTTGCAAATATCATGTTTCAGAAGCCAGGATTTAATGGTAAATATACCATTTTGGAAGGGTTTAATGTGAGGTTAAGAATATTGATTCCAAGGAAATTGAAGAGAAGGTTTCAGGTATTGATTCCAGTGCATCATTTATTCATCCTTTGAAATTGTGGAAACTCGAAACTGGTTATGAGGAGCAACCAAACATGACAACAAGCTCCTTGAAATTGTCAAAATTTAGATGACATGCGAGTGGGTTGTAGAAAGCCAACATCGTAGCAATTCATTGAGCTCCTCTTTGTTTCGAGAATAATTTAATATTCTATACCGAACAGGGCCAACCACGTGAAGGTGGAAGCTCTTATCCCCCCCCCTCACATCACTCTCAATTCCCCATACCCAATGCATGTACTTAAAAAAAAACACCTATGTGCAAATTGATCCATATTTCATCATGAAATTTCATCTACCATTCATTCAATAAAGGCTAACATTCATTAAACATTGTTTCATTCAATCAACACATTCATACAATAAAATATAACATTCAATAA
The DNA here is from genome assembly GCA_027924585.1 of Larix kaempferi. Lineage (NCBI taxonomy): Eukaryota > Viridiplantae > Streptophyta > Pinopsida > Pinales > Pinaceae > Larix > Larix kaempferi. Next base: position 318,226 of record BSBM01000455.1, read on the forward strand.
ACCATTCATTCATTTAGTCTACACATTCATTCAACAGAAACTGACATTCAGTAAAGGTAACAATTTACTACACTGAATCATTAAACCATTAAACCATTCATTCATTCATTAGGCCAAAAATCATGGACGATATATTGTTATAAAAAATAATTAGACGATATTTTTCCAGTCACGGCTTCTTTTAATAAGTTTTTCTTCTCTTGTGTGGTATATAATGTCTAAGAGGAGCATCTACATCTGGACTTTCTTCTCCAGTTCTTTGTTCTTCATCAGGCGCTTGTGGTGGTGTCTTCATCCTAGAGTGTTGTTCTAGACCTAGATTTTGAGGCAAGGGGTTTGGATTTGCTGCAACAATTTGAAAATGTTACATCATTGTATTTTGGTAATGTAATGACAAGTATTTCATTTTAAAAAAAACTTACAAAGATGTTTTTTTACCTAACGTGGCCACATCTTGTTGCTCATGTTCTTCTCCAGGCTCAACCTATACAGTTTCACCCTCTACATGCTCTGTAGTTGAAATATGGTGAATTACAATTAATGTTCACCATTTGCAATGCTTTACATAAAATTGTAGAATATGAATAAATTCATTACCATGATTGGAAGCGAGATCTTCGATTTGTTGTTGGCCCTCCTAGACATCAGGGGGATCATTGATTTCTTGCTCATAATAGAGTCAATATTTTTTGTCAAGTATTAATAACGAATAGAATGCAAAAGCAATAAATCTTCGTTAAAGTATACAGATTTTATTTACCTGATCACCAGATGGATTTGTACTAGAAGACTGTGCTTCCCCAGACAAGCTTTTCGGCATTCAACAACAGCTCCAAAGCCTTTCTGGAAGCCAAGCTTCTTGTCTTCTTCAGTGGCCACTTCATTGAATCGTTCGGCCTGCATATTTTCATAATTTCGTTAATTAGCATTTTGCGGTGTAATAGAACGAAAAAAAATTTGCAAATTATTATTTGTATGCATTATTGTTTTTTATAAACTTACAATTTGTGCCACCAAATTGGAATAACCACCAGGCCCAAGCTTGTGCTGACCTATTTTTTCCAGTCTTTCCTTTGTGGCCTTTGACGTGTCTGGCAGCCTATGCAAGTGTTGAAATATGTTAGATGTTCCAAGTTCGATAGAGAAATCAATAATAGTAAGGTTTTGAATTACATTGCAGAAAGTATTGCATACCTCCTTGTGCCTGGTGTTATCTTTCCTTCTTTTCTCGTGAACCTCTTCTTTCCATCATCCACTAGAGCTTTCCAATCCATTGTTGGAATCATTGGAGGGTGCTCATCCCTATGGTTTCTTTCAAGGTGGGGCCTATATTGGTCTCGGACAACCTTCATATGTTGTCCAGCCTTTTGCAGGACCTTTGCATGATTGAAGGTCTTGTCGCCGAATAGGTAAACCAACCGATTAATGAGTTCATCTTTTAAAGCTTTCGGTTGTCTATCCCACCTTGTTCAGATGGTGGGCCTGAAGATCTCCAAGGATGCATGATTCAATTCTTTATAAAAAACATCATTTCCTGCAAAACGATCATGCCATGATCGTAATTACTTGAAAGTAAACATTTATCGATATATTTCAATGAAAAATTAAACACTAACTTGATCAATGTATATTAATTACCTGGGATCTTCTCTATCTTTATTGGGATGAGATCTTGGTCAACCAAAAATTGTGCCTGCTTTGTTCTCGTGCTAGTGACATGGGAAGATCCCGGAAATGGTGCTTGGTCGATATGAATATTACCAGGATTTTCAGGGTCGACCACGTCTTCTAAACGATCCGGTGTGCACCGGTCACTAACGGCCGATGTGCTCACAAATGGGGTCCATGGTGTATCAGAGTGTGTTGCTGACTGTTCAGTCGACAACAATGGTGAAGGAGTTGATGCAAGTGGATTCGTTTGCCCATGATGCCACATCTCTCCATGAGCTTTGCTGGGGCCAACACTGCCTTGACCACTATTGTGTGTTTTTCGATAATTCTGTAAATACAAACCATGCCTTATATGTTCAGTACTATCATATAAAAGAGAAAATTATAAAGCTATAAATGAATTATTTTATGAATCAAGATTCCTCAACTTACTTCCAAGGATTCAGATTTCCATTCCAACACTTGAATCCTTTTCATAATGTCGCTTGTCTGCGGATCCTGGAGTAGCAAAGAAACGATTTCCGCACTATACTTTGCCAACATTTTGTCTATAATCTTAAATGGGTTTGTGGCTTCACCAATTTTCTCAATTTCGCTAACCATCTTAGCCACTTCAGGATCTACTGAATGTTCTTGCGATGCTATTTCAAACAGCGATTCACTGGGCTACAACAAAAAATTAATAAAACACTACTGAATTCTATCATGATAGATTCCTAAAATTATATTAACAAAACATATCTATCATGATAGATTCCTAAAATTATAACTAGGTTTACTTGGTGCCTAGATGATGGGGTCATCTAGTCCACAGCTATGGACTTGCCCTGATCATCAGGCCCCTGCCAAAATGAAGTAGAAAACATTATCACAACGAAACTAGTATACACATAAGAAAATGAACATTATGCTACGTATTATATTGGTACAATTCCAATGGATTACACCTGCAACCTAGAGGATCGTGATCCACTCATCGGATCGATGGTAATAGGTGACTTGATCCAATCTGCTAATATCTGGGAGCTGCCCCTTACAGATACCTAAATAAAAAAACATAGTGAAAGTCACCTAGTAAACGAATCCAAAATTAATCATGAAAAACACGTCGATTAAAAACTATTATTAAGTATTATATTTTTACTATCACAAAGATGTATACCTGTTGCGTCGAGGGTGATGTGACCCTTGTAGAACCAGACTGCATCAAAAACATAGAGAAAATTACGTAAACAAAATAATTACATAACATTATAGAAACGAAACCAGTATACTAATAATGAAAAGACAAAGGAAAAAAAATTATTTTTTTCTTATATATATTTGTACTATTACAAAGATGTATACCTGATCCCTCGAGGAAGATGTACTCCTCCGACCATCTGTTGGCGGGGTTTTATCTCGATCACTAGCCTGTGAAGTAAATATGTAAAATTTTCATCAAATAAACTAATGAAAAAAATCCTTCATATGTTAAATTCATTAATAAAAGGTAGTGTAAAATGTTAGAGGTACCACTCCCATAGTAATTTTTTTGTATCTACTCAGTTCAAATTGTAACTAATAAGCAATTGTTCCCTTGCAGATATTGATTTAATAGCAACTAGAAAAACAAGGTTTCCTTAATGCCACTCAAATTCGCAGTTTGGTTGCTTAATTGTAGACCACGTGCTATTTATAAACACCGCAATATTCCCTGTGGCCTTTGGTCTTCCGTCCATGTACAACGTTTCTCCTTTATTTTGATTTTTGTCTTTCAACTGTAAATAGTTTGCTGACAATCCATTGCTATGCATACTTTTTATAAATTGGACCAGGAGCATCCAATCTGTGTAGTTGTAATAGGGTCCAACATGCTCCATCAATTCTATACGTGTTGTTGATGTATATCTAACTTTGAAATGTATTTCATCTATGTATTTATTGTACTCCTATATAGATGTATTATTCCTCTATATGGAAGTGTGGTCATTTGTATTAACAAGTGTCGCAAGTGTTGTAACTTGTTGATTGGTTATTAGACCACCTAGTAAGCGGTCGGCGCGAATTAATGTAACCATGGGTTATTAGACTGAGTTAGACAAGTCGGCCCCGCTGGTTTATTAAGCAGGTCGGGACAAGTATAAATAGAGATAAGGAGATCTCTATTTGATCACTCATTACTCACTCTTCCATCACTCAAAAAGTGGCGCACATGTGAGGAGGAGGATCAGCTGCTAGGAGAAGACTATCTCTGTGTACTTGGGTTGTATTATTGCTCTATCTATCTCTGAGGAAGTTGTGGGGTTTTTCACCTTAGGGCTTTCCCCATGGAAACTTTATGTGTCCATTGTCCCTTATGTTTGCTTCTTGTTGTGATTGACATGATTGACATGCCTGATATGTTTGATATGCTGTACATGTTATTCTCTTAGTAAAGATCCTAGAGTATATTGAATTGATGCTCAAAAATTAACATGGAATCAGAGCTAACCTAAGAAGAAGACATTGTGCAGTTGTGGAAGCTAGGGATTCTTGTTTCTGGGTTTCTCTCCACAAATTGGGGAAAAGAAATATGATAGATTGACTCTCCTCGACAAGGTGAATCTTTCTGTCCAATCAGAATCCAATTCTAGGAACTTTCATTTTTGGCCCTAAACATTAGGGTTTCCACAAAAATAGGAATTTCTGAATTCTAAGACCATAGTTGGAATCTCTTTGGAAAAATCAAAGTTTAGAGCTTTGGATTGAGATTTTTGGCTGGGTAAATATCCAGGAAATGCAAACCCTAATTCAGGGTCCTCCTTAATGAATATGGGAGATTGAAAAGAATTTCTGAAGGGTGAAACTTTGCAGTTTTCAAATTCTGAGCACACCAGGTTGATCAGCTCATCAAGGCGCATCTTTTTATCCTTTCAAAAAGTTGAAATTCACATTTTGAATTTTTAGGGTTTCTCTAACAAACCCTAATCCATCTCCAGATCCGAATTTCTGCAATTCAAGTGGTAAGACCTAAATCTTTTCTATTTCCATTTGAATTACTCTTTAAAGATGTCTCATCACACCAAGCTTGAAGGGGCTGATAACTTCCGAGCATGGAAGTACAGGATTGGGTTAATCCTGGAAGAAAATTAATTGGATACTTACATAAGTGAAGAGGTCCTTGTCCCAGAGGGAGAAGAGGCTAAGGCCTTACATAAGAAGAACTTGGTCAAGGGTAAGAGAATCATTGCCGATTCTATCAAAAACCATCTCATACCACATGTGTCATCTCTAAAGACACCCAAGGAGATGTTTGACTCCCTGAACAAGCTATTTGAAGGGAAGAACATAAATCAGAAGATGACTCTATGGAATCAATTGAAAAGGGTCAAGCTGTTGAATGGAGAGACCATTCAGTCTTATTTCTCCAAGGTCTCTCAGATCAAGGAACAACTTGAATCTGTGGATGAAGTAGTGGAGAATGGTGGATCTATTATGACTACTCTGAATGGCCTACCTAGGTCATGGGATTCCTTGATCCAAGGAATATTTGCAAGAAGGAAGTTGATCTCCTTCAGTAGACTATCGAAGGAATGTTCACATGAAGAGGATAGGCTTGTAGCCCCAGAAGAAAAGATGGGGAGTGAAGATCAAGCTCTCACAGCTCACACCAAGAAAGGTAAGTCCAAGAGGGAGCATTCTCATCCCAAGAGAACTCCATACCATCCTCAAATAAATAAGAAAGACTTGAGGTGCTTCACTTGTAATGAGAAGGGACACTTTGCTTTAGAATTTCCCAAGAACAAAAGGAACAACAACAACAAATTCAATAAGAAGAAGAACAACAACAAAAAGAGATATCATGCTTATGCTACTGAGGATGATGAACCTCCCAAGAAGAAGGCTAGAGCAGAAAGTGATGACTCATCAAGTGAAGATGAATATGCTCTAATCTCTACTCTCACAGGTACTATATCTCATGGTTGTAATGATTGGATTATTGATACTGAGGCTTCTACACATATGACTGGGTTTAAAGAATCCTTTATGGATCTATCTGAACATGAGTCACCTCACAAGGTGAAACTTGGGGATGACTATCAATATCCCATAAAAGGGAGTGGTGAAGCCTCCTACAAACTAGAATCTAGGAAGTCTTTGAAAATGAAAGATGTTTTATATGTACCAGGACTTAAGAAGAATCTTCTTTCCATATCATCTTTGGATGCAAAAGGAATGAGGGTTGCATTTGTGGATGGCAAAGTACTTATGTGGCCAAAGAGTAAGACCATAGATGATGCAGTGGTGATTGGAGAGCAAGAGGGAGGATTATACAAGTTGAAGGGACAACTTGAACATGCAATGGTTCATGAATCCATGGAGCCAAGTGAACTTTGGCATAGAAGGCTTGCACATATGTACTATAGAGCACTACCAATTACAAGAAAAGCAGTGGAAGGTCTTCCTGAAATCAAGACCAAGCACGAAGGTATTTGCAAAGGATGTGCAAAAGGAAAGAACATAAAGAAGGCATTTCCAAGTAGTGAAAGTAAGGCAAAAGGAATCTTGGAAATCATCCACTCTAATGTATGCGATCTGATGTCATCCAGTTATCTGAGTGGGTATGCTTACTATGTCTCTTTCATTGATGATTTCTCTAGGAAGACTTGGGTTTACTTCTTGAAGAAGAAAGATGAAGTGTTTGTTAAGCTCAAGGAATTCAAAGCCTTGATGGAAAATCAAACTGATAAGAAGATCAAGACCTTCAGATCTGAAAATGGCAGAGAATTCACTTAAGGAGATTTCAAGAAGTTATGCAGTGATTCAAGGATTAAGAGGGAGTTGATTGCTCCCTACAATCCACAACAAAATGGAGTTGCAGAAAGGAAGAATCGAACAATCATGGAAGGAGCACGGGCAATGCTGCATGACCAGAATTTGCCTATGCATCTATGGGAAGAAGCAGCTAGGACAGCTGTATATGTGCAGAATTATAATATCCCTTTTTCAAATTTTATTAAAATGCCCAATTTTTCACTTTTTTTTTCCAATTTCGACCTTTGACTAGTTTTACTGTTTTGACCTCCAAATCAACCCAAATGCTCCCAAATCTTCTGTAGGAGTGTATGAATGGTATTTATAATTGAATATCAGGTTCAGGGATGTTTTATGGCCCTCCAAATACTACTGCAAACTTAATTTGTATTCTGATCAATATATGTAATTTTGACTAGTAATTTGTGCATCAAATCCCCCTCGGGTAACACTGCAAATGGCCTTCCAAATGCCTCCAAACTACCACAAATTTATGAAAAGAGGTATATAATGTGTTAAGTATGTGATTAAGGTCTCATATGCACCATTAATTGATTTTTACTACAGTTCTAACTCTCTCACATTCAACAGCAAAAACCCCCAATTCGACCCTTGGGGAAATGGCACTATTTCACCTCCCAATACCACTAAACTGAGTAAAAATGCTTCAAATGCTCAAGTACAGTACATGAAACTTGTAGAAGACATCCATGGCAGTATATTGATCACAAATATATCAGAGAATCATCCATCAATTCGAAATAATCAACATTATAGTGTCATACATCAATGCATTGGGGAAATGGACATTGTTTGCTCATTAATCAATAGTTTTGCATAAAACAAGTGGGTATTTCGACCTGATACTTTCTAAATATGAATAAAATAGGATATGAATCTATTAAAATCATAAATATATGATGATAAGCTCTCTCAAGAAGCACAAGTGCTCACCAAAAACGCCCTCCCTCAAGGAGCACGAATATGCCTTCAAAACTGGAAACGGTGGAGAGAAAGTGTTGCACTAAACAAAACCATGAAACTTCCTGTAGCTTCTACCTGCAAATACAAACTCCATTAAAGCACCATGAAAGACCTGAGTGGCCTCTCCAAACACCAACTTGGATGGGAATCTTTCACCCTCGAAATTGGCTAAGGCAAGAAACTAGTCATCCACTAGCTCTCTCTTCACAAATGCAATTTTTCTCAAATCATCAAAAGCCATTCTCATACTTTATTTCTACATTTTATAACCAACATTAGCCTTCAAGGGGTCGAAATCCTCTCAATAGATTCAATAATTTTCCATTTAGAAAATATTCCTCATTTGCCACTTGTCTCCTAGTTCCAACCTTCCATCTTCTCCCAAATTCGAATTTGAGTCTCTTTAGATTCCTCCAACTCCATGAGCACCTTCTTGAGCCTATGTTTGGGGCTTACATGTCATAATGGTCAGGTGTAAGAAGTCAGGTATGAATTTTGTCATAAAATGTCATAGATGCTTCATTATTGTTGTCATAAAACTAGGGAATCTAGCCCATGTGTCCACTAGTCTCCAATTTGACTCTTCCTCTCCCATGGAGGTTACTATTCCATCCCATTTAGACCTAAGATGCTCAATTCCATGTGTTATGACTTACCAAATCACCCAAGAGTGTTCACCTTCCCATGAATTCGAATTGGCAAGAGAGAGCTGCCATGTGTCATTGAAAAATCAAGCTAGTGTGGGTCCCACCACCTCCATATGTCTCCAAAACCACTTGCCACCTAGAATTTCTCTTGAATTTATGTATTCATCATATTTATTAAATTATTGAACCCTTCTAATGTCTAAATATCATTTATTAGTTTCCTTATTACCATCCCACATGTGCCCCTCCAACCTAGGAAACTAGTAGGATTGATGGGATTGTCTTACTATGCACTTATTTGAATGGGGACATTACAGTCCTCCCCACCCAAGATTGCTTCTCCTCAAGCAATTTCAAATTTGGATGCTGCAAAATCTTCTCCTCTTCCCATGTGGCATCTTCATTTGGTAAGTCCTTCCATTGCACTAAATATTCTTTGATGATTCTACTCCTCAACCTTCTTTCCTGTGTCTTCAAAATCTTTTCCGGAACAAGTGTGAGCTGACCTTCATCATCCAAAGGAGGAAGTATTTCTGAAGTGATAATTTGCTGACCAAGAGATTTCTTAAGACAAGAAACATGAAATACATTGTGGATTTTACTCCCTTTCGGAAGTTCTAGTTCATATGCTACTTCTCCAACCTTCCGCACTACCTTGTATGGCCCATAGTACCTTGGTTTTAATTTTTCTGCTCCATTCTTTTTGAGAGATGTTTGTTTATAGGGATGCAACCTTAAATATACTAAATCATTGACTTGAAATTTTCTCTCTTCTCTATGTCTATCAGCATATAGTTTTTGTTGATTTTGAGCAACCTGCAAATTGTCTTTCAAGAGCTTTAAAATTTCTTGGCTCTCTTCCACCCAATCTTTAGCCTTTGGGGATCTACTATCACCAAATATAATGTCAGCAAATGTAAGTGCATCATAACCATATAATTCTTTGAAAGGAGACATTCCTATTGACATATGATAAGTGGTGTTATAGCAAAACTCACCCAAGTGTAACCATTTTGCCCATGCTTTTTGCTGTCCTCCCACATAGTTTCTTAGGTATCCTTCCAACCATTGGTTTACCCTCTCTGTTTTTCCATCAATTTGTGGATGATAGCTGGTACTTGGAGTCAATTGAGTTCCTACCAATCTAAAAATTTCTTTCCAAAAGGCACCCATGAATCTACTATCTCTATCACTAACAATGCTCTTGGGAAGCCCATGCAATCTGAAGATTTCTTTGAAAAAAATATCAGCCACTTGTGCAGCACTAAAAGATGATGTAACAACAAAAAAATGAGCCAATTTTGTCAACCTATCAACTACCACATAGATACAATCCTTACCCAAGGATTTAGGCAATCCGGTGATGAAATCCATGGAAATACTGTCCCATTTTTGCTCTGGAATGGGCAATGGTTGTAATAGGCCGGATGGACATGTAAGTTCTGATTTGTTTTGTTGACATGCTTTACATTCATTCACATACTTCTAAACATCTTCCTTCATCCCCTTCCAAAAAAATCTTTGCCTCAACTGTCTATAAGTTTTGAAGATCCCCGGATGGCCCGCTAGTGGGGAATCATGTGCTTCTTGCAAAATTCGGTACTTGAGCTTGGAGTTATTAACTAAATAAATTCTTCCCTTATAATATATCATCCCATTCAAAATCCTATAATTATCATCCCCTTTGATTCCATCCAACACATCACAAGCAAATTTGTCTTTGGCATATTCAACTAGTAGCATGTTTTTCCAATCCTTAGCAATATCCATTAGAGAAAAAGAAGGCCTTCTTGAAAAAGCATCTGCTACTATATTATTCTTTCCTTTGACATATTCAATATCAAAATCATAAGCTTGAATCTTTCTTACCCACTTTTGTTGCCTTTCATTTAGATTTTTTTGGGTGGGAAAGTGTCTTAAACTATTGTGGTCAGTTTTCACCACAAACTTGCTGCCCACCAAGTATTGCCTGAATTTGACCAATGCATGCATAATGGCCAGCATTTCTTTATCATAGATGGAGTAAATTTTTTCATGAGGCTGCAACTTTTTACTCTCAAAGGCTATGGGGTGTTGGCCTTGCTTTAGGACAGCCCTCATTCCTCCACCTGAAGCATCACATTCCACAACAAAAAGGTTTAGTAAAATCAGGAAGTGCAAGTATGGAACAACTACTCATTACCTCTTTCATTTTTTGGAAGGCCTTTCCATCCTCTTCATCACACTTGAAAGCATCCTTCTTAGTCAAATCAGTGAGTGGAGAAGTCAACTTGGATAACCCTTTCACAAATTTTCTGTAGTAGGTGCATATGCCAATAAAGCCTCTCAATTCGATAATATTTTTTGGTGATTGCCATTCCAAGATAGACCTGATTTTTTCCATGTGTACCTTCACTCCTTCTTTCCCAATAATGTTCCCAAGATACAGTAGTTCTTTCATCCCAAATTCACATTTTGATAATTTAGCAAATAAGGACTCTTCTTGCAAGATTTTCAACACAATCTCTAACTGTTGCAAATGCTCTTCCCATGTTTTACTGTAAATGAGAATATCATAAAAGAAAACCAAAACAAACCTTCTTAGTTGCTTGCAAAATATCCTATTCATACATGCTTTAAAGGTGGCTAGAGCATTGGTTAACCCAAAAGGCATGACAAGAAATTCAAAGTGGCCAAAATGACATCGAAAAGCTGTCCTTTGCACATCTTCATCTTTCATTCGAATTTGGTGATACCCTGATCTAAGGTCAATTTTTGAGAAGTATTTGGCCCCATGTAGCTCATCCATGAGCTCATCAATCCTAGGAATAGGATACCTATTCTTTGTAGTCTTTTTGTTCAAGGCTCTAAAATCTATGCACATTCTCAAAGTTCCATCTTTTTTCTTCACTAGCACTACTGAAGAAGCATAAGGGCTAGAGCTTGGTCTAATGAGCCCAAACTCTAGGAGTTCTTGGATAGATTTTTCAATCTCATATCTAAACCTTTTAGGATGTCTATAAGGTGGTATCTGAATGGGTGAAGTACCCTCCTCCAAAACAATATTGTGCTCAACCGCCCTATCCGGTGGCCTACCATGTGGAAGGTCTCTAAAAACCTTTTCATATTTTTGCAAAAGTCTCTCTATCTCCTTTGGGTGTTTGAAATATTTATAGTTGGTTTGGGAGATGTAATATGACATTCAGCAGCCCATTCTATATCCCCATGCCTCAATATAGATCTCATGATATTGCAAATCACTACTTGATTTGGATAAGTGTGTTGCCCTCTCACAACTCTTTGTACTCCTTTTGAATATTGGAATTTCATTTCGGGAATTTGATAATTTACTGTATGCTCTCCTATTGAATACAACCATTGCACTCCCAAAACCACATTAGTATCAGCAACATCAACCACATAAAAACTATCAACAAAAGTATAGTTACCTACGGTGACTTGCAGCTTTGGAACCCATGTTTTGCATTGCATTGTGTTGTGACCGGGAATAACAACTGTAAAGCCATCAAATGGTTCAATAGGTATCTTTCTTTTCTCTACCATCTCTGCATCAATGAATTTATGAGTGGCTCCTCCATCTACCAAAACTGAATTTCTTTGTCCTTGTACCACACCTTTGCATCGGATAGTATGATAGCGAGGTACTGCTGAAAGCACTGCCATTCTTGCTTTGTCCGGTGAAGGCTGATTTTCTTCTTGTCTTTCCTCTTCTACTGCTGTCTCATATGCCTCTTCTTGATCTGAAATATGTCCATCTTCATCCATGCCCCCATCATACCCCTCATTATCAGAAAATACTTCTATGTATTGAGCCGTTCCTTTGGTACATTTGTGCCCCGGTGTCCATGGTTGGAAGCATGTGAAGCATAGTTTCTTTTTTCTAAGTTCATCCCTGTTTAGTCCCTCTTTTTTATTCCTCTCAAATGACTCTCTTTTCCAAGGTTTCTTATCATATCCATCCCTTTTCCAAGGTTTCTTTTCAAATTTATAGCTAGGCTTAGGAGGAAATCTCGTTCTAGGAAGCACATTTTGGAGATCCCTAGTCAAGCTCATTGCATCTTTTAATGTAGTTGGATTGTGGGCTTTGACCAAACCTCTTAAGGGTTCAGCCAAACCTTCAGTGAACAGTAATACTAATCTTCCCATAGATACATCAGCCACCTTGACTGATAATTTTTGAAATTCCATCATATATTTAGTAGGGGACCCAGTTTGCTTCAATTGAGCTAGTTCTTTGAAAGGCAATTCTGGATCTTTTTGTTCAAATCTTTCTAGTACCCTGTCAACAAATTCTCCATATGTTTTAACCTGATTATGACCCAAGTTTTTTAGCCCATGAAACTACCATTGATTGGCATCTCCTTCCAAATGCAAAATGGCCATTTTTAATGCATCCTCTTCCAACATAGGATTCAGCTGAAAATATACATCCAATTTTTGCACCCAAGTGTTAGCAGAATTTTGAGAAGAACCATCAAAAGTAGGAAGTGACATTTTTCCAATAGCACTATTTAATTCTTTGTTTTGGAATGGACTCCTATTGTCTCCCTTCCTATTAATATTTTTCATAGCATCAATGTAGTCACTGAGTGGTACACCTCTTTTACACTCTTCATTCAAATCATTCCAATCATTTACTAGTTTCTTGTAATCCAATTCAAGATTGGGCTCTTCTTTGGGTGTGAGAAATTTAGGTGTAGTAGGCCTTTGTGTGCTTTGAAATTCATCAGGTCTATTATGAGGTCCTGTACTTGAGAAAATAAGCTCATTCCCTTTCATCTTTTCCCCTGAGTGTGAACCACTATTATCTCCTATTATCCCTTTGCTTTGAAGCTGGCTAATCAACAATTCGAATCCTTGCAACAATTTATCACCTATCCTATCCATGTTTGCTGAAAGTTTATAGAAACATGGATCTAAGGTTGCAATAAGTTCCTCCTTATGTTTTAATTTGTCATCCTCCTCTCTACCCATGGTTCTAGCGAAAGACTCCTCTTTTTCTACTACCTCTTCTCCAACAAAAACCTCTTCAACTACTGGTTCAAAGGGTGGTGGATTATTCTTTTGACTTCTTATTAAGACCATCAGGTGCCAAGAACATGCTCTGATACCACTTGTAATATCCCTTTTTCAAATTTTATTAAAATGCCCAAATTTTCACTTTTTTTTTTCCAATTTCGACCTTTGACTAGTTTTACTATTTTGACCTCCAAATCAACCCAAATGCTCCCAAATCTTCTGTAGGAGTGTATTAATGGTATTTATACTTGAATATCAGGTTCAAGGATGTTTTATGGCCCTCCAAATACTGCTACAAACTTGATTTGTATTCTGATCAATATATGTAATTTTGAATAGTAATTTGGGCATCAAATCCCCCTCGGGTAACACTGCAAATGGCCTTCCAAATGCCTCCAAACTCCCACAAATGTATGAAAAGAGGTATAAAATGTGTTAAGTATGTGATTAAGGTCTCATATGCACCATTAATTGATTTTTACTACTGTTCTAACTCTCTCACATTCAACAGCAAAAACCCTCAATTCGACCCTTGGGGAAATGGCACTATTTCACCTCCCAATACAACTAAACTGAGTAAAAATGATTCAAATGCTCAAGTACAGTACATGAAACTTGTAGAAGACATCCATGGCAGTATATTTATCACAAATATATCATAGAATCATCCATCCATTCGAAATAATCAACATTATAGTGTCATACATCAATGCATTGGGGAAATGGACATTGTTTGCTCATTAATCAATAGTTTTGCATACAACCAGTGGGTATTTCGACCTGAGAATTTCTAAATATGAATAAAAGAGGATATGAAGCTATTAAAATCAGAAATATATGATGATAAGCTCTCTCAAGAAGCACAAGTGCTCACCAAAAACGCCCTCCCTCAAGGAGCACGAATATGCCTTCAAAACTGGAAACGGTGGAGAGAAAGTGCTACACTAAAAAAAACCATGAAACTTCCTGTAGCTGCTACCTTCAAATACAAAATCCATTAAAGCACCATGAAAGACCTGAGTGGCCTCTCCAAACACCAACTTGGATGGGAATCTTTCACCCTCGAAATTGGCGAAGGCAAGAAACTAGTCATCCACTAGCTCTCTCTTCACAAATGCAATTTTGATCAAATCATGAAAAGCCTTTCTCATACTTGATTTCTACATTTTATAACCAAAATTAGCCTTCAAGGGGTCGAAATCCTCTCAATAGATTCAATAATTTTCCATTTAGAAAATATTCCTCATTTGCCACTTGTCTCCTAGTTCCAACCTTCCATCTTCTCCCAAATTCGAATTTCAGTCTCTTTAGATTCCTCCAACTCCATGAGCACCTTCTTGAGCCTGTTTTTGGGGATGACATGTCATAATGGTCAGGTGTAAGAAGTCAGGTCTGAATTTTGTCATAAAATGTCATAGATGCTTCATTATTGTTGTCATAAAACTAGGGAATCTAGCCCATGTGTCCACTAGTCTCCAATTTGATTCTTCCTCTCGCATGGAGGTTACTATTCCATCCCATTTCGACCTAAGATGCTCAATGCCATGTGTTATGACTTACCAACTCACCCAAGAGTGTTCACCTTCCCATGAATTCGAATTGGCAAGAGAGAGCTTCCATGTGTCATTGAAAAATCAAGCTAGTGTGGGTCCCACCACCTCCATATGTCTCCAAAACCACTTGCCACCTAGAATTTCTCTTGAATTTATTTATTCATCATATTTATTAAATTATTGAACCCTTCTAATGTCTAAATATCATTGATTAGTTTCCTTATTACCATCCCACATGTGCCCATCCAACCTAGGAAACTAGTAGGATTGATGGGATTGTCTTACTATGCACTTATTTGAATGGGGACATTACAAGAATAGAACACCCCACAAGATATTGGACAACAAGACGCTAGAAGAGGTCTTCTCTGGTAAGAAACCTAAAGTCAGCCATCTCAGAATATTTGGTTGTGCAGTATACACTCATGTCCCAAAGGAAAAGAGGACCAAGCTAGATGCTTCAGGAAAGAAGGGTATCTTTGTGGGTTACAGTGAAAGCTCGAAGGCTTACAGAATATACTTTGCAGGGTTCAAGAAGATTGATGTCCACAGGGATGTAACATTTGATGAAAACTCAGCATTCATCAAATCAAGGAAGACACCTATTCAAGATCATGAAGAACTAAAGGAAACCATATTTCAAGACACTACCATGACTGAAGCAATTCTAGATGCTGATCGTGAAATTGAAGATCTGCAAGAACCTGTAGATCCACCTCATGAGAAGGACTCTCAAAAGAGGAAACCTGCATGGGTTAGAGAGCTCATTCAAGATGCAGAAATATACGTCATTCCAGAAGAAGAACACAGAGAAAAGAAGAGAACTAGATCACATACCAGCTATGTTGCTTTACTCTGTGAAATTATGAACAAAGAACCTTTCAGTTATGAAGAGGCAGCGGAAAAGAAAGAATGGAAGGATGCCATGGTCAAGGAATATCAGTCGATCATGAAGAATGATGTTTGGGATGTGGTCCCAAGACCTGAAGGGAACTCTGTTGTGACTTCCAAATGGATCTACAAGATCAAGCATGCTACAGATGGCATCATAGAGAAATACAAAGCAAGATTTGTAGCTCATGGCTTCTCCCAGAAAGAAGGAATCGACTATGAAGAAACTTTTGATCCTATAGACAGATACACTTCCATTAGATCAGTACTTGCTCTGGCTACAGTGATGAAATGGAAGATACACCATATGGATGTCATGGAAGATACACCAGATGGATATCAAGACTGCTTTCTTGAATGATGTAGTTGAGGAGGAAGTGTATTTGGAGCAGCCACTTGGTTTTGCAACACATGACAGGGAGTCATATGTGTAGCTAGGGTTTTACCCCTAGCTTGTGCCAATGAGCACCTACTAAGGAGAATGGACTCCTTAGTAGCAGTTCAGTATATTAAACTAATTATGCAATAAACAAAAAATTAAATTATTTCTAAGACAAGCATGAAGCATAAACACCAAAATGAAAGAATGACTTTGTATTGATGTTACCTTGAGTGTCAAGGTTGGTGAAGCCCTTTGCAGTGTCCAAGAGGATGCTCCAAGCTTCAAGAATGCTCCTTCTCCTTCTCCAATGTTGGGGATGGGCCAAAGGTGGCTCTCAAGGTGAAACTAGTTCAAAGGTGGACTAGGGTTTCGAGAGAGATTTTGGCAGAGTAAGGGTGCTTGTGATTGTGGATATGGAATAAGGGATCTCCATCACCTATTTATAGTTTTTTGGTGGTGGAGTGCTGACCCATGGTTTTAGGAAACACATGGTTTTGGGCAGCTGTATAGGGTTTTTTCCTCCTTTTCCTCATTATTTTATATTTTTATTCCCTTTTTAGGGGATTTTTGCTATTTTTGGAGGAAAAGGGGGTTTTTTAGCCTTTTTTAGGCTATTTTGAGGGTTTTATGGCCTTTTGGAGGCATTTTAGGCCTTTTGGAGGCTTTCTAATGGGATTTTTTGGGATTTTTTAATGGAAATATGGTAGGAAAATGGACAAATGAGCCATATAATGTGGTAATGAGGTAGTGAACACTTTTTAGGTGTTAACAGATTGCCCCCTGATGTGCGAGGTCAGGAGCTAATCGTATGGCCGATGGACATCATAAGT
This sequence comes from Larix kaempferi, assembly GCA_027924585.1. Lineage (NCBI taxonomy): Eukaryota > Viridiplantae > Streptophyta > Pinopsida > Pinales > Pinaceae > Larix > Larix kaempferi. The sequence goes on from BSBM01000455.1 coordinate 334,979, forward strand.
CATGAATGGTTTTCCTGGGTGTGGAGAGAAGAGAAGAAACAAACTGAAGCCCGGAACAACGATCCCGAACAACTGCAAGAACTAAAAGTACATAACCTCAATAAAGGATGAGGAATCATCTGATCATATGGACGAGGCGGGCATTCCCATGCTCGTATCAGGATATAACATAATAACAACAATGGGGTCCAAAAATGGGGACCTGAAATATACATGACCTCAAATACTGACTGAGGAATAATCTCAATATATGGACGAGGCGGGCATACCCATGCTCGTATCAAGATACATAAATATAACTGTGAGGCCCAAAAAAGGGGGACCTGTAAGATACATGACCACTGTGTACATCATAAGAGTCCAGAGGGGACACAAATCTGGGACATACTGCTGAGTGGATCATGTGTGAACTGCAGAACTGGTGCACCGGAACAATCAACAGTGCTACTGAGTGTGGTACCAAAGGAACTGATGAGCTGCTGGATCATAGTGACTGGGGTCATACTCTCCATGGTACACTGAACTGGAACTGATCTGGAACTGAAACTGGGTACTCAAGGAAGCATGAAACTGGATGGCTTCCGAATACAAACGCCAACGCAGCCCGGACATCCACGGGAACATACAACTGGGCGTTCCGAAGTGACTCACCAATGTGCTAGAGTCGGGGGAAATCCGGGGTCTTCGACAAAAAACTGATGGAATATAATCCTACGCGATCCTCAACGATGCGATCAAGGTGCTGAAGTCGAGCATGTGAGGAACAACCACTCGGAGAGGCAATGATGTCTCCTCTCAGAATGATCCGTAGGCACTTACCACAGATGGTGATAAGTCCAAGGCGTAGGGACCTCTGGGCCTATCCTCTGGAATAGAGGAGCTGTCGTCGACAGAGGGAGACCTGCCCCTAGCAAGGAAATGATGTTTCCTTGATAGGAGCGCGAGGTACAATACCGAAATGTGATAGTACTGATGGAAGGACTGATAAACTGTGGGGGGACAAATGGGCAAGTAGAGCGGGTGGACTCAAACTTCCTTAGTTCAGAGTATGATAATGTGAATGATCTGGCAGCATATGAAACTGACTGAGGGGAAAGGGATCATAGCTGTAATGGATCTGGGAGGATAACTGGCTGAGGGAGACTCAAGTTGGTGTACCATGGCAGGAGACTGCAGAATACTCTGAACAAAGGCGACCTGATTGGGGGTGCTGCCGAGATGATCGATCATAGTGCCAGGAGGCACGGGAGGAGACTTCTTCATGGGTTAATGAACTAGAAGAAGTGTGTGTAAAATGGTACTGTCGTGTGGATTTTACGAGCCCAGGACAGTTCATGCTCGTGGTTGCTTTCAATTTTAAGGAGTCTGAAAGCGATAAGAAGACTCTGAGGTAGTGGAATGGTACTGTCGTGTGGATTTTACGAGCCCAGGACAGTGCATGCTCGTGGTTGCTTTCAATTTTAGAGAGTCTGAAAGCAAGTAAGAAGACTCCAGGGGGTTGCTTTTTCGTAGATTTAGTCTCCAAGGCCCAAAGAAGCATAAAAGGATGCAATGAAGAACTCTTCTAGCCGGTGTGACTAGAGTATTCCTTTTTCGTAATTAGTCTACCAGGTCCGGAAAAGGGTTAAACTTATACCAGATAGACGCCCTTTCAGGGACTTTAACGAGCATGAAAGGAAGCAAGATTGCTCGGCGATCTTTTCATTCTTTTAGGAGTCAGAAAAGAGCTTAACGGAAACTCCCTAAGTGCCTTTTTCGTAAAGGACTTGTCCGGCCCGAAAAAGGGATAAAACTATACCGAACAAAGGAAATGGCCAGGCAAGGAGGAAGTGTTCAATCAAGGTTTAGTAATGATGACCAAGAACGAGGGTAGGTGGGAACACTGATGGACCTCCTTGCGGGGTAGATGAAATGGTGGCAAAATAACGAAACATTTGCAGTATGACAGGAGTGAATGGCTCATGTAAAAATGTGGAACAATCCGATGGCGGCCGATATGGCGCGCAAACCGAGGCAGCAAGGTGTTGGGACACAATGTTGAAATTGTACCAGGTGAGAGCGAGAAATGATCTCAAGCATCATCACGAGCTCGGAAAAATGAATCCGGCAATATAAAGGATGTCAAAAACGGGTGGCGGCCGATGTGGCACGCAAACCGAGGTGACGGGGGCATTTTGAAAAAAGCCCGGACAATCTGGAGGTGAGAGCGAGAAATGATCGCAAGCGTCATCACCAGCTCGGAAAAATGAATCCGATGATATAAAATATGTAAAAATCGGAGAACGGCCGATGTGGCACGCAAACCGAGGCGACTAGTGGCGTCTGAAAAATGGGTAAAAAATGACAGGACAAGAAATAATGCAACGAGGTGATCATCATGACGGTCACGTCGTGCTGATTCCAGTGGTGGAAACGGTTGGTAAAAACAAAAACAAAAAGGAAAGTACTGTACAACGCAGACCAATGAGGTCGCGGGTTTCTTTTTATGGGTAAAAACGCTTAAGATACAACCCATTACGAGGGTTGCGCAAAGGACGGCCTTCAGAGTCAGCTAAGATGTATGCCCCCTTGCCGAGGCAGGTCTGCACGACGTAAGGGCCTTGCCACATAGATTCGAACTTCCCTTTACCGGTTTTGTCATGGGCTTGGTCATAGGCGAGGACGAGGTCCCCTTCGTGGAAAGTTCGAGGGTGAACATGTTTATCATAACCGGCTTTGGAGCGGTTTTTGGCAGCTTCGATGTTCTGGAGAGTGGCCCGACGGTCTTCATCGGCTTGTTCGAGGTGCAGCAGACGTTGCTCGAGGGGGGTGGTGTCAGGGAGAAGCTCAACGGCGATCTGTAAGGCAGGGATCTGACACTCGATGGGGAGAACAGACTCTATACCGTGAACTAAATGAAATGGTGTAAAACCAGTGGCGGTCTTAGTGGAGGTGCGATAAGCCCACAACGCAGGGAACAACATGTGGTGCCAATTGGACTTATGCTTGTCGACTGTTCGTTGGAGGATGGTTTTAAGGATTTTATTGATGGCCTCTACTTGGCCATTCCCTTGGGGGTAGTAAGCAGAGGAGAATTGGTGCTCATACTTAAGGAGGGTGGATAACTCACGCCAGACGGCATCTTCGAAGTGTGAACCATGGTCAGATACTAACTGCTTAGGAACCCCGAATCGAGCTATGACATGGTTGAAGAAGAAGCGGGCAGCAGTGTCAGCGGTACAATTGAAGGTAGGCATGGCCTCCGCCCATTTGGTAAAGTAATCAACAGCGACCACAATATATTTGTGGCCGTTGGCAGACTGGGGTCTACATTCCATGAAGTCTATGGCCCATTTACAAAAGGGACCAACGGTGACGACTGGGTGTAATGGAGCAGGAGGTGTCCGGGCCTTGGGGGCAAAAAGTTGGCAGTTATGGCAGTGTTTGACTGCAGTGATGCAATCAGTGAAAAGTGTGGGCCAGAAGTATCCGGCGCGGACGACCTTTTGGGCGGTGGCCATCCCTGAGAAATGGCCTCCGCAGGCACCGCTATGACAGTCATTAAGGACGTGTTCAGCTTCCTCATGGGTAAGGCAACGACGAAGAATGGTGTCAACCCCGCGCCGATAGAGGACATCGCCTAAGAGGAGATATCGAGAGGCCTGGTGGCGGATGCGACGGCGTCCATTGCGTGTAACTTTGGGTCTGAACTTTTGTGTGCGTAGGTATAACAAGATATCACCGTACCATGGGTCATCGGACGAGATAGTGAACAGGTGATTATCGGGTAACTCATCGGAGATGGGTTTGGCCGGGAGAAGGGAAGGGAGATCAGTAATGAGCTGGGCAAGCGCGAGGGCTTTAGTGCTCTTAGGTGTTTTGAAGGTAAGGTCATATTCTTGGAGGATAATGACCCATTTGGCAACACGACCTTGGAGTAGCCGCCGGTTCAGAAGATATACCATGGGGTTAGAGTTGGCTACGACGGTGGTATGACTCATTAAGATGTAGTGTCGCAATTTTTGAACGGAAAAGACTACTGCGAGGGCAAGTTTCTCTTCATATGGGTAACGTAATGGTGGACCAGACAAGGTCTGGCTAACGTAGTAAATGACGTGCTCCTGGTGAGAATCGTCTTCTTGAACTAAGACTCCAGAGACGGCATGCTCGGAGGCCGACACGTAAAGGATGAAGTCTCGAGTAAAATCCGGAGGGGAAATCAGAGGGGCTTGTGTGAGGGCCTTCTTGAGGGCCTCGAATGCAGCTTCTGCTTGCGCATCCCAAACAAAGGGTACGTGGGTGCGGAGTAGGCGCAAGAAACCGTGTACCGTAGTGGCATAATCAGGAACGAAACGTCGAAGGAAGTTAGATCGCCCCTGCAGACTTTGGAGCTGCCGGAGCGTGCGAGGAGGGGGGAGGTCTAAAATAGCTTGGACTTTTAGAGGGTCAACAGTAATTCCTTTCTGGGAAACAATGAAACCCAACAATCGGCCTGCCGGTACGCAAAAAACACACTTGTGTGGGTTCAAGCGAATTTGGTATTTGCGACAACGCAGAAAAATTTGTCGAAGGTCGTTAAGGTGGTCTGATCGTTTCCGGGAACGAGCTGTAAGGTCATCAAGGTAGACTAGCAGGATATGGACCAAGTCGTGGAAGCAGTAGGTCATGGCCCGCTGGAAAGTAGCACCAGCATTTTTGAGGCCGAACGGCATGACGCGATAGGCAAAGGTGCCCCAAGGGGTAGTAAAGGCAGTTTTGTACTGGTCTTCCTTACGGATCTGAATCTGATTATATCCGGAAAAACCATCCATGAAGGAGAGGACCTCATGTCCCGCACACGCATCTATGAGTTGATCGATGAACGGCGTGGTGAAGTTGTCCTTGGGACAAGCATAGTTTAAGTCACGGAAGTCAGTGCATACGCGGATGGTGCCTTGCTTTTTGTTAACTGGAACAGGGTTTGAAACCCATGTGGTATAGGCAATAGGATAAATGAACCCTGCCTTGCGCAGCTTCTCAATCTCGGCTTTGACAGCTGGGAGCTTTGAGGGATGAATGGGGCGCTGTTTCTGACGAACAGGGGTTACCTCAGGCCATGTGTCAATGTGGTGCTCTATAATGGCGGGATCAAGACCAGGCATTTCGGTATAAGACCAGGCAAAGACATCACAGAATTCTCTGAAAAGGTGTGTGTAGTCCTCAATCTCTTGTTTACTGCAGAATGCTCCTAAAGTGATGAGTTCAGGAGCATGACCTGGAGCAGCAATATCAACTTGGATGACAGGTGAGATGTTGGCCATGTTGCCCTCCTCGAAGGCATCAGGAGCAGGGATAGGGTCCTTGAACCAGTCAACCTTGGTGGGGAGGAAGTCTCTGGATTCGACCGCGTATTGGGTAGCGGTGCTAGAGGAAGACGCTTCTGGGATGAAATAGGAACGGTGGTGCATATCATCCCAAGGATAATCCGGGGCAGTTAGGGCCTCAAGAATCTCCTCATCAGTACGGAAAGTCTGTGTCGTCAAATCGGTTGACGAGGGGGTAGTGGAAGTATTGGTTGAAGAGATCATGTAGATGGTATTAACCTCTCCGGAAAGTGAAGAGTCTGGGGGGTAGATCTCTTCAATGGTAGGTGGTGCCGTCTCAAGGTCCAGATTGTTCATCTCATAAAGAGCTGCTCTGTAATCCGGGAGATCAGGACAATGATGTGAATAGTGCCCGTAAATACCGCAGATGGCGCATGAGTGGTTGGTACGTAGGGACTTATCTTTAGGCTTAGGAGTGGGGTTTAGTTCGACAGTTGGGATGTTGGGGTCATCATCGAGCATTTGCATGTGCTTCTGTAATGCGGGTAACTGTGGGCATTGGTGGGTCGCATGGCCCAACTCGTCACACAGCGAGCATTTGGGAGGAGCACGGAACACTGGAGGGTTCTTGACTGTCTTGGGAGGTGGGACAGCAGTGTAAGGTTGAGGACCTCTGCCCCCAGTGGGTTGAGGGGGAGGAGGAGGTGTCGTGGAGGACGAAGGGGTAGAGACACCGGGAGGTGGCTGAGTGGTAGTAGCCATGGGTTGCACCGGCTGGAGGACGACATCAGGTGTCGGCGGGCGAACGGGAGGCGAAAGGTACCATACAGGTAATCCCAAGGTTAACCCAGGGAGGCTAAGGGTAGCCATGACCGGGGCGCTTACTACTCCTGCTGGAGGAACTAGGAAGGGGATCGTATGGATCGGTGTAACACCAATGTGACTAGGTACCAAGGGTGGTTTAGGCAACAAAGATGGTTGATTGTTAGGTGGTAGGATGTCATGGGACAAGGTACATAAGTCAGACATTTCGGGCGTAGATGATGGCGGAGGAATGGATTGAAAGGTGGAGGTCAGCGGCGCGTCTGAGTAGACTCCAGGCCCCGTAGAAGAAACAAATGAGGTGGAGGCAGGAGAAACAGGTTGTTCAACCATGGGGAGAACATTTTCTGGTGCCGCCGGAGCACTGGGATCATAGTAGGTGAGCTGGTCAATCTTAACCACGCGTCCGTCATGGGGGAACATCATGGTGCGAAAGACAGAAGAGGCAACCGCCCGCATGGCATACATGTAGCTGCGGCCAAGTAGAAGGTTGTAATCCAATTGGGCATTGATTACCTCTATGTCAATAAGAACTGTTTTACCACCTAACTGGACTGGAACGTTGGGTAGAAGGCCTTGGGGCTGGGCCGAACGACCGTCGTAGGCACGTAACGCAGTGGTGGACTGCTGGAGAGGAGGGGATCCGAGCTTCTGCCATACAAATGTAGACATAACGCATGTGGAAGCACCCTCATCAATGATGCACCGATGGATAACAAGGTTCCTAACGGAGACTGTAACTTGGAAGGCTAAGCTGGAAGGTAGGCGTGGTTCAGACTGGTCTAAATCAAACGCCATCAAATGTGAATCAGTTGGGTCAATCCCCCCGATGGCGGAAAGTAAAGTCTTGCGCTGGGAAGGGAAGTTCTTCAAGACTTCTAACGCAGACATGGCTGCGGGAGATTGGGCTAGGTCGTCTACGATGTTGTAGTTTGACGCAGCGCGCGCGTTAGGGTTATTGTTGATTCGGCGCAGTGGGAAACGAGGTGCTTTCGCAGCGCCGTCTGTGGGAGGCGGAGGGATACGTAACGCCTGATCGGTGGGGTGGGCGTTAGTAGTTTTATCCATGGGAGTGGCTTCAGAGGTGGAGCCATATTGGTTCCGACGGGTCTGGAGGTTGACGTCAGCTGATGACATCATCAATAAGTCGTGGGTACCTGAGTCAAACATGGGTTGATCAGGGGCAGCGTAGGTGATCTGTTGTTGTTGGGGTTGCACGTTAGCTTGAGGGGCCAACGGCTGAGTGTTCACCACGCCTTGGGTCGGTAAGGGGTTTTGCAGCACCAAAGGGGGTTGCTGAGGTTGGGGGGGGTTGGGCGGTGCTTGGGGAGCCGCATGCCCTTGGCGATGGGCCTCGTCAACCCAAAGCTGCCGAGCTCGCTCCAAGTGTGGGCAAGCATGGGTGTAATGTCCATAGACCCCGCAAATAGAACAAGGGTGGTTCGTTCGCAGATTGGGGTTTTTGGCCTGCTTGGGTGGGCGATCAGGGTTTTGAGTAGCGGGAGCCGCATTATTGTTGTCAGGGGGATTAGCCGGTTGACCAGCTTGGTCTGTAGGTTGGTTATTTCCCCGATTACGGCCTTTGCCGCGGTTCTGTTGGCCCTGGTTACGTTGGTTATTCTGGTTTTGCTGCGGGTTATGTTGGGCATAAACTTGCCCTTGGGCAGCAGGTGGATTTTGAGGTTGCGCAGGTGCGGGGGCAGGCTGCGGAGGATGATATGTAGGTTGAGGCTGAGCAGGTGCAGCAACTTGAGGGGGTTGCTGATAGGACTGCGGAGCAGGTTGTGGATGTGCCGCAGGGGCTGCCTGGGGCGGATAATAAGCTGTGCAAGTTGAAGAAAGACTTGTATGGATTGAAGCAAGCTCCTATGACTTGGTATGGGAGGATAGACAGCTTTCTATCTAGTTTGGGCTTTACCAAGAGTTATGCAGATTCCAACCTCTACTACAAGGTTGAGGAAGGAAATCCAGTGATACTACTCATGTATGTGGATGACCTGTTTGTTATAAGTGATGATAGATTGATTGCTGACGCAAAGAGGAATCTTGCAGCCGAGTTCAAGATGAAGGACTTGGTGATGATGCACTATTTTCTAGGCATGGAGGTGTGGCAGAGTGCAGATGGAATCTTCCTTGGACAAGGGAAGCATGGAGTAGAGATCTTGAAGAGGTTCGGGATGATGGCCTGCAAGGCCATGGCCACACCTATGGCATCGAACCTGAAGCTTCTGTGTGATGCTTCATTTGATCCGGTTGATGTCATGGTGTATCGTCAGATGATTGGGTCCTTGATGTACTTGACGAACATGAGACTAGATATCTGCTTTGCAGCTTTGCAGTGAACACATTGAGCCAGTTCCTAACGGATCCCAAAGGTGTTCACCTGGTTGCTGTAAAGCATATTCAGAGGTACCTAAAGGGTACAATTGACTATGGGATCATGTGTTATGCGAATCAAAAGTTTAACCTATATGGTTATGTTGATTTGGACTAGGCAGGCAGTGCTACAGATAGGAAGAGCACTTTTGGGTGTTTCTTCAGTATGGGATCAGGTGTGATCTCTTGGTTTAGTAGGAAGCAGTCTTGTGTAGCATTGAGTACAGCCAAAGCTGAGTATGTTGCGTCTTGTTCAGCTAGTTGTGAGGCAGTATGGCTGAGGAAGCTACTATCTGAGCTATTTGATCTACCGTTAGATGCTACTGGTATCTTTTGTGACAACCAGAGTTGTGTGAAGCTGTTTGAGAACCTGGTATTCCACGACAGGTCAAAGCACATTGAGATCAAATATAACTATATCAAGGATATGGTGCAGAGAGGAGCAGTGAAGCTCCTGTATGTTGCGAAGGATGAGTAGGTTGTAGATGTGTTAACAAAACCACTAGCCCAAGTGAAGTTCGAGTACTTAAGAGAGAGGCTTGGTGTTCTTCAGATTGACGACACTTCAAGGAAGAAGTGATGAAGACATTTTTTGGATCCATTCCAATCATGGTGAAAGGAGGATCCTTCCATGGCTGTGGATGTAAGCATTAGATGATGAGCATCAGGATGATGCTCCAGTTACTGCTCTGTATATGCATCATGTTGGATGCTTTTTATGATTAGTTGGATCATGTATATGTATATGCATCATGTTGGATGCTTGTTATGATCAATTGGATCATGTAGATGTATAAGCATCATGTTGGATGCTTGCTATGATCAGTTGGATCATGTATATGCATATGCATCGTGTTGGATGCTTGTTATGATCAATTGGATCATGTATATGTATATGCATCGTGTTGGATGTTGGATATGATAAGTTGGATCATGTGTATGTATATGTAGATGTATTAGGTGGATACGTTGTATGATCAGGTAGATCATGTATGTTGATATATATCAGTAAGATACATTATATGATTAGGTGGATCATGTAGTTGTATGTGTATCAGGTCGATACATTGTATGATCAGGTAGATCATGTATGATGATATGTATCAAGCAGATACTGTGTATGCATTAGGTAGATGCATTGTATGAACAAGATGATCATGGATGATGAGCTTCAGGATGTTGCTCCAGATGACATGCATTAGGACAATGCAATGATGTTGATCAGAATTATCATGTGTACAACAAGATGATGTATGGTGAGTATCAGGTTGATACACTATGGCCATGGACAGGTTGTGTAGATGAGCATATAATTTTGCCCTGGGAGATCTTGTCGGTCGTGCTTCGACACATAAATGATCCTGGGATACTCTTTCGAGTTCTTGCTCTGGGAGGACATAAAATAGTGCCCTTGGAGATCTTGTCGGTTGTGCTGCGGCACATAAAGGATCTTGGGATACTCTTTCGATGTTTTTTCCTATGGCATATAATAGCGCCCTAGAAAATCTTGCTGATCGTGCTTCGGCACATAAAGGATCCTGGCATACTCTTTCAAGGTTTTTCCATGACCACATGTAATAGCACCCTGGGAGATCTTATTGGTCGTGCTTCGGCACATAAACGATCCTGGGATACTCTTTCAAGGTTTTGTGGTGGGGGTAACATGTAATACATCCTGGAGATCTGGACAAGTTGTGCTAGTCATGTAAAAGGCCTCAGATGCTCTTTATAGTTCTTTCTAGTCAAGACAATCTTTTAAGGTTTTGTGATAGTCTCATGTAAGTGGACCTGGGAGATCTTTTCGGTCATGCTTCAGCACATAAAGGATCCTGGGATACTCTTTCGAGGCATTGTGACGCACGTAAAAAGTCCTTAGGATTCCATAGTATGGCCAGTGATGATGAAGACCTGCATGTGGCGGGCCTACATCCAGCATGAAAAAGGGTTGGCTCTGTAGAACTTCCTATGATGAGTAGATTCAAAGATTGATTGAGATAGCAGTAGCAGTGATGATGACGATGATCTAGAGAAGAAAACTTGTGCTATAAGATATGTGTCAAGAAATACCTTCCTAGTTAAGAGGGAGTGTTGATGTATATGTAACTTCGGAATGTATTTCATCTATGTATTTATTGTACTCCTATAGAGATGTATTATTCCTCTATATGGAAGTTTTGTCATTTGTATTAACAAGTGTCGCAAGTGTTGTAACTTGCTAATGGGTTATTAGACCACATAGTAAAGGGTCAGCCCGGATTAACGTAACCATGGGTTATTAGACTAAGTTATACAAGTAAGCCCCACTAGTTTATTAAGTAGGTGAGGACAAATATAAATAGAGATCGAGAGATCTCTATTTGATCACTCATTACTCACTCTTCCATCACTTGGAAAGTGGCACACATGTGAGGAGGAGGATCAACTGCTAGGAGAAGACTATCTTTGTGTACCTGGGTTTTATTATCGCTCTATCTATCACTAAGGAAGTTGTGGGGTTTTTCACATTAGGGTTTTCCCCACGGAAACTATGTGTGTCCATTGTCCGTTATGTTTGGTTCTTGTTGTGATTGACATGATTGACATGCTTGATATGTTTGATATGCTGTACATGTTATTCTCTCAGTAAAGATCCTAGAGTATATTGAATTGATGCTAAAAAATTAACACATGTGCCATAAGGGACCCTTATGCCATCCATGGAAAACAACCCGAAACCATGTATTGACGACGGTGCAATTCGATATATCCTATCGCTCACAGAAAAACCTATGTTCGATTGAGGAAGATCCTTGGGTACCCATTGTTTCACTAAATGTATGTACCTCAAGGGAACCTCGATGTCATCTTTTGTCTCATCACCATAGGAACATGACCCCCCTCGACCGTCAAATTCTTCATTCTGGTTATGGAATTTTCTTCTGGTCTTTTGACATCTAGTTGATACAACTCTTCTAGACCTACTGGATGTCTCACTTTTCTCTACCCTTCCTAAACTCCCCTCGCTCAAGGAAGACATATCTGACAAATACATGTTTGGTTCTACTTGCACCATGGGAAAAAAGTTTAGATACGACCGCAAGGCATAGTGCCTCATAAAAGTGGACGTGTAGCACCTTTTATAATGTTACTTGATCCTCATTCCCTTTCTCAACATGTAGGCATTAAAGCGATGAGGAAGACGACCACGTTATCTTTTTTATGAGTAGAGATTCACGCAATTATGAGCTTTCGTTTATTGCTACTTTGGGTCTTGACTCCCATCTCAAACCATCCAACTATCACCGTTGTTTTCGTGGCCCTAAAATATCTCTCATCCCATTAGTTTGGGTTCATCACCTCGGTAATTGAAGTTCAGTCACATTTAGTAACATATTAATATTCAGCAATAACAGTATAAGATAAATAGTTTATATTCAATAGTATGATCTTTTAGGTGGTTAATAAGTGTTCACAAATCTTCAAGAACAATATTTTATATAATGTTGTGGAACTTGTACAAACTTATTCAAGCATGGTCTTCTTAGATGATTGAAAATAATTGAATCAAGCAAAAATGGAACTGTAAACATGTTATCTATTTTAAAAAATGGTAGCTTTCAGTCATACTCACAACTAATGCTTCCTTTAGACAATTACTTGTAGTCTTGACTTATGATATTTATTGCATAACATAGATTTTCAATCATATTGACATTGAGAAAAGTAGGGCTTTCTTTATATTATCATGACATAACTACAAAGACTTTCTTTTCAATCTTCATGACAATCTAAATGGACAAGCCCCATTCATAGCCGAGTACTTTGAGATATTTACAAATAATCGGAGTATGGGGGACCATATATCTCTTGGTAGACATTGGATTCAATGCACCATGCATTTGAATAAATAGACCTCTATGAAGAACCTGCAACAATTAATTAACGAGAATATGTGAGATAGCAGAAATAACAAAACTTAGAATCACTTTTATTGATCGTAGGCCACTTCGAGGGGGCAACCTCCTTTGAGCAAGCTCAATACAAATAACTTCACGGTACCTTCATTGGACTCAACACACACTTATATACTAAGTATATGACCAATACTATGGGTTAAAACCATGGGACATATAATACTATGGGATGACTTACAAAGCATATGCATCCAATACTATGGGTCAATACTATGGGCTAATATTAACTATGGATCAACAAATACTACGGGACGACTTACAAAGCATATGCGTCCAACAACAATATACTAATAAAATAAAGAGAAGGGTTGACATGGGTTCCTAACATCCCCTCTCCCTTAGAAAAATCTTTGTCCTCAAAGCTTTAGCTGTGGAAATTGATGCAGAATATGAAGGAGTGGTTCCCCTATAACATCCTCGGGATGCATTCCGGGCCATTGGTGCCTTTAGAGTTTTAGGGAGGATTGCTTGGAAGGATGTAGAGGAAGAAAAACCATATAAGATGCATGAAAAGTGCGCTCAGAACGGTGTTGATTGGCTAGTTGTTTCAGTCGAATTCTAGCCATGTGAAGATTGCCTTGCAGAATGAGAAGAATCTGATTGCGGTTTCATGGAGCCGAGTCAATTTCCTGAACTGTGGAGCAACTGAGGGTGTATGGAAGAATAACTGGTAGTGTCTATCCACAGATTGCTTCATATAGTGTCCTTGTAGATGTGGTATTGTAACACCAGAGCACTTCTAGGAAATCCATAAAAATAGTTGGCCAAATCTGTGTAGGGATGGGAAAGGGTTCAAGTAGTCCTGAAAGGAGTGTTGTTTCACCCTTGTTGACCTGGAAATTATCACAGTCAGCCACCATCCATTGAATTGTCATTTTCAGTCCCTGCCAAAAGAAGTTACATTGTTCCCGGTCATACATTTTGAGGAACCCAAAGTTCCCTTCTGATGAAGAAGCCTGGAGTTCATAGAAGAGAGAGCCCTATTGAATAGATTGCAACCAATTTGGATCAAGTAGAGAATTAACTGTAAGAGAAACTGGGTCATCAAATGTGCAAGAAGGAGCATCTGCCACCATATTGTCCTTACCTTTCTTGTAAGTGATCGCATAGGCAGAACTGATCAGTTGGATAACCCATTTCAAGTGTGCTGGGGAGGAGACCCATTGTTCCAGGAAATTTTCCAGACTCTCGAGATCAATCTTGATGCAGAAATAATTCCCTAATAAGTATGGCTGCCACTTTTTTACTGCATGAAAAATAGCCATTATTTCCTGTTGAGATGTAAATGCGGCTAAATTCTTACTGGAAAGGTCTCTTGAAGGCGGCAAGCTCACAGGTTCAGAAAAGACACCTGCATATCTATCCAAGGAACTAGTGGAGACCGTTGATGGGTGCATCTGAATGAAATGGAGCTGAGTGATGACACCATGTCAATTCTTCTTAAGGATATTTTCCAGGCGATGTGAACTGATGATGTGGGGAGACCCTTGTTGTAAGCCCTTAAATTTGTGTTGTTTCCCATTGACTGAAAACTGCATCCAAAGTTCAGCAAAATACCATAAGATGGGGCCAACTGTGCGTAACCATTGAATGCCCAAAACCACATCACATCTGCCTAGGGATAAGGAAAACATGTTAGAGCGCAGGTTATAATCTTCCAAAGAGATACGCACATTGCAACACTTCATCTTGCAAGGTAAGGTGCCCCCATTCGCAACCATGACTTCAAAGTTGGAGCAAGGATGGACAAAACAATCAGCCTATTTGGTGAAATGAGGGTGAATGAAGTTATGAGTGCTACCAAATTCAATGAGTATTGTAAGAGGAAGCTTCTTGAAGTAACCCCTGAACCGCATTGTTTGGGGGGTGGTGATGGTGGATAAAGCATGGAGATATATCTCTAGTTGTTCATCTTGATACGGGGGGTCAATAGGCGGCTCCTGAGTGTGGACCTAATCATCGATTGTATCTAGAGCTTCTTCATCAATTTTAGAGGCAGGAGGAGAATCCATATCCAAGAGATAGAGCTTTTGTTGATCACATCTATGTCCTCAAGTGAATTTCTCATTACAATTATAACAAATCCTTTTTTCTCTATGTACCTGCATCTCTATTTCAGACAAATGCTTGATAGAAGTAGGTTGAGGAACTGGAAGGATGGGAGGTTGTTGAGAACCCATATTTCAGAAGGGAACAAAAGTGGGTTTGGAGCACTGTTGGGCTGCAATATTGTCTTCTGCCAACTTAGCCAACCCTAGGACTTCCATCATTGTGTTGGGACAGAATATTTTAACCTCTGACTGGATTTCATCATTAAGACCACTGATAAAACAACTCCTGTAGAATTCATTAGACAATCCTTCTGTGTGATTGGCTAGTTTCTCAAATTCTGTCTGATATTCTCTCATAGTTCCAATTTGACGAAGTTTAGTGAGTGCTCCAGTGAAGTCATCAAAAGCACTAGGACCAAATCATTGCAAAATAAGTTGGCAAAAATATGTCCATTTTGGCTCGTCATGAGTCTTTATGTACCAACGGTACCATTGAAGGGCTTCCTATTCCAAATGAAAGGATGCAAGTGGAACTTTTTGGACATCAAAACTATTATGCAGACTAAAATACTATTCTGCACGATAGATCCATCCAGTCCGATCAGTACCATTGAAGCGAGGAAATTCAAGCTTCGGACCATGGAAATTGCGGGAAGAAGAGAACCCATTGGCTACAAAAGATTCTTGTTGTCGGGTATTGTTCATGGCTGAATGCTGAAGATGGAGGCTGAGAAATGTTTCATCCACATCTTGGAGTTTGGTTTGAATGGCTACAAGTGCTTCCTCCATGGTTTTTTCTCCTGCACGGGTGACAACCATAACCAGGAGTTTTTGTTTTGTGGGGGGAATGGATAGAAAAACACAAACGAAAGCTTATTTATTAGAGGGAAATTTGGATTTGGGAAAAACTCGAATGGGTAATTGGGGTTTGACTAGGTTTTGGACACTTTCTGATGGATAGAGAAGGAAAAAATGGGGATTTCAGAAGCAGGGTGAAAGAATGAGAAAATTTGTCAAATAGGGACAAAGAAGCAAAAATAGGGAATGAACATGGTGGCAAAACTTGGATGTGAGTGGGTGAAAATTGAAGAAGTTATGGCAAACCCTAAAAATAGACAAATGTGGGATTTCTGGATTTGGGAAGTAGAATTTGGGATAGGGTCCTCAAGAATGAAATATGCATAATGGAATTGCAGGGGTGTCCAGAAAGTTTCAAGGGAAACGGAGTTAAAACAAGGGAGATATGGCGAAAAAATAGTTTTTTTTTTCCAGAAATCGATCGGCAATGACGCGGAAGGGATTAGAACAATTGGATCT
This sequence comes from Larix kaempferi, assembly GCA_027924585.1. Classification (NCBI taxonomy): domain Eukaryota; kingdom Viridiplantae; phylum Streptophyta; class Pinopsida; order Pinales; family Pinaceae; genus Larix; species Larix kaempferi. Next base: position 350,780 of record BSBM01000455.1, read on the forward strand.
GAAATGGTGCGGAAGGAATCAACAGCAAATGGAATTGAAATAGTGCCAAATGGATCGAAAATGGTTGGATCTAAAATGTCTTTGAAAATAGATCTGAAACAGCTGGATCTAGAACGAATTGGAATGGATCTGAAACGACGCGGAAGTGATTAGCAACAGGTCAGCTGAAAATAGATATGGACCCCAGGTATGTCCAGCTTCCTATCGGTTCAAGGGATTCACTTGGCCACAAATGTTCTATGACGGCTTGCGTATTGGGGCAGTACCCCTCACTCCATGGCTCAGGTAAACTGATAACCACTTTGCAACAAACAACAGCTCTTGGTTTACCTCACGGGTGGGAACTAGTCAATCAGATAGGGGTCATTGCCCTTTTCACTGGCAAGTCCTCTCAATGGGCTAGCTACTTCGGTGTTCCTGTGGTACTCCTCACTATGAGTTTTAGGGCTTATGCCCAAGCACTTCCCACGGTGAAGAGGAAAGGGATTATTCCCAGATCCGAAGCTGCAATAGATGCGAAAAAAAAAATTAGCAAAAATTTCACCCAATGAGCCCAAGAAAGTGCTTTGATACCATATGTGAAGAACCTGTAACAATTAATTAATGAGAATATGCGAGATAGCGAAAATAACAGAACTCAAAATCACTTTTATTGATCGCAGGCCACTTCGAGGGGGTAACCTCCTTTGAGCAAGATCAATACAAATAACCTCACGGTACCTTCATTGGCCTCAACACACACTTATATACTAAGTCTATGACCAATACTATGGGTCAAAACCATGGGACATATAATACTACGGGATGACTTACAAAGCATATGTGTCCAATACTATGGGTCAATACTATGGGCTAATATTAAATATGGATCAACAAATATTACGGGACGACATACAAAGCATATGCGTCCAACAACAATATACTAACAAAATAAAGAGAAGGGTTGACACGGGTTCCTAACAACCTATGGACCACGCATCTATTATGATGCATGTGGATGTCTATGCAAGTTTTGACAAGCCATTGTTCTTTGTATTTAATGTAGTACCCAAGGATTTGATCCTCGGTAATCGTTGTCTGCAAAATATCTTTGACCTGTTCGAGAGATTCTCCAACTCCCCGTTTTAGATTATAAATAACAGCTGGTGATAATGCTCTCAGGTTGATACCAAATGAATGCCTCCAGTCTCTCAACCAATCAGGGACGTAGAATGTAGGATCCTTATAGATTTGTGGAATTTGAAGTCCCAACTTTAGCATGGTATAATATGTTCTATATGTATTTTCTTTTCTTAAGAATTTCCACCATAATTTTTTATATTTTTCATAAGTGTGTGTAGTACTTGGAAACCAGAGACTAGCATCTTGATGTGGCCATGCTTCCAAAGAACATATCTGGTTAATACAGTAGTATTGTTGGTCTAGTTGTAGCCCAAGGTGATGTGTAGAGACCTCTGTCGAGATTAAGGTAAGATCATGGTAGAGGTTTATTAACCAATTGCTTGCATCAGCTACTTTTCTCAGGGAGTTGTTGTAAATCATCTCTAGTACAATACTGGATCCCATAGGTATTTTTTTGAGTTCTGGCACTAGTCTAATAAAAGCATCATATCCCTGTAAGTTAGCATCTAATACTTCAGTATGTCTCAACTCCCACCTAGGTTTCTAGTCTTGCATATAATCCAACCACATCATATCATCATTAATTTTATAGATCTGATGTTTTCCTTCAGTCCAAGAAGAGATTTCCATGTTTACTTGTGAGTTATTGCCCCATTGGATTCTGCTTTGACCTTCTACACTCACTTGTCTCAAGCTCGCTTGCACCAGGCTTGCTTGTTTTAGGCTAGCTTGCTTCAGGCTTGCTTGTTAAAAATTAATAGCATACTTCTGTGCCAAATATTCTCTTGTTAAAAATTCAGGAATGCTTTTTGCTTTGCCAAAAATGTGCTTATGAACAGTACAGTTATAACATCAAAACAATGCTTGCCATCTTGCTAACTTTCCTTCTGCTGTTGCAAATTTTATTTTGTTGTTTAGCACAGATGGAAGACTGGAGCAATCTATTCCTATGATAAAGTCAAGGTTCAACAAATAAATTCATAGTTCTACGCTGTTTTCTGTCAGGACTACTTATATTCCAAGATAATTTTCCTCAAAAGTTCAATTGAGGCCGAGTTCCACAACTCTTAAAGTCCTTTACCAAAAAATATAATTTGATTACCAACAATTTTGTCTGACAGGACAAGTCTTAACTACTTAATTCAAATTATTTAACACGTATTTGATTACCAAAAATTTGATTGCTTAATGCTTATAACCAACACATATTTGATTACCTGGGTGTAGACGTTTCCTGTAATATACTCAAAAGAGTTACTTTCATAAATGACTGTGCCTCTTAGAGGCTAGTCAACTCTAGGAACCAAGTGACCCTATTATAGGGTTAGTACAAACTAGAGAGAGAGATGACTGGGCTATGGTACAGTCAATCAAAGAAAGTCAATGACAGTCAAAAGGCTCAGTACAATCACAATAAAGATGAGCTGACAGCCAGCAGACTGAGGCCAAAGAGACTCACGGCCCCCAGTAAGGTACAAGGACCAACCAAAGGGTAAAAAAACAACCAATAAGGTAAAATTAAAAAATAAAAGAGTGGGTATAAATTAGACTCATAACCCTTGGGACTAAGGGGGTGTAGTACATCAAATGTGGACAAACTACCATAGTTATACCCACAAGACCAAAAACATAAAAGGAAGTACAAATCAAAAGATAATTGAAGATCAGTAAAAGACCCAAAAGGTGTGAGGTACAAATAAGGTTAAATATATATTGCAATAGATCCTTGTAACTACATGTTATTTGACATGCCAAAGAGATGGAACGTCACATAATGTCAAATATATGCAAGAGCTCCTTGTAACTACCTCTTGTAACTCAAATAGGACCACCAAAAGGTATGATAGCAAGCAATCTTCCTAACTAAGGTCTAGAGGGTGATACAAAGTGTCTATAAAGACTCATAACAACTTGGACAAAGGGGGTGTACCTCAAATGTGGAAAAACTACAGTAGTACCAACAAAACCATAATCATAAAAGTTGGTACAAATCAAAAGATATCCCAAGATGAGTAAAAGACCGAAAAGGTAAAATGCAAGGTACCACAAAAATATTATCGACAAAAAGGAAGGACCATAAGACAATCAACCAAGGTGTGGGACAACCAATCATCTCTCTCTCAAATGTACCATTGTTCCATATAACCTGAAAGACCATCATCACAGTAAATGGAAAAGTCCACACAGATGATGTGATCACATGGTCCTCTAGACTACTCCTAAGGTCAAGCATTAGTGCCTCCATCAAGGTGTGTTCAGTACCTTGAGAAGACCATCTATCTCAACCATCTCGAAGACCTAGGAGAAGAGGACATCACACATCATCAGATAATTAGCAACTGACCGTGTAAGAACTCAAAAACCCTAAAGAAACCGAGCGTGCATAAGGGGAGCTAGGAAAAGACAAGGCTCGCACGCCAAAGAAACAAGCTCAAAAAACTGTACTGGGACCGGTGTCACAGTAAGCAAGCTAAAACAAAAGTGGCCAGAATGCCAACAAGCAACACTAAAAAGAAAAAGACACTCTAAAAAGGTGAAATAGCTTGCAAACTCCCTAACTAGGAGCTGGAGACCTCGACAAATCGTATCCTTTGCAAGGTGATGAAATCGAAGTCAAACAATACGAAGTGAGAGACCAAATTTGAAGGATATCCCTCTACCGAAAGGGATCCTTGGTAAAAGAGCCCTAGAAGAAAAGTCCCTAAGCTACCTCGTTGATGACACGTCGGAGATGAAAATGGAACTTCTGTCTTATCACCCATGTATCACCTATATGGTAGAGTACAACAAAGACAATTGATAGATGTCCTTAGGTGCTAAGTGAAGTGCGGCATTCCACAAAGTCCATCTAGAACCTATCCTCGCGGCTTGCCCCCGAAAAAATGGGAGGACCTCTCCACAAACTGTTCGATGACTGTAATGGTTGTATTAGTAAGTCGGGTGATGGAAGTGCAACTTGTGGTGTGATGGCTAACTCAAACCATGCAAATGCATATGAATCAAATAAGCCTTTCCTTTCAATGAATGCTAGCTAAGGTAAGGAGAGATTTCTTTCAAACTATAACTACTCTCTCAAATTAAATGACTGCAGCAAGTGTTCAAGTTCATTCATGGGACCTCAAGGAGAGATTCATATATAATCAAGTCATGCAAATGAATTCATCACATAAAACAAATTGATAATAAATATAAGGAATTGTATATATCCATGTTCATAATTCTCTAGGAACACCTATAACATTCTTCAATCATTCATCACAAAAATACAGTGATAGTAGAAGCAATAAACTATATATAAATGTTTATGAGCTTAATAAAAAAATAATAACCACAATTGGAGCCCTACAACTCCTCTTCCTCCAAGAAAACATTAAATATATCTAATTACATCACTCATTATACAAAGTGATTGCTAACCGCATGGGGGAATCCTTATACAAAGTGTGAACGCTAAAGATAAAAAACATCCAAACTGCAATAAATGCTTATTGTAATTTGTAATATTAGACTTCTAATATGCATTAAAACACACCAAGAAAGCATCCAAAACACAAATTTACAAATTGTGGCAGCCTAGCTGAGCAGTAATCAAGAATTGTAATTTTGAAAAAAAGTCCGACGACACAGTCCTTTTCGTCGGAGGTATTAACTTTTGAGCATTAATTCACAATACTCTAGGATATTTACTGAGAGAATAACATGTATAGTATATCAATGCATATCAATCATAACAAGCATGTCAATCATCACAAGAAGAAAAAGCATGAGAGACAAGAGACACAGAGTTTCCGTGGGGAAAACCCTAAGGTGAAAAACCCCCCAACTTCCTCAGATATAGAGAGAGAAATGGCTCAACCAAAGTACAACCAAAATACAGAGAGAGAGTTTTCTAGTAGCAGATGATCCTCCTCCTCACTAATGCGCCACTTTCTGAGTGAAGGAAGAATGAGTTTTCGAATGATCCAAATAGAGATCTCGCGATCTATATTTATACTTGTCCTATTTGCCCAGTGACCTTATGGGGCCGACTTGTCTAGCTAGGTACATCAACCATATAATGTATAAATCAGGGTCGACCCCAAACATGGTGGTCTAATAACCCATCGGAAAGTTCACACACTTGCGACACTTGTCAATACATATGATGACACTTCCGTATAGAGGAATGACACATCTCTATAGGAGTACAATAATATATAAATGAAATACATGGATGAAATACATTCCGAAGTTACATATACATCAACACTCCCTCTTAACTAGGAAGGTATTTCTCGACATAGATCTGCTAGCACAAGTATTCTTCTCTAGATCATCATCATCGATGCATCGTCCTCGAATCACCATCATCATCACTGCTGCTGCTATCTCAAACAATCTCTGCATCTACTCGTCATAGGAATTTCTACAGAGCTAGTCCTTTTTCATACTGGATGTAGGCCCACCATCTGCATGTCTTCATCATCAATGGCCATACTGTGGAATCCTCAAGACTTATTACGTGCATCACAAAACCTTGAAAGAGAATCCCAAGATGTTATGGGTACACAACTCTGACCTGTAGGATCTCCTAGGGCCATATTATATGTGACCTCACCACAAAACCTTGCAAGAGAATCCCAGGATGTTACGAGCACACAACTCTACCTATGGGATATCCCAGTGACAGATTACATGTGATCACCACAAAACCTTGCAAGAGCATCCCAGGCTATTATAAGCACACAACTCTACCTATAGGATCTCCCAGGGACATATTACATGTGGTCATGGAAAAACCTCGCAAGAGCACCCCATGACTTATTACGGGCACATGGCCCAACCTATCGGATCTCCTAGGGACATATTATATGCCATAGGACAAAACCTCGAAAGAGCATCTGCCAGTTATCCCAGGGCCAAATTATATCCCATAGGAAAACCCTTGAAAGACTATCTGCAGATCTCCCAGGGCCAAATTATATGTCCTCCCAGAGCAAAAAATCCAAAGAGCATTTGCCAGATATCCCAGGGCCATATTACATGCCATAGGAAAAACCTCGAAAGACTATCTGCAAATCTCCCAGGGACAAATTATATGCTCATATGCACAACTTGATCCACGGCCACAGAGTATCAACCTAATACTTACCATACATCATCCTGATGTATACATGATCATCCTGATCATCATCACTGCAACATCCTGCTGCATGTCATCTAGAGCAACATCCTGAAGCTCATCATCCATGATCATCCTGATCATATAATGCATTTACCTGATGCATACCAAGTATCTACATGATACATATCATCATACATGATCCACCTGATCATACTTGATACATATCAACATACATGATCTACCTGATCATACACAGTATCCACCTGATACATATGCAGATACATGGTCCAAGCATCCAACATGATGCATATACAAAATACATACAAATGGTCCTACTGATCATATCCTGCATCCAACATGATGCGTACATACATATACATATAAATGATCCAACTAATCATATTCAGCATCCAACATGATGCATACATACAAAATGATCCAACTGATCATATCCAGCATCCAACATGATGTGTACATACATATACATATAAAAGATCCAACTGATCATATCCAGCATCCTCCTGATGCATATACACAGTAGTAACTGGAGCATCGTCCTAATGCTCATCATCCAACGCTTACATCCACAACCATGTGAAGGATCCTCCTTCCAACATGCTTGGAATGGATTCTGCAATTGTGTCCATCACTTCTTCCTTGAAGTGTCATCAATCTGAAGAACACCAAGCCTCTCTCTGAAGTACTCAAACTTCACTCTGGCTAGTGGTTTCATCAGCACATCCGCAATCTGCTCGTCCGTCGCAACATACAGGAGCTTCACTGCTCCTCTCTGCACCATATCCCTGATATAGTGATATTTGATCTCTATGTGTTTCGACCTGTCGTGAAACACTGGGTTCTCAGACAGCTTCACACAACTCTGGTTGTCACAGAAGATACCAGTAGCATCCAATGGGAGATCAAATAAATTAGAGAGTAGCTTCCGAATCCATATTGCCTCACAACTAGCCGAACAGGCTGCAACATACTCTGCCTTGGTTATACTCAATGCTACGCAGGACTGCTTCCTGCTAAACCAAGAGATCACACCTGATCCCATACTGAAGCAGCACCCAGATGTGCTCTTCCTATCTGCAGCACTACCTTCCCAATCTGAATCAACATAACCTTGTAGGTTAAACTTTTGATTCGCTTCATACCTGACCCCATAATCAATTGTACCCTTCAGGTACCTCAGAATATGCTTGATAGCAACCAGGTGAACACTGCTCGGATCCGTCAGGAACTGGCTCAATGTGTTCACCACAAAGCAAATATCTGGTCTCGTTTTCGTCAGGTACATCAAGGACCCAATCATTTGATTATACATAGAGACATCAACTGGATCAGATGAAGCATCACATAGAAGCTTCAGGTTTGATGCCATAGGTGTGGCCATGGCCTTGCATTGCATCATCCCGAACCTCTTCAGGATCTCTACTGCATACTTCCCTTGTCCAAGGAAGATTCCATCTGCACTTTGCCACACCTCCATACCTAGAAAATAGTGCATCATCCACAAGTTCTTCATCTTGAACTCAGCAACAAGCTTCCGCTGCGTGTCGGCAATCAATCTATCTTCACCTGTTACAAACAGATCATCCACATATGGAAGTAGTATCACTGGATTCCCTTCCTCAACCTTGTAGTAAAGGTTGGAATCCACTTTACACTTGGTAAATCCCAAAGTAGATAGGAAATTGTCCATCCTACCATACCAAGTTCTGGGAGCTTGCTTCAAGCCATACAAGGCTTTCTTCAATATGCACACATATGACTCCCTGTCATGTGTTTTTTAAACTAAGTGGCTGCTCCACATACACTTCCTCTTCAACTACACCATTCAAGAAAGCAGTCTTGACATCTATCTGGTGTATCTTCTATTTCATCACCTTTATATGTCTCTATGTTGCTATCTGCAGCATGCTTGATCTGATCGATCCATATGGAAGTCATAACAAACTTCCCTTCAGGTCTTGGGACTACATCCCAAACATCATTCTTCATGATCGATGGATCATGGCATTCTTCCCATATCCTAGGAACTTCAATATCTTCAATAGATAATTTTGTTGTTGAACAAATGTTGTAGTTCTTCTTTTGTAGATGATGGCATACGATCTTTCCTACATGACAAGTTAAATTGCATGATTAGAAACATCTCATAGTTTTCAAAACAAATTCTTATACATAAGGAAATATGTCATACAGTCATGCAATTATTTTAGCCAATGCTTCAATACAACATTCATCCATATCCTGTAACTTTCTAGATTCCTTCCAATCTCTACCAGAACATTGTTAAGAGTTTGCACTACTCCCAACATGTTAGCAAAGAGGTTTCATTCTAGATAAGTAGCAATGGAATGTTGTACAATGCCATAGGCCACTTACCCATCACATGCATATTAGTAGTATACTATTCATTAATGCAATCATTCTAATATGCATAATATATATCCTAAGTATAGGAACATAAGCATATACATCATTGAACAATTTTATTTAAATAAATATGTAAAGAGTGATAATTAAAAAATACTTACCTTTATTTGTTTATTGGGTAGACTCCCTCTGAGTCTTTGCTTCCTTGTAGGAGTTGTTGAAGTACCTTCTTCTACACCTTTATGTTGTGGAATGTAGAAAGATGGTCAACTCCCTATGAATATCTGCATCCTTGCAGGAGATACTAGAGTGTGCTTCTTCTTGATCTTTGCTTCCTTGTAGGGGCAACTGGAGTGTGCTCCCTATTGATCTTTTCTTCCTGGATTACCTATCCTTGAACTTATATTCATCCTTGGTCCCTATGCATGCTTATTAGTATCATGATTGTGTTATCCTTTTGATCTCATACAAAGTCATACACTCATTAGTATATTCTCAATACTATCAAAACACAATAATCTCAAGCATTTATAGTCATGATCATTTCAAACAAAAATAATAAGCATTATCATTCAAGGTTTATATATAGGAATCTTATGGTTAGTCATATCATAAGAAACATAACATGTCTTAAACCTGTGATTACTCAAACCTATGACTCTTCTGGTTAGTCATATCATAATATGCATATACCCATGATTATTCAAACCTATGACTTCATGAATAATCATCATCAATCATGCCATGCGTACTTATTTAAGAGATCCTATGATATAAGAAAAAACATACCTGTTCACCATATTTGATAGTTATGTCTAGCAATGTTTTCTTATTCTCTTCAATGACCTACATAACTCATAAGTTAACCTTTTCAAAACCAAATCATGCATACCTCCATGTGATCCATGACTATGGATGAATCTTTGTCTTAATGTCACCATAGCAAGTTCAGGTTGTCCCTTCAATTTGTACAATCCTTTCTCTTGCTCTCCAATCACCACTGCATCATCAATAGTTCTACCATTTGGCCACATCAGGACTTGTCCATCCACAAATGAAACCCTCATGCCTTTTGCATCCAATGTAGCGATGAAGAGAAGATTCTTCTTGAGCCCAGGTACATACAGAACTTCTTTCATCTTCAAAGACTTCTCAAAGTGTAGGTTGTAGGAGGCTTCACCGCTTCCTTTGATGGGGTATTGATAATCATCCCCAAGTTTCACCATATGGGGTGATTCATGTTCTGAAAAGTTTACAAAAGATTCTTTAAACCCAGTCATGTGTTTGGAAGCCCCACTGTCAATTAACTAATCACTACAACCATGAGAGATCGTACCTATGAGAGTAGAGATTAAAACATACTCTTCTTCACTTGATGAGTCATCATCACTTTTTGCCCTAGCCTTCTTCTTTAGAGGTTCATCATCTTTAGTAGCATGAGCATGGAACTTTCTTTTGCTGCCCTTCTTCTTCTTGCTGGAGTTGTTGTTATCCCTTTTGTTCTTTGGACATTCTGAAGCAAAGTGACCCTTCTCATTGTAGGTGAAACATCTTATATCCTTCTTATTCTTTTGTTGGTTGTGAGTGGATCTCTTGTAGTGAGAGTGCTCCTTCTTGGGCTTGCTTCTTTTGGTGTGAGCTGCGAGAGCTTGATATTCACCTCCCATCTTTTCTTCATGAGCTACAAGCCTAGCTTCTTCTTGAGAGCATTCCTCCCACAGTTTACTAAAAGAGATCAATTTCTTTCTTGCATAGATTCCTTGAATAAGGGAGTTCCATGACCTAGGTAGGAAATTCAGAGTGGTCATAACAACTTCACCATTGTCCACTACTTCATCCACAAATTCAAGTTGTTCCTCGATCTGAGAGTCCTTCGAGAAGTAAGATTGAATAGTTTCTCCATTCAACATCTTAACCCCTTTCAATTGATTCCACAGAGTCATGTTCCAATTTATGTTCTTCCCTTCAAATAACTTGGTCAGGGAGTCAAACATCTCTTTGGGTGTCTTCAGAGATGACACATGGGGGATGAGATGGTCTTTGATAGAATCAACAATGATTCTCTTTGCCTTGATCAAGTTATTCTTATGCAATATCTTAGCCTCTTCATTCTCTGGGATAGGAATGTCTTCTTTTATATATGAGTCCAACTCACTCTCTTCCATGATTAACCCAATCCTATACTTCCAGGCTCAGAAGTTATCAACCCCTTCAAGCTTATCCTCAAGCTTGGTGTGGTGAGACATCTTACAGAGTACTTCAAATGGAAATAGAAAAGATTTAGGTCTTACCACTTGCTTTGTTGAAAACTAGATCTGGTCTCGAATTAGGGTTTGTTGAAAAAAAACCTAAAAATTCAAAAAGTGAATTTCAAATTTTTGAAAGGATAGAAAGATGCACCTTGATGAGTTGATCAGCCTGGTGTATTCAAAATTTGAGATCTACAAAGCTTCACCCTTCAAAAATGCCTTTTTGTCTTCCTGGGTTCACTAGGGAGGACCCTGAATTAGGGTTTGAGTTTCTTGGAGATACACCTAGCCAAAAATATCAACCCAAAGCACTAAAATTCGATTTTGGCAAGGAGCTTCCAGCTATGTCTTCAGATTTCAAAAATTCCTATTTTTGTGGAAACCATAATTTTTAGGGAAAAATCTGAAAATGCTCATAATTGAATTCTGATTGGACACATAGATTCTCCTTGATGAGTAGAGTCAATCTACTATACTAATTTTCCAAAATCTGTGGAGAGAAACCCAATAAAAAAGAAACCCTAGCTTCCATCATTGCACAATTTCTTCTTCTCAGGTTAGCTCTGATACGATGTTAAGTTTTGAGCATTAATTCACAATACTCTAGGAACTTTACTGAGAGAATAACATGTACAGTATATCAATGCATATCAATCATAACAAGCATGTCAATCATCACAAGAAGCAAAAGCATGAGAGACAAGAGACACAGACTTTCCGTGCGGAAAACCCTAAGGTGAAAAACCCCACAACTTCCTCAGAGATAGAGAGAGCAATGGCTCAACCAAAGTACAACCAAAATACACAGAGACAGTCTCCTAGTAGCAGATGATCCTCCTCCTCACTAGTGTAGCACTTTCTGCGTGACGGAAGAATGAATTTCCAAATGATCCAAATAAAGATCTCCCGATCTCTATTTATACTTGTCCTGTTTTCCTAGTGACCTTATGGGGCCGACTTGTCTGGCTAGGTTCATCAACCATATAATGTATAAATCAGGGCCGACCCCACACATGGTGGTCTAATAACCCATCGACAAGTTCACACACTTGTGACACTTGTCAATATATATGACGACACTTCCGTATAGAGGAATGACACATCTCTATAGGAGTACAATAATATATAAATGAAATACATGGATGAAATACATTCTGAAGTTACATATACATCAACAGGAGGTCGTCGAATTTTCTTGTCGGATTTTGGGTTCAAATCTACTAGTGAGCATGTACAACATAAAAAAAATAGATATGGGTAAATGGATAATTGGACTAAGTCCAATGGGTATATGGAGCAATAAGCCCCCTGGTGCTTTAGTAGAATTTGAGATTGTTCTTCTACTCTTCTGAAAACATATGTGGTATGTTTTTTTGTTGAGTATTGACTAGTGGTAATGATGGATGACACTTATTGGAACAGACCCATAAAAGGGATTTTTTTTTAGTTTTATGTGTTGGAATGTAAGGGGTTCACAACCTTTCTCCTTATTTAATTCTCCATCCATGAACTGGGTTACACCCTAGATTCCAACTCCATTGAACTTTTGGAAAATAATTGCTTGCACAAATTATATCTAAAAGATTAGAGGCCATGTAGAAAGTAGGGAAGAGTTCAGGATTATCAATCTAGGCACTCTCTATAGATTTATGCACAGAGAAAGATGAGATAGGTTCCCAATTAAAAACTACAATTGATGTAACAACAATATAAATAATAGGAACCCAAGTGCATTGAATTAAGTGTAGTCTCTTGTTGTCAATACAACCTACACATAATAGCCATGACATATATATGGAAACATCAATTTTTTAATAAAATGCATGCCATCTTTCCTAGATATGAACATATTTACCTCTACCACCAACTAACTAAATACTTCTTCATATCATGATCTTTGTGAAATTTTTCTACCCAACCATTTGTCAAAAAAAAAATCTGGTTGGTGAATCTTATAACACTTTTCAGGCCTTAAAGGTTGGAAATATGTAATGTACTATCCATTTCTATTGATGAATATCTTTTTGTTAGTATTAGTATGTTTAATTATTCAATAAATGACATATTAACAAGTTAACATAAGAGCATAAACCTGCCCACTTCCCAGCTTGTACCTAATTAACCAAAAATAAACTCACCTATTTAAACTAACTGAGTTTACCCCATTATATCAGCTGCATTGATTACAATACCCAATGAAACGGGTCACTACTAACAAACTACTATTTTAGGCAGAACAAGATTATATTTTTAATTTAATAACACAACCACCCAACAGTTGCTAGATCACATGAATGAATCCATTGTGTATCACATGAGACCATAAAATTTCGGTGAATACTACTAGCCTCGATCAAACTGTCTTTTATTGTCTTCACATTATTCCATATAACTTTTCTTAACATGTAGTAATGCCATCTGTATATTCTTACCTTTATATGCACCGTGTATCATCTAGAGCATGTGCCATGCAAACTGGAAGGACTATCCATCATTGCCATGTAGATTGCTGGACATTCTAGAAAGCAATTCCAAAGGCAAATTGATTCTTGAAGATTGGGAAGGCACAATCGACAACATAATTTAGAAACTTCAGATTGGGAGTTTGGGACACAAGGTATTAACATTTTCCATATGGACAAAATAACTATTCTAGATCCCTCTTAAATTTATTTTCCATCTATGCCTGATGTCTAGTTGTAGCTCTAAAAGGACCCCTACAAAGATCCAATCAATCAATATGATGTTTTAATGTAAGGGTATTTCCAAGTAAATTGTCATTAGTTGTTAAACAATGCCTTTTGTTGGTAGGATCTTTGGCACGACCAGTTGATGCCAAATTGACCTTTGTCACTGGGCATTGTACAAGATGTTGAAATACTTTGTTCATCACGTGTTTTCTATTTTTCAAAAGTTCCTATTTTAGGGACAATTTCATTTTTAGAGGATTTGTATAACAAGACAATATGTTTTAGTAAGACCTTAATTTAGTTAATTTTGAGTTAGGATTAGTGCATTTTAATTGCATGACTTGGGAAGTTTTTCCTAGGAGAGGGAATCTCAAATCTAGAGTGTGCATCTAGGTGTGTGTCTAGTGTCAGTGAAGTGCTGACCTATCAAGAAGATGATCTCTTTAGGAGCTGGATTTTATGTCTAACTACTGAACCAAACAACTCAGCCAAAACCAAAAAATAAATAAAAGTAGTTTGTAGACCTAGGATCGAATCATGTAGAGGTGTAACCAAAACAAACATCTAAACTAAAGCTACAACAACATCGTTCCTACCAAAGCTCTGCGCAAATGATAAAACATTTAAACCAATGCGATTTACCAGCTAGGGCTTACACGACTCTTTTCATTTAACAAATACATCCTATTTCAAAATGTAATAACACAAAGATCGAATCTCACCAAAGGAGAAACACTAAATAAATAAAATGACCAACGTTACAGACCAAAACTACAAAGTCGAAACACACATCGTGTGTTTTCAATGACTTCTCAAACAGAAAATACTTGTGCCCAGAAACCAAAAACATTAAGTTACACAATTGCTTCATCAAAGTCAAAACTCATAATATAGAATGTTTTTCCAAACAATTTAGTTACAAGTTTGAATCTCTTAGCCAAACAAAAAAATACTTGCACCGAGAGTCCAAAACAAATAGCTACAGGATCGCTTCATCAAGCTAGCACAAAATTGTTTAAACTAAAGACTCTTTCCAATAACAGATAGCGACAGGGTCGATTCTCACCGAATCGCTTAGCAGAGTATAAAAACTCATGTTTAAATAGAAACAGAGCTAGTATTTACACACAGCGAAACCCCAATTCATTTTCCAAACCATCAATTTACACGCAGAGTCATTTTTGTCACCTACAGGTGGCGAATTACAAGTAGAGCATTCGTATTATCTATGAATTGATACACAAAACCCAAATGAAATATATGCATTTCAACATGTTCCAGATTGCAACCATTTAAACAATTTATACAATACCCAATCCATCACTTAGATAAACACAGTAAGCGAATACCAAAACAGAGGTAAGTCAAAACCTTAGATTAGTTACAAATAGGGTTACAACCATTCATGGCCACGGCCAAGTCATAAGTTCCCAGAATGGGCATACTTCATTACATTAAACATGCCATAAACAAATACCAAACTACTCATACGAATTACATTCCCATTATGGGTCAAACCCATTACAATTTCTCACTGCCCATGACTAGCCCCAATTCGAAACGGAGTTACAAAAACCCTAAAGGGCACCAAACAAAAAACTACAAACACACTCCTCATCCATGAATAGAGTAGGCATCGAAGCTTTAGGAAATAGGAAGGTTCATGGAGATGAAAACAAATTTTAAAAACCCTGAATTGCTTGAATGAAGAAAGATTTGCTTAAATGAGAAACAATTTTGGGCTCATTACTCATTATGTTACTCTGCTCACAAGTTGAATGGAAGTGTATCTCACTCTTGGCTCCTACCTCCGACTAGGTTGCTCTTCTAATGGGTTGAACGAAATTCAAGCATAGGAGGGTTCAAGATGAAATGTAGCCACATACCAAAGACATTGTAGAGACTAATCCTTCTCCTGCTCCTGATTTTGCAATCGAAACCCCTACTCTTGATCCTGCTTGTGCTTGTGCAATGGAAACCCTTGCATCATCGCTTAATGTCGGTTATGTCCAAATCGAAGTTGACATGCCAACTAAAAATGGATCCACATTACAAACCAAACCACAGGTCTAAAACATATGTTGAGGAGGTGGTATTTTCCCTCGAACAAAATGGAGAAACCACCTATCGATCACTGAATTAGAATGTCAATTCATCACTACCCTTCGAACTACATTTCCTGTCACACAAACTAGACCACCAGTCTGAAACAGACGCGGAGGAGGTGGAATTTTCCCTCCAAAAAATGCATAAACACGCTATCGAACATAGTGACAGGATTATCGATAAGTGACAGGATTAGGGGTTTTGTGTTTAATGGTTTATGCATTTAATGGTTGGAGAGTTAAGGTATTAGGTAGGGTTAGGGGTTAATAGGTTAGTATAGGTTAGTAGGGGTTAATAGGTTAGTATAGCTTACATCTTAGTATAGGTTGTTTATATATTGATATAATTTAGTATAGGTTAGTAGAGGTTAGTCCTTGAAAGACCACATCCTTGCTTTTGGTCTAGGGTGATGTCCTCGTAGGAACAATGAATGCCTATCCAACACATCCCTTGAGAAAAAGTAGTTGGTTGCTGTACTTCGAGAAAAATCACACTTAGTTTCATCCCACGTCCTTCCATAGTTGATACATATTATCACAATACCATGATCTTCATTTATGTTACTATGGGGGAAGGTATCCTGCCACTTGCACCATAAATGACACATTGGAAAGATGAGACCACTTGCATGATCTCTTGTATATTTTCGATATAGCCTAACTTCCCCTCTATCATGTTTTGGTCACAATGGTGGGAACGGCTAGATTGGTATAACTAAAATTCCACTCCACAATCGAGTGTGACATGAGTCCATCATCAACATATTCAGTTTTAAACAGGCATCCATAGCAAGATAATAGACGGTCATATTACCACATTAAGTTATGCTCAACATTCTCTTCGTCATCTATTTGAGTTCGCTATTTAAGTTGTTGTGCAAATGGACCAGCTTCCATCTTGGATGTGGGTGTTGAGCTTGCCACTCGCTTCTATTTTGTATTGCAAGCTCCCATTTTTCTTTAACAGGTGTGTTTCTAATGTCTCCTCCATATTTAACATCCTATCCACATGTTCAACTTATTTTACAGAGAATTTATAGATAAAATAGCCCCTAGTATCTCATTGGGGAATTTTGTTCAAATGTTGTAATAATATTATATTGCACATTCTTTTCTTCCCTCGAAGCATTTCTCTTTCATGGAAGTGGATAGTTTTTGGTGTTCTCTCTTATAATTAAGAAACATAATTTTTGTTTCGTTATCACTCATTGACATTTCTTACATGGATTTTCTACAATGTTCTTGTCTTCACCCTATGAAAAGTGATATACTAATATTCAATGGAAACTAAAACTATTCAACGAAAAGTAATTACATAGATTTGAAAATACACAAAACACGATTAGGCAATCATGAGAAACAATGGATATCAATCTAAAGGGATTGTTAAAGTCTATCTCATTCAACTTGGTTTGTCAAACCATAAGAAAAACACCAACATTAATTTGGTTGATATTTTTAAGAGGCAAATTGGATATTTTCACTAGCATTTTTGATCCCTTGAGTTATGTTTCATTGTGATTGTTTCAGTTATTGGAATAAATATATCTATTAATTGTGCTTTGGTCGCTTAAAATGCAAGAGGGGAAATCGGTATTATTTTCTCCTAAAATTGGATAAAGTCATTTTGGATTGATGAAATTGTAAATATCAATTAGTAATATTGAAAAATAGATTTGGAGTATGAGTAGTTTAGGTTGTTGAATCAATTCAGGTGCTAAAATCAATTATCATAACAATCGAAATTTGCAATTCCAACAAGAGTTTCATTTTGAAGGTCAAAATTTAAAATATTTAGCCTCCTTCACTTTGTTAGATGTCACGGAATTGAGACTTTCTGTGCATGGCAATTTAAAACTTCCCAATAAAATATGGGGAGGTTGTAACCCTTTTATGTTCCTTACGTTTAGGATGGGTTAATATAATTCTCTTTCTGACTCTACAATCATGAAAGGATTAGAGTAGTAGTAATGTTTCCCACTAATTTCAATAACACACTTTATTTTCCTTCCAAAAAATACTAACTCGATGTGCAATTTGGAATTTCCATTTTATTTACTTCCACCCATGATTTTGAATAAGCATGGATACTAGTAATCAATTTAAAATCCACGATTATAAAAGTATTAATCTAAGTTAATATAAAAAATTGGCCCACCACTGTAGAAACGAAGGCATCTATGGCGGGATGAATTTCTTCAATAAGCTGAGGCAACTTAGAGTGAAGCACAATGAGAAACATTGCATGATCGAGGCATTACATTAATTATTGAATCTCTTTGTAGACTGTGCTAATTTAGGTATGGTTCATCTTCGTAATTAGCATTCGGTATATTCATTTTAACATTATTTAATGAGCATGTTAATAGGATAATTGAAAGTTGTGGATAAGAAATTCGGGTTACAAATTTTTTGAAGTGATATTGCTTTGGGTTAAACATTTATAATTAGTGAGTACATTGGACAATCATAAAATGAATGATATTCGAGTTTCTTATTTGTTCTGGTATACTTAAGAGTGGTTTATAGTTCCAATCCACAAGAGCTTTCTGCCACAACCACAACCACTCCAAGAAGGATTCATCTAAGCATCTAGAAAACGTTGTGCAAATAAGATGATACAAGAATCTATAGTTCCAATTTAATTTGCACAGATTTCATGAATTTTTGAATGATTTGGGCATATGGAAAATTGGAAAAAGAGGAACTACAGATTGTTTCACCACGCACAGAACCTCGATAATGGTAAAACATTGATCGTGCTTGGAATTTTTGTAAGACTCAATTCAATTGTATCAGTGAAGCAGTCCTTCTTACAATATTATATTGCTTGTTGTTAGAATTATAGACATGAATCAAGACATTATATAATGAATCAACCCTAAATAAATTCTTCTCTTTATGAAGATGGCGATGATAAAGATGACGATGATGAAGATGATGATGATGATGATGACGATC
Organism: Larix kaempferi; assembly: GCA_027924585.1. NCBI lineage: Eukaryota > Viridiplantae > Streptophyta > Pinopsida > Pinales > Pinaceae > Larix > Larix kaempferi. The sequence goes on from BSBM01000455.1 coordinate 369,396, forward strand.
GATGATGACGATGATGATGACGATGATGATGATGACGATGATGATGATGACGATGATGAAGATGACGATGATGAAGATGGCGATGATGATGACGACAATCAATGATGATGATGATGATGATGATGATGATGATGATGATGATGATGACGACGATGATGATGATGATGACGATGATGAAGATGACAATGATGAAGATGATGATGATGAAGATGACGATGATGATAACGACGATCAATGATGACGATGATAATGCCGATGATGACGATGACGATCATGATGACTATGATGAAGATGACCATGATGAAGATGATCATGATGATGAAGATGACGATGATGATGATGACAATGATGAAGATGGTGATGATGAAGATGACGATGATGAAGATGACGATGATGATGACGATGATCGATGATGATGAAGATGATGAGGATGAAGATGATGATGACGATGATGAAGTTGATGACGATGATGATGATGATGATGACGATTAATCAACCCTAAATAACTTCTTCTCTTTATGAAGATGGCAATGATGAAGATGACAATGATGAAGATGATGATGATGATGACGACGATCGATGATGAGGATGATGATGACGATGATGATGATGATGATGATGATGATGATGATGAAGATGACGATGACGAAGATGACGATGTTGAAGATGATGATGATGATGATGATGAAGATGACGATGACGAAGATGACGATGTTGATGATGATGATGATGATGATCGATGATCAATGATGACGATGATGATGATGATGATGATGACAATGATGATGATGACGATGATGATGACGATGATGAAGATGATGATGATGAAGATGACTATGATGATGACGATGATTGATGATGATGATGATGATGACGATCATGACGATGACGATCATGATGACGATGATGAAGATGATGATGATGAATATGATGATGATGATGAAGATGATGATGATGATGATGATGATGATGATGAAGATGGCGATGATGAAGATGACGATGATGAAGAAGACGATGATGATGACGATGATTGATGATGACAATGATGATGATGATGACGAGGATGACGATGATGAAGATGGCGACGATGATGACGACAATCGATGATGACGATGATGATGACGATGATGATGATGATGATGATGATGGAGATGATGATGATTATGTTTGAGTCTTGATAATTGTGCATTTCCTTACTATGTTTCTCTTTGTTTTGAGAAAAATTTAATATTCTCTACTAAACAGGGCCAACCACGTGAAGTTGGAAGCTCTTATGGCTCCTCCCCCCCTCACATCACTATCAGTTCCCCATAACCCGACAAAAATATCTATGTACAAAAACTTTAAATGTCTTTTTTGACATACTATATAACAAGCAATGTTTCTAATTATATCATATTGGAAAATGGAAACTCACTAAGAAACAATTAATTTATTATTACTGCATACCTCGTAAAATTCAATGGTCTTCATCATCTTCTTCATCTGAGTCATTGTCTATACTATCATCCGATGATCTAGATTCAACATTGTAAGGATTGGCCATATCATCCTCGTCGTCGATGTCAGTTACGATCATCATGTCATCGTCGATATCATCTTCATGGACATTAATGTATGATATATCATCTGATTCAATAAGTTCTTCAACATCTTCTTCTGGAACATGATCATCTAACTCATGTTGATCATGATCATCTTCTACGATGTCTTCTTCTTCGAACGTCTTCATTACCTTCATCTACATTATACTTTACCAACCTTCCCCTTGGATCGTGTCTCATAGAAAATGACCAACCCACTCTACCTGGAACCTCAGAGTAAAATACCTGTTCACATTGGGTTGGAAGAACATAGGGCTATGTTCCTGGCTCAAACAACCTTGTATTTACCATGGTAAATCCATTATCATCCTCAATTATTGTTTTATCGAGATCACGTTGATTCAATCGACACCTGTACCATTTTCCAACGAACAGAAATACCTTGAAGGAGTTAAAGTCACACTGAAGAATGTCTTCTAGATACCCATAGTATTGATTTTCAGAGAGTTCTGGATGTCTGTCACTTCTAGAAGAAACATTGGTCACCTCAAAGACTACATATATCCCACAATCAGATGTTTTCTTCATTTCAACCAACTTTTTGGTGCGATATCTACATCCGTTGCACCACATATCCTTATGGTGTTTTACCTACAACAAGCCATAGTACAGGAAAAAATTACATAATGATCCAATATTTATGATTAACTACTACATGTTTATAATGCCATATAACAATGATAAAAATCAGCGTGATGTACAACAACAATATTGTTTACAAAAAAATAAATAGTGTGGTTGAATAATATGCTTACCTTCTTATCTTTTAAACCTCTTGCTAAATCGATATCCCTTTGTGTTAGATTGGTGTCTCCATTGCGATGTGCAGCTTTAACCAATGAAGCCACACCTTCCCATGATATTGCATGACAAGATTGTTCACATCGTTCGATCCATACCTTCATCCAGTCAAGATTGTTTGCGATGTATAAATGAATTGCATCCCACTCTCGACCAATTGTTTCATGATGACAATAAAATTAAAATTCAATACAAATGTGTAGTCAATTAAGATTAAAGATAGAATATGTATGATGTTATATATACATAAAAATCACCAGTCAAATGTGTTATATTACCTTTCACCTTCATCAATCTACCTTTCCCCCTGGGGTACCCCCCTTCGAAATTGTTATTGGATTCCGGATCACAAATGCGACGTAAATTGAGCTTTGATGCTAATTTAGGAAGATATTCACTAATATACAACATGTTTTGGTATACCATATATCCCTCAATCATAGAACCCTCAGCATATGCTCGTTGTCTGACCAAACCCTTCATAAATTTCAAGTGTCTCTCAACCATCCACATGGACCTTGAGTTCGTAGGGCCACACAGTTCAATCTCCTCAACTTGGTGTATGAGGTAGTGTTCCTGTGCATTGAAAAATGCCGAAGGTAGATGCTTCTGCATTTCACAGATGAGATGAGGAATTTCTCTCCTCCAATACTTTATGTCTTCTTTATGGAATTATTTAGATGACAACCATCTACAAGTGACATGACAAGTACCAAATCAAGAGATTAAAGGAAAAAAAATTATATTGCGTAACATGAATTAGAGAATGGAAATCCAATATAAGTTCTATGTTGAATTGAACAAACACTAAGCGCATGGAAAAAATCACCCCTTACCTCATGTATTTCCCGAGACTATATATTATTTACTTGACAATGTTGTCGAAGTTGTTTGGGATAGAGAGAGGTAGAACATACTGTAACAATAATATACAAATGATTTCATTTTATCAACAAAGAGTAGACAAACAAAAAATATACCAACCCTTTTCACTGGAGTAGGAACAAAAGATAAAAAAAAATCCATACCATAATAATTACCTTCATGAAGACATTCCAATCGTGAGTTTTCACCCGCGCAAAATCACCTTTCTTTGTTATGATATTCTTCATGTTTGTACAAAATCCGGTGGGGAATTTAATTTTTTGAATTACTTCTTTTACAACATTACTTTGTTGGTCCGTTAACATCCATGGAAGTGAGTTGATATTAATTTCCTCTATGTTGCTATGAAATTGAATGACATCTTTCACTGCATGGTTGCTATCTTGAATGTCTTTGCAAATTTTGACAATTTTTTCTTTGTCACTCCTTCCATCCAATATTCGCCATAACGTTTCAGTCACATTCGTTCCGATATGCATTGTATCAAATAGATGAGCAATTTGTAGGGGCTCATAGTAGGGAAACCTACTAAATTGTATAGGATAATTTTTCATTCCTTGTGGAAGCCCATTAATGCCTTCATGATCAGTACATGAACGACAAACATGAAATTACATAAATCAATGTCAATTACAGTAAACAACACACAATATAAAAAAAATACAATATAACATAACATATACGATGATTCATTATATGTACCTTGGCGATTTCTATTATATTGCAACTTCCATAGGTGAGGTGTCATTCTCTACGGTTTTAATGCAGTATCTTGTTTTCCATTGAACAGATGTTTTTCGGTAGTTCGATACCGGTGATTCTTAGAGAGGAAGTCCCTATACTCATCAAACACCTCCTTTCCTAAGCTTTTTGAATGATGAGATTTGATCTTAGGACCACAAACTGGACATGCAAATTTGCCCTTTGTATGAAGACCTACATAAAGAGATGGAATATCTATATCAATTATAAATATTATATACAAAATGATTGGATTAACTAGAAAAAAATGTGTGCATAGTATATTAACTAGTAGTTCGTAAAATTAAATGCAAATAAAGTGGAACTTATAATTACATACCACAAAAATGGGTTAACCCTGGGGCATCATGTATTGTCCATAAAAGCATTGCATGGAATTGAAATTCCCTTTGTCGTATTGGTCTAGATACGTCATACATATTGATGCCATTCCATAACTTCAGTAGCTCGTCAATAAGAGGTTCGATATATATATTCATATCTTTGACTTGGTACTTACCTTATTGATTTGAACATATAAAAAATATAATTATGAGATGTGCCATTTAAATTATATATATGAAACCATATTGCACAATAGAAAAATATTAAATATATATATGACATTATGCAACAAAAAACGATGAATGAGAATATACCACTACATTAAAAAAAAACTGCAGTGTTCATACATGGAATAATCATTGACAACATTATGTGCTTCCTCTTTATTGTCAACCATGGAGGAATGTTGTTGTTGATAACAAAAATAGGACACACTGAGTAAACAAATCTCATCTCTGCAAAAGGATTGACATCATCTGCTGCCAAAGAAATCCTAAGATAGCGAGGTTCTTCTTTAAAGTGAGGCCATTTTTCCTCCATATCTCTAAATGCAGACCCATCTGTAGGCATCCGAATAATTTCGTCTTGACATCTGTTTCGTGCATGGTAATCCATAAACTGTGCTATGTTTTTGCACCTGAACAGTCGTTGCAAACGTGGAATAATGGGAATATAACGTACAACCTCATGAGGCACCTTTTTAGTTACTTGATTTGTGTGATATCTACTGATATGACATTCAGAACATTCTGTTGCAAATTCATGTTGATTGTAATACAGAAAATGATCATCGGGGCATGCATGAATTACTTCATACTGCATTCCAATTTCTTTCATGATGGTAGATAAATATTGATATGTGTGAGGTAAAATATTTGATGGTGGTAACAAACATTCACCTATCATGCTACAACAAATTAACATAAAAATCTAGTTAATATAATATAGAAATAATATTAATGAAAAAAATTCATCCGTAATAATTTGACTTATATATGAATTAACAATAAAATACACAATCATATATATTTTGTGATGGAATATATTACATACCTTAACATTCGTGTGACTGATATGTTTGAAAGACCATTCATAACCTTCAAGTTCATTACCAACAATATAGCAGAGAGAAGATTTGTCTTGGAGCCCTCATAAAGGGGTTCGTATTCCTTTTCAAGAAGAGGTATATCATGAATATCATCAAAATGTTCATCATTTTCATGATCATCATCATCCATTCCAACATTAAATGAATCATGGATCAAAGTATTTGTAACATCATCTTCAACTATGTTATTAGTATGATCATCTTCTTCAATGTGATCATTAACTTGTTCTCCATTAATATTTATAGCTCCATGTTCCTTTGGTACTTGTTCTGGAAGCACTTGTTGATTCGGATGATATGCCGTAGGATGTCTTTCCTTTATAATTACATGAAACAATCAATAGATAAAAGTTAATATAAGAAATTCAAATGCAAAATGTAAAAATTTCAAATGCAAAATGTAAACATTTATGTGATACATTAAAAATTTAACAAATTTTGTACTGTTGGGATGAAAAGAACCACGACCAATTGTATTGTTGGTCAAATAGGTGCATCCAAACTATCCAAGATACATAATAATTGACCCAATTACTGAGCAAAGCTACTCAAAAATAAGATAATCGATGCTATGGTTTATATAGAGAAAATATAAGAGAAATTACAACAGACCAATATAGTCGTTATTTCTATTATCATGATCGAAAGTGTCACAAATCTAGAGAGTTAAGTGCTTTCCTCGGTGAGTGGGTTAGTCTCATGACTAACGAACAAATAATTGATACATAACTTAATATAAATTAATATAAGAAATATTAAAAGAATACATAAATTTACAAAAGCAATCAAAATAAAAACATATATAATTCAAAACTTACAAATGGATGGTATTCATGTCCCCCCTCAGCAATCCCATGCTCCCTACAATGTTTTCTGGCTGTTGTGATAAAAATTCTTCTCCTCTTAAAGCCCCTGCATTGACTACATGGACAATAGCATTTCCCATCACCCCTTCTTTCAACTCTTTCCCACAATCTAGCAAGCAACTATCGATTTTGTTCATCTGGATCAGAAATATTGCTAGTTGACATTTTCTCGTAAAGAGCTTGAATGAAGATTATCGATCTTAGAAAATGAAGCTCCACAGTACTTCGCTCACTTGAATCACCAAAACAATGGAAATAATGAAAAACAGTCTGCCGAACAAAAAAAACTTCTGCAAACCGTCGCTAGTATGGCAAACATGCCAGAATGTTTGGATATTTATAGATTTTAAAAGTCAAAGAAATGTTACAAATCCAACGATCCTAACCTAGTTACCGTTGGGAAATCTTCGTCAGATATTCGACTTCCTCGGGTTTCAAATGTCGTCGGATATTCGACAACCCAAGATGTCGGATATCCACATCGTCATCGGATATCCACAGAGCCATCGGATATCCTAGGTTCTTCGTCGGATATTCACAAAGTCGTCGGATATATGATGGACACTTCATGAAATTTACAAAAGGAAAACCAAAAAATGTAATTATGAAAGAAAAATCCGATGACATAGTCCTTTTCGTTGAAGGTCGTCATATTTTCTCGTCGGATTTTGGGTTCAAATCTACTAGTGACTGCATATTTTTAAATATGCCTTTTTATCTTTTACAATCTCTGCAAACTATGGCTAGGTATGTCAAGGGTTCCCGACACCCTCTATCTTCCTTCTCAAACCATGGGTTGATTAAATTGTTAATCTTACGGACCCTTACGCATCATAATTTGACATGGGAAGAATTTCTAGCTCGACCAAGGGTACCCCTAGCACCTGCCATGGCAATAGGAGGGGTTGACAGGGTAAATGAGGACCGGAGTTCCTCCAATTCAGTTGGGGGGAGGGATGAAGCATTGGAAGAATAGGTGGAAGAGGTAGATATGGGGGAAGCTATGACAACATCGAACCCTATTGAAGAAGGGGATATGTGGGAACCAATGGCAAATGAGACAGTGATATTGGAAGCCGCAGCAACAGTAAATTCTAGCAACGAAGAAACAGACCCAATTGAAGTTATAGTTAGGATAGCAGCTAAAGTAGTGGAGATGGAAGATGCGGCAGTGGAAGTTGAAACTGGAGCAGTTGTTGAAGCTGCGACAGTAGAAACTATAGTTGCAGAAGTTACAACACAAAAGGAAGAATGCCAAGCAGAGGCAGCAGAAGGAGGAAATAAGGAGGTGTTGGATGTCTCATCCTCCCCTGAAATAAAGGGAACTATTTTTGAAGGGGAGGAATTCATCCCTCTTTTTGAAAATACGGAAACCCCTATGTCACAGAAAAGAAGGAAAAGGTCAGAGAATAAAGACCAGAGACCCACTACAGCAAAGAAGAGAAGAACTAGGGCTGTTATAGCAACGACAACAGTATGCAGTGAATACGAGCGATCAGGAATGGTGAAGAGAAGAAGGACTCGATCTATTGCAGTAGTAGAAGCAGCATTTGCAAGTAGGGAAAATTTTGAAACTCTGACTGCAGAAACAATATGTTCAATTGATACAAATGATGAGATTCCCACAGATGAAGCAACATGTGCAATTGGAGCAGGTATTAAAATTCCCATCTTAAACCCCAAATCACCGACTGTTACACAAGAACCTACTGTGGAAGAACCCGAAATTGAAAACCTTCTTTTTGAAAATGAGCTACTAAAGAAGGAAGTGCAATTCCTTTGAAAAGAATTGGAGGAATGGAAGGAAGTCAGCAGAAATCGGGCAAAGAAGGGTTTGAACACATTAGTGGAGGCTACAAACTTGATAGAAAATTCATCTCCTATTTTGGGAAGTAAAGAACAAGGAGAATTGGTATGCTTAGAATGTTGAGACATATTCTTCTCTGCAGGGCACAGAGTCATATTGTTGGGTTTGGGATCATAAGAGCCTGTACAAGAAAATCTAGAAGGGGAAAGTGTACCTTCAGTGGAGCTGATGAAGGAGAATGAGAAAGAAGTTGACATGATCTCTGATCTAAATTTAGGAGAAGATGAAGCAATGCAATCTTAGCCATTAGGAATCATTGAGCTATTCCAGGATGAGTCTCATCTTTCAGAAGATATCGAGGTAATTCAAGAACAACCTCAACAGTTTGAAGAAATAAAAGAATAGGGTACTGCTACACAAGAACCAACATCCCTGAAATTGTTTAGTGAATTTTCAACTCAGACAACAATTGTTGATATTAAGGAACAAGGGGAAGACGCTGTTACACAAGAACCAGTGTTCCTTAAAATATTTGTTGAGACTACAACTAAAATTGATGTTGCTGAGGTGGAATTGAAGAGACGAGATGTTGTCACACAAGAACCAGTGTTCCTAAGAATATTTGTTGAGACTGCAACTCATATAGAAACCGCTGAGCTTGGTATCCAGGAAGGGAATGTTGTCACACAAGAACCAGTATTCTCAAATTACTGATGGATTTAGCAACACAAACTGGAGCTATTGAGGTTGGAATATAGGGGGAAGATGTTGTTACACAAGAACTAGCATCCCCAAAATTAGTTCCTGAGATTGCAATACAAGAAGAGGTTATTGCAACACCAATGGAAGAGGGAGCTGCTACACTGCCAATCCAAATGAGGAAGTTGGAACATCTGGTGATGAGGTAACAATGCTACTATCTCAAGACATCATTAATTTAGATTATGTTGATGAAAAATATGTGGAGGATAGAAGGATTCAATGACTAGAGAAAAAGATTTATTTGTTAAAGTTGGAGCTAGCTAAATGGAAAAAGTACATTGATCAGTGTCGAGAAGGAATGGTCCCTCTCTCTGAGCATAGAAATACTATCAAAGAATTGAGGGAGAAGCAAGCAGAGGAATCAAATCTTTAGAAATCTCAAATGGAGGGGCTGCAAAAAGAATTGGAGGAATTGAAGAAATTCAAATCCATGCAAAAAGAAAAGGACCAAATGTATGCCCTCTCTTAGGAGATGGTGAGTTCAAGATCCCCATCTCCTTCCTACCCAGTATTCTTGCATGAATGAATGACCCTGTTTAAATTAAAATCCTTACAAGAGGGTAGACCTTATCAATTGATGGTTCCTTCCTAGTTTGTGAAGACCTTTTTGTTAAGCAGTTTTATTGAGCAGCACCTGTTGTGTGAACTATATTTGCATGACATGGTATGTCTTGGTGAATCTCTCTCTAGTCCTATTCCCTATATAGGGGATGTTCAGTTCAGAGTCTTTTCCTCTTTTGTTAATAATCATGTGAAGTGGGAATATGCCTTCCAGACAATCTCTAGGAATGAGGCCAGTGCCAATCTATGTATTAGGAGTGAGCCCCAATCTCCTCGTGTTCTTCTTATAAATCATGGAAGGTGTTTCTTAACTCCTCCAAAAACTCGACATCTGAATATGATGCAAGAGAAATTTATCTCTACCTGTGTTGACTTGATCTCCAAGAAGCAGCATCTTGCTTTGGAAGGTAGCAAGCATAGGTGGCAAACTTCCTCTTCAGCTTTGAAGAAAAGGGACCCATACTGCTTTAGGAATTTTAAAGTGGCTCTTCCCAAGGTAGTAGGGTATGTTAATTGCATGAGAACTTGTGGGTTACACTGGCTGGGACTCAAGTTTAAATTTCCACTTATATGGTGGCCAAGAGGACACTATAGGGACAATTATACACTGACCAAGGAAAAAGAGAATTAGTGCTAGGAATATTGGATTTCTTGCAATGGATTTTTGGAAGTAGGTAAGGAACCTAACATTTCCTTCAATTTTTCCTCTCGGCATGAATTGGGACCAGATTCAGACTCAGATTAGTTGGATGTTGCATGAGGACATGTAGTTGGATAGCTGGGGGGAGATTCTCAGCCCCAAAAGAGCCCCTTTTTGCCTACACCTATCTACACCTTTTTCCTTGTTTTGCCTTACTATTCCTTGATCCAAGCAGATATTTTCCCAAGCAAAGCATGGATTGCAACAAGTATATTCCATTATTGTTTTATTCAATTAAATGCCTAATTTGTTTATGGTTCTGTACTCTATCTTTTAAGGTTGTGCTAATATTTTCTGACTTGATAAAGATATCCCAGAAGCCTTTATAAGACCATAGGTGTAGCAGCTTGCTGACGTTGGAGAAGAAGCATATGTTGTGCCAGTTGTCCCTTCTGGAGTTCAGTTCCGCAATTCACTGCAATAGTTGAAGCATTCCTCCACATGGCCAGCTGTGACTGAGTCACAACAAAGCATCTAAGTACCAGTTAGTCCACTCAGCATGAATCTATTCTGGGCCGCGACAGCATGAAACAGCTCATTAATGAATGTAATGATTCTATTCAAGATCACTTATGACTGTAACAGTTCCATTGTGAATCGACAGCCTGAAGATCGCAGATCTTCATGGATGCCCGATATTTTGGGTGTAACAATTTCATGTCATGGGTTATAAATGTGAAGAGGTGTTCTGATCCTGGGGTTGGAGAATTTATAATTGTATAAGTTGAGACAAATATCTGTGACTGTAATTTCAACATTTTTAATACAAAAAGCAGAGTTTCTTATATCTGAGTTTTAATTTGTGTTAATCATTAGCATCTTTGTTAGAAGGCCCGAGCCCGCCTTCTCATAAAGATTTGCAAGTTAAGTAGGTAGTTTAATTTATTTTCTTTATGTTGTGTGGTGTGGAATTGCATTGGATGTGTTATTGCAAGCTACAATAGTGGATTGATACTTGCATGCTTTTTTGGTTGTTTATAATTGCATCCTAAATAGATGGAACTGTGTGGTGTGGTGGTCTACTCTATAGGTTATTTTTTTTTATGCATGGTGTGTTATATCAACTGTTACAGCCAAGCTCAGCTCTCATCTCTTTCAGTCATTTATTCTTCCTAGGATTTCTAATATTAATCAAATTAGAGTTCAAATTTATTTCTAGTTTATGGTTGTTGTTGTATCTTTCTTGAATTCATTAGATTAGACAGAGTGTGATTGAGTTACAGTAGTTGTAGATGAATCAGTTCAACAGAGATCGAATTTTGTAGTTTTATAATTATAGGCTTTAACTTCTTGCAAAAGTAATCTAGTTCATTCTTATTCCTAGATCAGTAACTGTTGGGTTGATATCTGTAGGAAGGTAATTGTACTTTGAATTTATAGATGGATAAGTTAGATTAGTTTTAGTTATGAGGTGAGTTTGGCTAAGCAGATAGGTAGGATCATTTATCTCCATTTATTTAATCAACTACGTGAAATTTTTATGCATAGATTGTGCTTATTGCCATTGAAATAAAACACTTCCCTGGGTTGACAATTTATATTGAGCATCCTATGTGTTAGTTGTAATTAATTAGCATATAGGGTGACCCACAATGATGATGATGATGAAGATGATGATGATAAGGGGGAGGAGGAGGAGGATTATGATCATATTCGTCATCATCTTCATCTATGATGCACCTGCAACAATTAATTAATAAAAATATGCAAAATAGCAGAAATGACAGAACTCAGAATCACTTTTATATTAATCACAGGCCACTTCGAGGGGGAAACCTCCTATGAGCAAGCTCAATACAAATAACTTCACGATGCCTTCATAGGTCTCAACACACACTTATATACTAAGTCTAGGCACCAATACTATGGGTCAAAACCATGGGCCACTACAAACTATGGATCAACAATACTACGAGCGACTTACAAAGCATATGCACCAACAACAATAACATAAACTATTCATACACCAATACTACGGGACAACTTACAAAGCATATGCATCCAACAACAATATACTAACAAAGTAAAGACATGGGTTCCTATCATCCCCTCCCCCTTACAAAAAAGCTTTGTCCTCAAATATTTAGATGTGGAAATTGTTGTTGAATATGAAGGAATGGTTCCCATGTAGCATCCTCTGGTTGCATGTCGTGCCACTGAATTAAGACATATGTGATAGAGCGAGAGCGAAGCTGACGAGTGCGCCGATTGAGGATGGCCTCCGGCTCCAAAAGGATGGATCCTTCATTATCCAGTTCGGGTAAAATCGTTTGTCCACTGATGTTGGTGCCAAGAACTTTCTTCAGACAAGAGACATGAAAGACTGGATGAATGGGGGAAGAAGGAGGAAGTTCCAATTTATACGCAATGGACCCAATCTTCTGAAGAATCCGATATGGCCCATAGAACTTTGGAGCGATCTTATGACGCCCTTTGAGTTTCAAGGAATATTGCTTGTACAGCTGGAGACGAAGAAAAACCATATCACCTACTTGAAAAGTGCGCTCAGAACGGTGCTGATCAGCTTGTTGCTTCATGTGATTTCTTTCCATGTGAAGATTGTCTCGCAAAATGCGAAGAATCTGATCATGGTTTCGAAGGACCGTGTCAACTTCCTGAACTGGTGAACTGGTGGGGGTGTATGGAAGAAGAACTGGAGGTGCCTGACCATAGACTGCTTCATATGGGGTCATTATAGATGTAGTGTGGTAAGAGGTATTGTACCACCATTCAGCAAGAGGGAGCCACTTTTCCCACTGAAGTTGTTGTTCAGAGGTGAAGCAACGAAGATAAGTTTCCAAGCATTTATTGATAATTTCAGTCTAACCATCTGTTTGTGGGTGATACCCTGAACTCATCTTCAGTTTGGTGCCAGTGAGGCAAAATAGTTCAGTCCAAAAATGACTAGTGAAAGTCGCATCACGATCCGAGACAATGGAAGAAGGGATGCCATGAAGATGAAATATCTGGTCCAGGAAAATTTGAGCGACTTAAGAGGCTGTATAAGGATGGTTGAGAGCAAAAAAATGACTCTATTTGGAGAGGCGATCAACCACAACAAGAATCATTGTCTTCCCACCAGATTTAGGGATCCCTTCAATGAAATCCATAGAAATATCTGTCCAAATCCATGTAGGTATGGGCAAGGGTTCGAGCAATCCTGGAAGGAGTGTTGTTTCACCCTTATTGCACTGGCAGGTATCACATTCAGCCACCATCTATTGAATTGTCCTTTTCATGCCCTGCCAAAAGAAGTTACGTCGTGCCCGTTCATACGTTTTGAGGAACCCAGAGTGCCCTGTCGATGGAGAAGCATGGAGTTCATAGAAGATAGCCTGTTGAAGATCTGTGCTCTGGGGAAGCACCAGATGACCCTTGTATCTCAGAGAAGCACCATCCCAAGAGTAATGTGGTACAGCAGAAGGGTTGTTGGTCAAGCGTTGGATGATTTGAGATAAAGAAGAGTCATTGACATAACCCTATTGAACAGATTGCAACCAATTTGAAACAGGCATAGAAATAGTTGAAAGAGAACCTTGGGCATCAAATGTGCGAAAAAGAGCATCTGCCACAATATTGTGTTTACCCTTCTTGTAAGTGATCTCATAGTCATAACCCATGAGTTTGCTAACCCATTTCCGTTGTGCCGGGGAGGAGACACGGTGTTCCAAGAAATATTTCAGACTCTGGTGATCAGTCTTGATGCAGAAATGATTCCCTAATAGGTATGGGCACCACTTCTGCACTACATGCAAAATAGCCATCATTTCCTTCTCATAGGTAGAGGCATCTAAATTCTTACCTGAAAGGGCTTTGCTGGTGAACGCAATCGGGTGTTAATCTTAAAGGAGAACAACAGCAAGTCCATTGCCGCAAGCATCACTCTCAATAGTGAAGGGCTCTGAAAAATCGGGCATAGCTAGAACAGGTGTAGTACACATAGATTGTTTTAGTTTGTCAAATGCACACTGAGCAGCATGTGTCCATGTAAAAGCATCATTTTTCAATAGAGCAGTTAATGGAGCTACAATCTTCCCGTAATCCTTGACAAACTTGCGGTAGTAGCCAGTCAACCCCAAAAAACCACGAAGGCTCTTGAGTGTCTCAGGATGCGGCCAATTGTTCATGGCATCGATTTTGGCAGGATCCACGCGAACCCCTTGTGCTGAGATAATGTGCGCGAGCTACTCAACTTCATTCTGTCCAAAAACAAATTTAGACTGCTTGGCATGGAGATGATGGTCAGAGAAAAGTTGCATGACAAGATCCAGATGCTAGAGATGTTCATCCCATGTTTTAGTGTAGATGAGGATATCATCAAAGAATACCAAAATGAATTTCCACAAGTAGGGTCGAAATATTTTATTCATTAATTCCTGGAATGTGGAAGGAGCATTAGTGAGGCCAAAGGGAATGACCAAAAACTCATAATGGCCATCATGTGTGCGGAAAGCTGTTTTAGGGATATCATCCTCATGAACCCGAATTTGATGATACCCAGAACGAAGATCCAACTTGGAGAAAAAGTGAGCCCCATGAAGCTCATCAAGAAGCTCATCAACAACAGGAATTGGAAACTTATCCTTGATGGTGAGGTGATTAAGTGCTCGGAAGTCAATGCAGAGGTGCCATGACCCATATTTTTTTCGGACAAGAATAACTGGAGAAGAAAAGGAACTAGTGCTTGGGCGAATAATACCTTGCTTTAATACGTCCCGAACGAGCATTTCGATCTCCATTTTTTGGTGAAATGGGTAGCGATAGGGCCTGATATTGGGAGGAACGCTGCCAGGAAGGAGCTGAATACGATGGTCTTCTGGCTTGGAAGGTGGCAATCCCACTGGTTCAGCAAAAACACTTATATATCGATCCAGAATTTGTTGTAGATCCAAAGGAGTAGTGGAGACTGCTGAAGGTTGCATCTGAATGGAATGGAGGTGAGCGATGACACCATGTGAATTCTTCTTGAGGAGTTTTTCCATGCGATGTGAACTGATGATGCTGAGAGAACCTGGTTGTAATCCTGTCAAGGTGTGTTTTTGGCCACTGAGGAAAACCTGTTAACACATAAAAAGTGCTCACTAGCTCATTTCCTTATTCACATGACCCATTTGTCCACTTTTTCCACCATCTGAGCCTCTCAAGCCAACAAAAGGTCACCAAAAGACCTTAGTACACCCCTTTTCCCACTCAAAAAGATTATTTTTCGTAAAAAGCATAAAAAACCCTAAAAAAGGGTCCAAAATTCCCAAAAATATTAAAAAGGGAATAAAAATATTAATTTTATTCAAAAAAGGAAAAAGGAGGGAAAAGTACCTAAACCATGTTGGTCAATACCATTGTCTTCCACAAAACCACAAATGGTATTCCCAACCACCAAAACCTATAAAAAGGTGGTAGGGGCTCCTTATTTCAGATCCATCCATATTCCTATCCTCATGCTGCCAAAATCTCCCTTGAGTTTTTGGCCATTGTAGCAACCTTGGAGAAAGGACCCATTGGAGTTTGGAGTTGCTCACCCTTGGAGCTTCTCAACTATCTTCATCAATCGAAGGTATTCTTATTGCAAGCACTTGCTTGCCCCCATTTTCAATACAAATTTATTTTCTATATTTCTTGTTCTTGTTTTTTAATTTAAAAATGCACATGCTAGTTTAGTTTTAGTTTAGATATAGTTTATTGTTTTTGCTTAATATTGAAACTGTTGCTACTAGTTAGCAGGTGCCCATAGCACTAAGCTTGGTTGCAAAACCAAGTCAACAGTTTTTGGCGACTCCGCTGCTTTCGAATATTTAGATCTCACTTTTGCTTCAGATCTTTTTTTTAATAGTATTAGTTAGTTTAATTCATAGATCTGCCACCCTAGACAGCAAATCCATTGTTTTTCTAGATATTGGCCCATTTTTTAGCCATTAACAGCCCGAAATTCTCAATTTTCAGGTTCATTTTTCGGCGTTCGCGTACGGCTTTCGCCTCGTGGATTTTTGCCCAACAGTCGCGCGGCTCATCGCGACTGCGCGGCCTTTTTCCGCGCGGTTCACCGCAGCTTCGCGGCCAATTAATGCGCTTCACATCGCGGCTTCGCGGACATTTTCCGCGCTGCACATCGTGACTGTGTGACGAAATCCCGCGCGGTCCATCACGGCTTCGTGGCCGAAACCCGCCCTGCCCATCGCGACTGTGCGACAGAAACCCGCGCGGTCTATCACGGCTGTTCTGTCAAAACTCGCGATGCCAATTTTTTCATTCGGCCGATCCGTTTAAAAAATTAATTTTTTACTGTTTTTTCTGCCCACATAGCACATTTTACAGTACTAAGATTCCAGCATTGTTTACAGCCATAGGAAAATTTTGCTATTTAGAATGCACATTTGAAAAAGTCTTTTTAAAAATTTTCAGAAATTGAAAAAAGTATTTATTTGCATTTTATCTAGATTAAAATTTCCTACTGTTTACTTCCTTCATATTTTGCCCATAGCAATTTTTGAAAAAGAAATCCATTTATTTCTTAAACAAGTTATATTATTTGTTTTCCTATTTCAAAAGATCCTTTGTTTTTTGAATAGTCTTTGCAAAGCATTTAATTTCTATTTATTGAAAAAAGTCATATTATTTGTTTTTCTATTTCAAAAAATCCTTTGTTTTTTTTAATATTTAGCATTTACTTTTTCAATTTCAGTTTAAAATATCACACGTGCACCCACTCAAACACATAATTTAAACTGAGCCTTAAAACTTACCCTAATTTCAACCCACTTTTAACCCCACTTGAGGAACATTAAAAGAACTTTGTAGCTAGGTAGTATTAAGGGGATAGGTGTTCCAATAACACCCCTCAGTTATTACATCTGAGACATAGCTGTTGTCCATTAGGGAACCAAAATCTTCTAGTATTTATTAGCATGGTCATAACCAATTTATCGGAAGTCCTCTCCCCTAGGAGGGTTGAAGTCGTGAGGATGGTTCCGGAAGTCTGAGTGGAATACCGAAATCCATTCAGTAACCGAAGGCTACCATTCGCAGTTCTCGGGATATCCCTGTATGGGGGTATTGTGGTAAAAGGACCAAACGACAGATTTACCTTTTCTGGACGTGTCATGAATGGAGTATCCTAGTAGCCATTCTTTAGGATTGATTACCTGGTGTCCCTCCCGGTAGGGGGATATCTAGCCGTTGACTCAACACTCAATATTGTCGGACTTGGATTTCATCACCTTGCGGAGAATATAGTTTGTTGTTTCACAATACTTTTAGTTAGGTGTTTGCATGATACAATCCACCTTTGGTCTAGTTGCACCTATTTTTTCTAGAAACTGTTTGCATGTTGGTACTCTGACCATTCCTTGCATCCCTCCACTTATTATAGCACAACTACTATAATAAGTGCCTTTTTTAGGTTGATTTTTTGGCCTAAGAGCCTTCATTTTCACTCCCCTTCTTGCACCCTTGGTTGCATTAGGGTTTTGAGTTTTTTATATATTACTATTTTACACATAAGATTTTTCCACAAAAAACTTATTTCTCACCATTGAGAATTTTAGACGCTCTCGTCGTCTTCAGGGTGAACTCCCAGAGTTCAGTCTACTTGGATCGCCACATCACTGACGCCGAGCCTTATCCCTTGACTCGACACATCGTCAGTCAAACAGACAGTCATCCAATTCTGACATGCCTCACTTCACATTTGATTTAGAGGCAGAATTCAGAAACCCTACCGAGTTATTACCAACCAACCTCATGGTTGGGACACAATTTGACCCACTTTTTACCAGCACCATAGGTGATACATCCACAGACCCTTCTGCTGCGGTGCCATCCATGGCAACCACCACCCCCCTAGGTATGCCTAATATGGCGGACACTCCACATTTAGGAATTCCCAACACAGGGCCACCTCCTGTTATAGGAATTCCCAACACAGGGCCACTACCTGTTATGGGTATGTCGAACATAGGGGTCACACCCCCTCTCATTTCCACAACCCATATCCCAGGAATCCCTACTGCTATTCCTAACCCTGGTGTAACCCATGTTGCACTTGGAAACGCTGGCCCTTACCAAACCACAGCTATTGGAGGACACATACCTTCAATACCTAGCATACCTTTAGGTGCTACTGGACCCCCACATCATACCACCATGACTAGTCATATCCCAGTCACTATGCCACATTCATCTACTAGCTTACCATGCATGGCGAGTCTGAACTTACCAAACTTAGCCAGTCTCACCAATGATCCTATCAGACACGATCCTGCGTGGCCTCAAATGCCCACCAAACTCCCCTTCGACATCCCTAAGTTTGAGGGAAAGGCAGGTGAGGACCCACAGAACCATATCATGTCCTTCCATCTATGGTGTTCCTCCAACTCCATAGTGGACGACTCAGTCCGCCTCCGTCTGTTACAGCGCACCTTCACTAGCTCTGCAGCTAAGTGGTATATCGAGCAGCCCCATGGGATGCATGCTACCTTTACCTCCCTTGCCTCAACCTTCCTGCAGTTCTTCTAGTTACCTGTCCACTATGATGCGGGAGTTGAGATCCTACTGTCTTGCAGACAGAACGCGACCACCCACATCACTGACCACATTCATGAGTGGTGTCGACGCCGAAGCCTCTGCAAAATCAAGTTAGATGACCGTATCTTCTTAGATTGGTTTCTTAAATCCCTCCTCCCTCTCATTGCGAAGGGTGTGGCATCTGAACGACCCCAGTCTGAAGAAGAGGCCATCCTCAAAGCCCAACAGTTTGACCTCATTTACGCCCAGTCGGGTTATCTGTATACCATTATACCAAACGCCCCTCGGGGCGAGTCATCCCAACATGATGCACCGGGGGCATCCCATGGCGCTGATGGAATCATTGGTCTTATGGCCTCGCATCCCCAACCCTTTTCCATTGCACATCCTAGCCATGGTCCCGACCTTTCGCGGGCTACATCTCAATCTGGAGAAACCAGTTCATATGCTCCCATGGCACATCACCACCATACCCACGGACCCTCATGTCCACCTCAGTATTTTGGTCATGCACCACCTGCATACGCCCCCCCAGCTGCACCTCAACCAATGTATTACCCGCAGCAAGTTGCAATAGCTAGCCCAACACCTCCAATAGCTCAGGGTTACCAATAACCCCAGCAGGTAACTGGACCACCTCCAGCCCCGCCTGCTTATTATGCACCACAACCTGCTCCCGCACCTGCGGCGAACCAAAATCCTCCCATTGCTCAAGGGAAAGTGTACACATAGCACAACCAGCCCTAGCACCAAAACAAC
Organism: Larix kaempferi; assembly: GCA_027924585.1. Lineage (NCBI taxonomy): Eukaryota > Viridiplantae > Streptophyta > Pinopsida > Pinales > Pinaceae > Larix > Larix kaempferi. Next base: position 388,855 of record BSBM01000455.1, read on the forward strand.
CAGTGCAACCAATGTGCGCAACAGAACCGTGGAAGAGGACGTAACCGCAGTAATAACCAACAACATCAGCAAGGTCCTCCACCTCCTAATCCTCCATAAAATAACAATGTTGCTCCTCCCAACCGCAATCCGAATCGTAATCCCAAGCAGCCTAAAAATAATAACCTCAGAACAAACCACCCTTGTTCTATCTACGAGGTCTATGGTCATTACACACATTCTTGCCCACATTTGGAGCGATCTTGGCAACTCTGGACCGACAATGCCCATCATCAAGGACAAGCGGCTCCTCAGCCGCCACCCAACCCCCCACCACCTCAACACCAACCTTTTGGTGCTGCAAAACCCCTTTCCAAACCAAGGTGTAGTGAACACTCAGCCGTTAGCCCCCCCTCAGGGAAACGTGCCACCACAACATATCACATATGCAGCCCCTGATCAACCCATGTTCGATTCAGGTACTCACCACTTGTTGATGATGTCAACCGCCGATGCCAACCTCCAAACCCGTCGGAACCAATATCGCTCCACCTCTGAAGCCCCTCCTGCCGACAAGAATACTAACGTTCATCCCATAGATCAAACGTTACATATACCTCTGGCTCCACTCGATGGCGCTTCTAAAGCACCTCGTTTCCCACTTCGTCGCATCAACAGTAATCCCAATTCCTGTGCTGCGTCGAATTACAACATTGTAGACGACTTAGCCCAGTCTCCTGCAGCCATGTCTGCTGTAGACGTCTTGAAAAACTATCCTTCATAACGCAAGACTTTACTCTCTGCCATTGGCGCCATTGACCCCAATGATTCACAACTAATGGCATTCGATTTGGACCAATCCGAACCACGCCTACCTTCCACTTTAGCTTTCCAAGTTTCTGTTTCCATTCGGAATCTTGTCATCCATCGGTGCATTATCGATGAAGGGGCCTCTACATGCGTTATGTCCACATTCGTTTGGCAGAAGTTGGGATCTTCTACTCTCCAGCAGTCCACCACTGCGTTGCGAGCCTGCGACGGCCATTTGGCTGAACCCCAAGGCCTTTTAGCTAATGTCCCCGTCCAGCTGGCGGGTAAAACCGTGCTCATTGACATTGAGGTCATCAATGCACCACTCGATTATAACCTCTTACATGGTCGCAGCTACATGTATGCCATGCGGGCGGTTGCCTCATCTGTTTTCCGTACTATGATGTTCCCCCATGAGGGACGCGTGGTCAAAGTCGACCAACTTACCTATTACGACCCCAAGGCCCCCGCCACACCTGAAAATGTTCTCCCCATGGTTGAACAACCTGTTTGTGGTGCAACTACCTCGTTCGTTTCCTCAGTAGGACCCGGAATTTACTCCGAGGCGCCGATGACTTCTACATTCCAATCAATTCCACCACCATCACCGAAGACATATGTCGCTAACCTCTGTACTTTTTCACAGAATACACAAAAACCCCGTAATCAACCAGCCTTGTTCCCTGAACCACCATTGGTCCCTAGTCACGTCGGTGTTACACCCATCCACACAATCCCCTTTCTATTCCCTCCCTCGGTCGTAGTAAGCGCTCCGGTTATGGTTACCCTCAGTCTCCCTGAGGTTAACATTGCGATTACCCGTGTGGTATATTTTGCCTCCCATTCCCCCGCTGACACCAAACGTCATCCTGCAACCGGTGCAACCCATTGTCACTTCTACCCAAACACCTCCCGGTATCACTACTCCTTCATCATCAATGAATCCCCCTCCACTCATCAGGCCCACTAGGGGTAGAGGCCCACAACCATACACTGCAGTACCCCCAACCAAGGTAGTTAAACCTCCCCCTGTATTCCGTGCTCCTCCAAAATTCTCATTGTGTGATGAGTTAGGCCATCCAACCCATCAGTGTCCATAGTTATCTGCATTACAGGAACACATGCAAATTCTTGACAACGACCCCAACATCCCGGTTTTCAAAATCGACTCAAACCCCATGCCCCGTGATAAATCATTGCGTACCAACCACCCTTGTGCGATATACGGTATTTACGGCCACTACTCACATCACTGTCCTGACATCCCAGATTACAGAGGAGCTCTCTACGAGATGAACAATTTGGACCTTGAGACAGCACCCCCCACAATTGAGGAGATCTTCCCTCCCATACCATCCTTATCCGGAGAGATTAACACCATTTATATGATCTCTTCGACTACCACTTTCAAACCAGAACCCCTTGATTTATGGTCTGACTACTTCCATACTGATGAGCAAATTTTGGAAACATTCACTGCTCCCGACTATCCTTGGGACGATATGCATCATCGCTCATACTTCCTTCCAGAGGCGTCTACATCCACGGCATCTGACCAGTTGTTGGTCGAATTGAAAGATTTCATACCCACTAAGGTCAATTGGCTCAAGGACCCCATCCCAGCACCGGATGCCTTTGAAGAAGGGAACATGTGAAACATTTCCCCCATTATACAAATTGATATTTCCACCACACCTGGAAAACCTGAGCTCATCTCGCTAGGCGCATCTTGCACTCAAGCGGAAACTCAGGCATATAAAAAGCTTTTTCAAAAATTTCGTGATGTCTTTGCCTAGTCCTATACCGAAATGCCTAGTCTTGACCCTGCCATTATAGAACACCACATTGACACATGGCCTAATTTCCCCCCCATTTGTCAGAAACAGCGACCCATTCATCCTTCCAATCTCCCCGTTGTTAAAGCCGAGGTTGAGAAACTTCGCGAAGCAGGATTCATTTATCCTATTGCTTATACCACATGGGTTTCAAACCCCATTCCCGTCAACAAAAAACAAGGCACCCTTAGAGTATGCACTGACTTCCGTGATTTAAATCGCGCTTGTCCCAAAGACAATTTACCCACGCCATTCATTGACCAACTCATTGATGCATGTGCGGGACATGAAGTCCTATCTTTCATCGACAATTTTTTCCGGATATAACTAGATTCAGATTCGTAAGGAGGATCAGTATAAGACTGCCTTTACTACTCCATGGGGCACCTTTGCCTATCGTGTCATGCCTTTCGGCCTCAAAAATGCTGGTGCCACCTTCCAGCGGGCCATGACCTATTGTTTTCATGACTTGGTCCATATCCTGCTGGTCTATCTTGATGACCTTACAGCTCGTTCCCGAAAACGATCAGACCACCTTAACGACCTCCGACAAGTTTTCCTGCATTGTCGCAAATATAAATCCTCTTGAACCCACACAAGTGTGTCTTTTGCGTTCCTGTAGGCCGTTTGTTGGGTTTCATTGTTTACTAGGATGGAATTACTGTTGATCCCCTGAAATTCAAAGCCATCTTAGACCTTCCCTCTCCGCGCACACTTCAGCAACTCCAGAGTTTGCAGGGGCGGTCCAATTTCCTTCGTCGCTTCGTGCCTGATTATGCCACCAAAGTTCACGGATTCTTACGCCTACTTCGCACCCACATACCTTTTGTTTGGGATGAGCAAGCAGACACGGCATTCGAAGCCCTCAAGAAAGCTCTCACACAAGCCCCCTTGATCTCCCCTCCGGATTTCTCTCAGGACTTCACCCTTTACGTCTCGGCATCTGAACATGCCATGTCCGGAGTCTTGGTCCAAGAAGATGCCTCTCACCAAGAACATGTCATTTATTACGTCAGCCAGACCTTGTCTGGCCCACCCCTACGTTACCCATACGAGGAAAGATTAGCCCTAGCTGTAGTATTTTTCGTCCAAAAATTACGACACTACATTCTGCTCGGTCATACCACGGTCGTCGCCGACTCCAACCCTATGGTCTATCTCCTAAACCGGAGGCTCCTACAAGGTTGCGTTGCTAAATGGGTCATTATCCTCCAAGAGTATGACCTCACTTTCAAAACTCCCAAGAGCACCAAAGCCCTCGCACTTTCCCATCTCATCACTGACCTCCCATCCTCTTCGTCATCACCCGCTATCCAAACGGATCTGATTGACGATCACATCTTCATTATTTCGTCTGACGACCCATGGTACGGTGACATCCTAATTTACCTCCACACGCAGAAATTTCGACCCCACATCGATCGTGACGGACATCGTCGTATACGTCACCACGCCCCCCGATACCTCTTGTTAGGGGATGTGCTTTATCGACGCGGCGTTGATACCATCCTACGACGTTTCCTATCCCATAGTGAGGCAGAACAAGTCCTCAATGATTGTCATAGCGGTGCCTGTGGAGGCCATTTCTCCGGCATGGTCATCGCCCAAAAGATCATTCGTGCAGGTTACTTTTGGCCATCATTACTTACTGATTGCATCACCACAGTCAAACATTGCCAAAATTGTCAACCTTTTGCCCCCAAATCAAGAACCCCACCCGCCCCTCTTCATCCAGTCGTTACTGCCGGACCATTCTATAAATGGGCCATTGACTTCCTTGATTGCAATCCCACGTCATCCAGCGGTCATAAACATATTATTGTGGCCGTAGATTATTTCACCAAGTGGGCGAAGGCCATGCCAACTTACAATTGCATAGCCGAAACCGCAGCACGATTCTTTCTCAACCATGTTATCGCACGTTTTGGAGTGCCAAAGCAACTTGTCTCAGACCACGGCTCTCACTTGGAAAACGTCGTCTGGAAAGAACTATCCACCTTACTGAAATTTGAACACCATTTCTCCTCTTCCTACTACCCCCAAGGAAATGGCCAAGTCGAAGCGATAAACAAAATTTTGAAAACCATCCTCCAGCGCACTGTAGACAAACACAAGTCAAATTGGCACCACATGCTCTTCCCGACATTATGGGCATACCGCACATCGGCTAAAACCACCACCGGTTTTACCCCTTTCCACTTAGTTCACGGTGTCGAATCTGTCCTCCCCATTGAGTGCCAGATTCCAACCCTACATATGGCCGTTGAACTCCTACCGGACACAGCCCCAATTGAACAACGCTTACTACTCCTGGAGCAAGCCGATGAAGATCGGCGCACAGCCCTTCAAAACATGGAAGCAGCCAAGAACCGATCCAAAATGAATTATGATAAACATGTCCACCCAAGAAATTTTTTTGAAGGAGACCTTGTCCTTGCCTACGATCAGGCTCATGACAAAACCGGGAAAGGAAATTTTGTGTCCATGTGGCAAGGCCCATATATTATACACACTTGCCTCAGACAAGGGGCATACATTCTGACCGATTCAGAAGGCAACCCCCTCCGCAACCCACACAACGGGTTGTACCTCAAACGATTTTACCCATAATACCGGATGGACACCACCGTCCATTGAAGAACTTCATGATAGTTCTTTCCTTTTCCTATTTTCATCAGGTCCATTTTTGGACCATTTTTTCATGCCCTCGTTGCCTCGGTTTACGTGCCACATCGACCGTCGTCCATTTTTGACAAGTCTTATATCGCCGGATTCAGTTTTCCACGCTCATGATGATGCTTGAGATCATTTCTCGCTCTCACGCCCAGATTTTTAGGGCATTTTTCCCCATGCCCCCTCGTCGCGGCAGTTTGCGTGCCACATTGGCCGTCGTCTGTTTTTTGACAACCCTTATATCGCCGGATCCAGTTTTCCGTGCCCGTGATGATGCTTGAGATCATTTCTTGCTCTCACCTCCATATTTTTGGGAATTTTTCCCATGACCCCTCGTCGCCTCGGTTTGCGTGCCACATTGGTCGTTGCCCCTTTTTAACAATCTTTATGTCACCAGATTCATTTTTCCGCACTCATGATGATGCTTGAGACCTTTTCTCGCTCTCATCAATCCCTTTTTTGTTCAGTATAATTTTACGCCTTTTTCGAGCCGAGCAATCCCTTTTACGAAAAAGGCACTTAGGGAGTTTCTGTTAAGCTCTTTTCTGACTCCTAAAACAATGAAAAGATCGTTGAGCAACCTTGATTCCTTTCATGCTCGTTAAACGTATTTGAAAGGGAATCTACCTGGTATAAGTTTACCCCTTTTCCGGACCTTGTAGACTAATTACGAAAAAGGTATACTCTAGTCACATCGGCTAGAAGAGTTCTCCATCTTGCATCATTTTATGCTTTTTTGGGCCTTGGAGACTAACTTACGAAAAAGAACACCAATAGAGTCCACTTATCTCTTTCAGACTCTCTAAACATGAAAGCGACCACGAGCAATCACCATCCTGGGCTCGTAAAACCAACAGGATAGTAATCATAACCACTGCAGAGTCTTCTTATCGTTTTCAGACTCCTTAAAAATGAAAGCACCAATGAGCACGAACAGTCCTGGGCTCACAAAATCCACAGGACAGTACCATTTCAGAGCACAGTTTTATCCCTTCTTGGAGCTCATTAAAACCATGAAGAAGGACCCAATGGTGCTTCTCGGTGCCACAACAGATCACGTCTACTCATATAGAAGCTTCCCCATTTTGGTCGCCTTTGTTCAGAATATTCTGCAGTATGTCACCCTGAGAACCCCTCGACAGCACCCATCAGCTTGATTCCCCCCAGAGTCAATACATACCCTTCAGTCCCTAAAAGCTATGATCCCCACACCTACAAGTCAGTTCCCTACACTGCCAGGTCAACCATGTCATCATGCTCTGAATAAAGGAAGTTTGAGTCTACCCACTATATGACCCCAGTCACTTCCCATCCCCAAAGTATGTCAGTCCTACCATCAGTACTACCACACTTCAGTTCTACACCTCGCGCTCCTATCAAGGAAACAACATTGCCTTGTTAGTTGCTGGTCTCCCTCTGTCGACGACAACCAAATTTATTCCAGAGGATAGACCTAGAGGTCCCTGTGTCTTGGACTCATCAACATTTATGATGAGTACCTAAGAATCATTTTGAGAAGAGTCCTCAGTGCCTCTCCAAATGGTTGTTTCTCACATGCTCGACTTCAACACCTTGATCACATCGTTGAGACTCGCACAGGGCATCGGTCCGTTTAGTTATTAGTCAAAGACCTCGGATACCATCTAACTCCTCCACATTTGAGAGTCTACCTATGGATACAACCAGTTATACTTTTCCTATAGATATCCGGGTTTCACATGGCGACAGTATTCAGATGTACCCCAGTTTTATACTCCCTCGAGTATATAGTTACATGTACATGTACTTCTCAGAGATGACTCTCAGTCATTGAGTCCCTACAGATGTTGGACACCTTCAGTTTCAGCAGTTCATCAACCCTTCTCAGACCTTCTTCAGAACGATTGTTGCTCTATTCCAGTGTATCAGTTATTGAGATCCATTATGATATGATCATGAGTACATCCCAAAATGATGTCCCCTCTAGACCCTTATGATGTACCAACATATGTTTTATGTATTTTCTCAGGTCCCCCTTCTTGGGCCTAATTGTTTCTATATGTCTTGATACGAGCATGGGTATGCCCGCCTCGTCCATTATCAGGATTATTCCTCATTCATATTGAGGCCATGTAATATTGTTTATTTTTTCCAGCTTCCAAGGGCCACGGATCCAGTCTCCAATCGATCTCTCCTCCTCCCCAAAACCCCAGAAAAAAGACAAAAGAACTATGATGTCTATCGGCCATACGATGAGCTCCTGCCCTCACACATCAGGGGGCAATCTGTTAACACCTAAAAAGTGCTCACTAGCTCATTTCCTTATTCACATGACCCATTTGTCCACTTTTTCCACCATCTGAGCCTCTCAAGCCAACAAAAGGTCACCAAAAGACCTTAGTACACCCCTTTTCCCTCTCAAAAAGATTATTTTTCGTAAAAAGCATAAAAAACCCTCAAAAAGGGTCCAAAATTCCCAAAAATATTAAAAAGGGAATAAAAATATTAATTTTATTCAAAAAAGGAAAAAGGAGGGAAAAGTACCTAAACCATGTTGGTCAATACCATTGGTTTCCACAAAACCACAAATGGTATTCCCCACCACCAAAACCTATAAAAAGGTGGTAGGGGCTCCTCATTTCAGATCCATCCATATTCCTATCCTCATGCTGCCAAAATCTCCCTTGAGTTTTTGGCCATTGTAGCAACCTTGGAGAAAGGACCCATTGGAGTTTGGAGCTGCTCACCCTTGGAGCTTCTCAACTATCTTCATCAATCGAAGGTATTCTTATTGCAAGCACTTGCTTGCCCCCATTTTCAATACAAATTTATTTTCTATATTTCTTGTTCTTGTTTTTAAATTTAAAAATGCACATGTTAGTTTAGTTTTAGTTTAGATTTAGTTTATTGTTTTTGCTTAATATTGAAACTGCTGCTACTAGTTAGCAGGTGCCCATAGCACTAATCTTGGTTCCAAAACCAAGTCAACAAAATATACATCCAAAGTTTAGCAAAATCCCATAAGATAGGGCCAAGTGTGCGTAGCCATTGAGCGCCCAAAACCACATCACATCCGCTTAAGGTCAAGGAAAACATGTCAGAGCGCAAGGTATAATCTCCCATAGAGATACGCACATTTCGACACTTCCCTTTGCAAGGTAAGGTGCCTCCATTGGCAACCATGACTTCAAAGTTGGAGCAAGGATGGATAAAATAATCAGCTTGTTTGGTGATCCGAGGGTCAATGAAATTATGAGTGCTACTAGAATCAATGAGTATTGTAAGAAAAAGCTTCTTGAAGTAACCCCTGACCCGCATTGTTTGGGGGGTGGTGATTCTAGCTAAAGCATGGAGAGATATCTCTGGAAGG